>KV424538.1:74058-148641 GCA_001632445.1 Peniophora sp. CONT | reverse complement strand
AGTTGCATTATTAAAAGCTGTAGAAAAGATACATTACAAACTATTGGTCGGGGCTTTTATATTTTTATCATCTCTGGAATGAGTGACAGCGTCATTGCCAGCAGATTCGGAATGATTCGCGAAGGAGACTAGATATCAAAATTTTGGTTGGCCAAATCGTTCTTTAGGGTATTTACTGGGTCTGTGTATATTCTCACAAAAATTCTTCGAGCGACGATGATGAACGAGGCCGAGCGGCGAGGCCAGTTTTGGGCGACACTTTCCGAGGGCAGATTTTGTCGCACGGCCCATCAAGCCGCGGGATGGGCCAGCACGCGCCTTCGGCGCGTGCGGCCCACCCTCACAAGACACCCTGGCTGCGCTCGAGATTGAGGTCGCCGACCTGCGACTTGCCATTGTGTAGAGTCAGCGCGACATCCGAGTCTGACCACTCAGCCCGTCCACGGCGTACGGCCTACTGCCCACTCCCTAACGTTCTTCCCACTCGACGTCTCGATGGGCACACGCATACGCGTGAAGAGGCGATTGGATGTCAGGTAAAGAACCACTAGGTGCGAGAGTTCTCCTTGTGTCTGAAGCTTAGGATATTCTACAACGTCTAGAAGTCCAACGCGAGGTAACCCATTAACGCAAGCACTAACACTGCCGCCAGTGCAAGCGCCACTCGCACATCATCCGCTCCATTTCTGGGCGCCCCCGAGATAGCGCGGGAGTGGTGAACCACGCTCGAAAACTGGTTGGCCCTCGGACCAGCCAGAGGGGAAACCTCTGCATGATAACATTGTTAATACCACGTAGAAACTCGACAAGACCATCTCACCAAAGGTATCACGGAGTTTTAGTATCGGTATTAACTCCCACGGGGACACAAATATTATGGCGAGTAGAATGAGATCCTCGGCCTGTATCCGACCGTGCGTGTTGCCCACGGCCCATTGCGGATCACGGGTTTGGACGCGCGCGTGATTCTAGAGATGGGAGTCAGTACTCGCGATGTGGATGGTAATGGAGTTAGTGTACGGAGACAAAGCTGCAAACTGCTGTCTGGACTTGCTTGACTAGATCCTCAAAAGTACACCCGCCCAGACTCGTCCTCCTGATCAGGCTTCGTTCTCCCAATGCATCATAACCAGGCCACTGAGCAGCAGCTGTTAATAAGATATAACCATGGCGAAGAGGGTGCATTTACCTCAATCCTGAGACAGACCCCCGTCTTCAACATGACTTTGTCGCCATGTTGCAAAGCTATGGGGTTCCTTTCTGTCACAGGTATACCTAAACCCGTGACGCTGCTCACAACCCAAAAGGGCACCGGTTCGATGTCGGAGTACAGAGCGTGAGCGCGACTCCACGAAGCGTGACTGAACGGAGCGTGATTGGGGGATCCCAAAGGGATAATGCGAGACAACCCAAAGGCGTCAGTTCTCACATCGAGTATGTACCATTGTCGGCCGCTGTCCGATGAGTAGGTGTGCGAGAGGCTAGCAGAAGTAGAGGGAGCGGAGAAGGCAACGGCGTTGTGGATAAGGGGTATGAGTGGCCGTTGCTGGTTTTCGCGGTAGTAAGAATCGAGGAAAGTCCAGGGATCGGCGGGATCGACGTTGTCGTAACGAGCGGCGAGTGCCGATGCACGTCTGTGTAGTCCATCGATCCCCAGGACATGGCAGATTATCCCCCTCATGTGAGGCTCCTGTCCCATCAGTTCGCGAAAGATTACCGCGTCAAAATTTGTGGTGCCTGTCGATTCTGCGTCAGGATGCCTGAAGGCTGAAGTGGATCTTCTTCAAACCACGGAATAGAAGTAGGCGTACTCGCAGAGGTTCCCGGGCTTAAGCGCCGAGCAATGTTATTCCGAATCTCGGACCGATCAGCAGGGTTGAGGCCTTTGCCGTCGGAGTTCTCTGGGCCTACAGCATGCTCAGCCAATAAGGGTTCAGTATCGTGTACTGCAGACTTACCCGACATATTCGCTTCTTTCTCGTCCTCGTTGATGAATGTGCCTGCAGTGTCCGGTGGAAGGTCAGATTGCTTTCATGGCAGAGTGTGACATCAGAAGCTCACCGACTATGACCCCATTATCTCTGTAACGTCGTATAAGATCACCGGCGGATGGAGAAGCCGCATGTTGTCCCTGCATGTATTCATGATATAGCCCGTAGTCGTCGTTATGGGTGACGGCCATGTCGACATCGGGGAATTCCTGACAAATGACAGTCAACGAACGAAGGGACTCTTGGATTCAGGGTGAGTAGTCACGCACCTTAAGGATGGTTTCGAGAACAGTTGTTACGAAGTCTTCTTTCTACGTCGGATAATCAAAGACAGTCGGTGTATAGAATGCAATCACGCACCAAATCAGTGCTGCCCACACTTTCCACGCTCAGCAACGATGTATCGCCATTGCTCGATCCGGGATCGCCGTTTATGTCCGGTTCGACGTCGCCCGCACCACCAGTAATGTCCAAGCCCTTCCAGACCATCCGTTTCTTCGCTCGCAGGGCACGGACGAATATAACTTGATTAAGTCGCTTCAACTCGCCTAGTCATATGCCATTGAGTCAAAACTGTGAGTCGATGAAGTTGCGTGAGGGCACACCGGGTTCATAAACTTCCATGTCCTCTGGATTGGGACCAGAATCCAAAAGAGCGGAACGCATCTGACGTCGTTCAACCCCGCATTGGAGTGTGAGGTCGACAGGGCTAGCGACAGGTACCTCCAGACTGAATTCTCCTCGAATCTGGCTTTTACTGAAGCAAAGATTCGACCACGCCTCAGTCGTATCAACTGCAGTGATCAGCATGAGGTCCTCGGGCCGAGCGTCGAGCTCTTTTGACTTCAACAGCGAGCACCAGGAATCATAATACCGGATCATATACTTCACAAAAGAGGGACGATTGGGACTTTGCCGGGTCTTGACGACTTGTGACGTCACAAGTATGGCGCCTTGTGAATGACGGGTGGAAAATGCAGCCCGCGCGCCACCTACTGAACTGTATTTTGCTGTACAGTTAGCAAAAGGCGATATAGGCAGGTATCATACAGAGTTGACGCACGGTACAGACGCTCCGGCCTCTCCGTCCACCATCTCAACACCCTTTGAGAAAAACGGACCCGGACGGGTGTGGGTTTCCGTCACGGTGATCCGCGTAGGAGGTTGGAAAACATTGCTCGATTCAGCTATCGTCAGGACCTCGAAGTCGTCTGGGATAACACAGCCCGGGTCGGTCCTAAGCTGCTCATCGCGCGATCGCAAGCAGTTGTACAAGCGGACGAGCTGACCGCGCATGTTGTACACGACATCCCCAACGTCAATGACAGGGCGCAAGGTATCGCTCTCGACAAGCTTGACGCGACGAGGATTGAGGACTGCATGCCCATGATGGGGAGATAGCTCGTTGGCGTAGTAGACGGCTCGTGGATCCATGCTGAATGTGAGCGAGATCGAGGGACGGAGTTCGAAGCTTGACACATGCAAACTCATCACGGGCTATAAGAATGGTTTGGCAACGCGTACTTCGCACCACGGCTGCATGGGAAGGGCGAAGGTCAGTGCGGCGCAAGGATGTATAGCCGTGCCATCGGATTAGCCTTTTCAAGGTCCGCACGTCCGCACGTCTGCGGCTGAAGGGAGCTGTCATTCTTAAGAACATATGCCGGTTGATCATATGAATACCATGAGATAAGCGCGCTGTGCAAATGTACGAGTGCTCGACTCGTACGCTGCTATAGCTGTGCTTCTACGGGCGACAACATATGTACGCAGGCGGTGAGTCGCTGCGGAACAGAGGTGATTTTACGCGACATAAGTATATCCTGCAGAAAGGAGGCTGCGCGCCCATAGCATTGGTTATCGATACAGCAACCGCGGGGAGGATATCATCACACACCATCTGCTCACGTGGACCAAGCCCATACTAGCAATGCGAGGGACCGATCACAGGCGAAGGTCATCTTGAGGAAACCCGTGCATAGCGCGCCTAAGATAGCGAATGCGCTGTTATCAGGGTTCTTGGGGCACTGTGAGCAAGAGTGGCTGCAAGCAGGATGTCAGAATACGCACGGTCGTGGGTTGCAGTATCAGTAGCAAGTCAGCTTTGCGTGTCTGAGGAGCAAGGCGAGCAAAGTTGGAAAGGCAGTATCTGAGGAGGTTTGCACTTCTGAAGACGTGTCTATCGATCACCAGCCGCCCAATTCATTTTGAGTGCGAGCTTAGCAATGCGTTTCCTGTAGTAGTAGATGTACCGTCGATGAGTACGGCCTCTGTGGTATACGGTGCTCCTATTCACCGCATCTTCTAATACATAGAGCACAAGTTGCCCACTCGAATTACGTGGATTCATGATACATACGTGTTGCATGACGATATGCGCGAGTCCTCTTCCGGCTTGAGGAAGGTCCAGGATCCTTTAAAGTGGTCGTACACTTTTGTGTATAACACATAATATCGTGGTGCTCTAGAAGGTATCGCCTTGAAAGGTCGCTCATGGATAAATCATAAGTAGGGTTCGCGGGTAGGTGGGAATTGTGGATGATAGAGAGCTAATCAAGTTGGAGTCGACGGCTGCGCAGCCAGAGGGCCAGCCCAAGTATCTCATAGTCATCTGCACATATTAGAACCATTTAGAGTCATTTAACGGCAAGCGAGAGCGAGAAAGCGCACGGGATGCATGATAATCAACCAGCCTTCCCTTCACAAACACGCCCGAGCCCCATTCATCTCCTCTTCCAACGCCTCCCTCTCAAATCTCTCGCCATCTGCATCCCTTCATCGTCTCGCGCCGGTCCTGGTGCACTGCCACGCCCGCGTCCGCCGCTTTATGAGGACGAGCCACCGCGTTAAGAGCCGCGAGAAAAAAATAATTGCCGCGGGAGGAGGAAGAGCCATGGCAAGTTACTCAGGAATAGTTGCACCGGGAGGTGTTGCCCTCGCTAAATTAAAGTGGAAAGCGGTCGTCGCGATGGATGAACGGCGTGCCGAGAACTGCCGGGGCGCGTGCAGTCACGCCAAACGACGCGTGACGTCGCTCCTCCGTCCGGGCCGTCCCGGACTCCGTCTTGACCGACCTGCGCACTCCCCAACGTTCCTCCCACTCGACATCTCGATACGACTATCGAGCTGGCACACGCGGGGACTGTACGCCTGAAGAGGCGATCGTATGTAAAGTGATGGATCGCTGAGAAGGTGCGAAATGACTCGCTGTGCATCATCGCTGCACTGAACCACGCTTTCAGAATCGTCCTTGCATGCCCTACAGCATCATCCGCACCTTCCTCACCTTCATTCTCCGCCGTCATGGTCCTACCCGCGACCCGATTCCAACGCTCACATAACTCTAATTCTCAACAACGACCCAACGAACACAAGGACCCGCTCGTGCTCGAGGTTTTCTTCAAGGAACAAGACTCTTCGAAGTCCACCTTGATCCATCAGCTACACATCCACTGTTTCAGTCCTTCCGTACGTCTCTGAGGGTTAGGATATGGCGCTTTGCCCTTCAACTAGATCGCATACCGCTTCTGGGGGCCCCGAGGAATATGTACTCTAGACTGCTTCCTCTTCGCAAACTTCGTACAAGACTACATATCTCCGGCGAATGAGCCCTTTACAATCGATGTACCTTCGCTTGCACATGTTCATGTTCGGGGGATCACCTATATCATCCTCACGATTTGCTGTGATTCTAACTCGAAAAGAAAAAGGGTTATATTCCAGAAGGCTACGTATACGCGGAGCCAAGTGTCGTCGCACTCACGCCGCCCTCACTAACGCCACCGATACCAGTCAGTGTACACAGTTACATAGTCCGAGTCACTTCTCTGTAAGCCCATGCTCCCGTCATTGAGCAAAACGAGTCGCGTCCCTCCATTGACAACCACGAGATGAAATCGCTGCCCTTCCCTGGTGCTAAAGCTGTACCTGACACCTGTACTGTAGAGCCCGTATTTCTCCTTCCCCCATTTAACATCGCAGCACGCTCCCGCGATGTTAGGGTTATTGACGCTGCAGGACCCGTTGGATGATAGCGTGAGCGTGTCTTCGTCTTCCCGATGAAGAGGCATATGCATGCTAGAGTCGGTGCTAGTGGTATGAGGGAACTTGACGTGAGGTATACCAGACGCCACATCCACCTGCAGCGCGAAGACGGCGTTGGTGGGTAAGCTGTGGCAGTCCAGTCAGTGATACGGTTCAACCTCAAGAAGGGCGGCTTCACCTATGAAATGACATGGGGAGTGTTAAGACTGCGTTGAGGGAGAATACGGTCTGCCAGAGAGCCCGTATTTATATAGCAGAAGGTTCTTGTTCTGCGGTGCATGGACCATCGATAGTCTGGTGCCGAGAAAGAACAATGCAGTACTGCATGTATCCAAGGCAACCCTTGTCAGCTTGACTCATCAGTACAGAAGAGAACAAAGGACGACCGACCGACCGACCACCGTCTTGCACAGGTTCCCAGGCCTTGAAGTGTAGGAGAACAAACAAAAAGCTTCAGAACCGAAGATAGCTAGATTTGGAACCTTCTCGACAGTAGCTGGGACAAAAAAGGTTCAGCGCGTAGACTGTTCACAGCTGGCGTGCTGGCAAACGATGTCTCGAATGTAAACGTTCGTATGTAAGAGGATGGCACGTTTAGTAGCCCTTCTTTCTCCAGACTGGGAGGCTGTATACCTTTCCGCTTCGTTGAGATGTTAGCTCGCCCATGACTTTCTTCACGACATTCCACCTCCCGGTCCGTTCCAACCTGGCATGCGCCACCGCGACAGCACGGCCTTAACCCTTGCCATTATGCCGAGCATTGCGCACTCGAGTAGCGCCACGTCTACAACTGCTCTCGCCGTCCTCAAAGTACATGCAGATGATACGACTGTCAATTCGCACCCGGTGTGTGATATCCTCTCGTTGATAAAGTCAATGCTATCGGGAGTCTGACGACATTGAGTGGCTCACAGCCCAGCAAAGGATCTTTCATAATTTGAGAGTGGAAGTCGTTACGGGGAGGGAATGATGGTCGTGGCTAGAAGTCAAGAACTCGCTCGGGCGTCCCGTGCAATGTACGGTGATCAGCCAACCCTCCCGTCTCGATCCTTCAGAAGCACGCCCGAAGCACGTCTTCTCATCTATATCGTCTTCCACCGCCACCCTCTCGAACCAGCTTGGCCATTCGCGTCCAGTCGTCGTCTCGCGCCGGTCCTAGCGCACTACCGCGCCCACGTCCGCCGCGATAAAAAGAGGAGCCGCCGCAAAAGAAGCCGCAAGAGTAGGAGTTACTGCAGAAAGAGCCGCTGTAGGAGTAGACGCCCCGGGTGACAATGCCGCTGCCCGCCATGGGTAGATAGGTAGGAAGCCGGAGAGGTCGGAGAGGTGGGATGAACACGATTGTACCGCGTGGCCCTCGAGAACTGGGACGCGTCAAGTCACGGTTAAACGACGCGTGACGTAACAGTGCGCGCGCTTCCGTTCCGAGTCTTCCGCTCTTGCGTTCAGTCCATAACCCTGGCAGCGCTCAAATATGAAGTTGGCCAACCTGCAACACTTCACTCGGCTTGTGGTGGCGTGTAATCAGCTCGACGTCCGCGTCTGACCACTCTGGTCGTCAACGGTACACGACCGTCTCCGTCTTCACCCATCTTCCGCCCACTCCCCAACGTTCCTCCCTACCGATGTCTCGATACGACTTTCAGGCGGGCACACGCGTGCGCGTGAAGAGGCAATTAGATTTCAAGTGAAGGACCGCTGGAAGGTGCGAATCTTTCCCTCTGCATCATCGTTGTACTGAACCATGCTTTCAGAATCATCCTTCCATGCCCCACACGACCTTTCCCCTCCCACAGACGAACACCTCCTTCGCATCATACCGCTCCTTACACTATCTTCACTCATCCTCCGCCGTCATTATCCTACCCGCGACACGTCCCAATGCTTTTAGGACTCCCGGCTCTCCATCAGCAAGCGCAGAAACTCAAGACCGCACTCCGAGTCGAGCACGAGGGTTCTCTCTGTATCAAGACTCTTCGGGAAATATGGTCCAGTACAATGTCTTGTACTAGCCTGGCAGGTTGACTCCAAGGCTTTGCCTAGTACAAACGTCAGATAGAGAGAGTGCGCGCGGAGGTACTGGCTGTAGTGTAGACCGCATTAGCGGCGAAAGGCATGCATGGGCGAACGAGGGAAGACGGTGTCCAAGATGCTGCCTGTATGACTTCCCCGGGGCTCGGCCTCGGAATTCTCGGAAGCCTACCTGGACCTACTGTGCCCATCTGTATCTTCGACGCCGTCGTCTGACTCTTTCACCGCATTCTGGTTATCATGCACCGCTCAGTTGAAGGATCTTTCTCTCTGTCGTAAAGAACGCAAATCAAAAGGTCATCTCAAATAAGAGTGCTATTTTCTACGTTATACTACACGAATCTCAGAGCAAATGGACGCAATCGCCGTCCACCTTTCACCGGAGCCATGTGAAGGGTCGATCGTCGAGCATGACGCATTTCTCGCGATCAGTACTCTCCAGACCCATACGCCCGTTCTTGAACAGCAGCAACTGACCGGGCCCAAAAAAGGTGTAGGAGAATTGATGCAATCCCAGTTTGTAAAAGTCTAGCACGACGCCTAGGACGCCACCTTTCGGACGCCATGTAATCCCGCAATACGCCGAAGGATGGCCCAGAGTCGGGTTCACAACCTCATAACTCCTGTCCGACGTGATTGCGATCGTTTGCCCTTCTTCCAAGCGCTGGCTGATGTTTTCATCAGACGGGTTGACGAGTATCGGTGAGAGACATCCTTCGATGAGATGCAATCTCAAGGCTTGGGCGCTTTTGGGAGCCGCGCTGTGATGAAGCGGGTATTAGTGCATATCTGCTGGGAGGAAATAATCCTTACATGTCAGTAAGCATGTGGAAGCTTCAGAGTGTTGAGAGTGAGTGTCATCGGAGAGCCTGTATTTATACCTGCGCGCGAAGGCTTGTTTCTGTCCATGCACAATCTCTCTGCAGCTGAACAACGAGGACAATGCAGCGCCCGGTGAAACACAGTGTTTCCAAGGCAACCCTTGTCATATTGCATCATCTGCATAGGAGAGAACAAAGGGACACCGATCGACCACCGCCTTGCATAGGCCCGCAGGCCTCGGGTTGTAAGCGAACAGACACAGAAGTTCTAGAGTTGACAATAGCTACAATGAAACCCTCTCGACAACAGCTGGGACAAGAGGTTCAGCGCGTAGAGTGTTCACAGACGGCGTGCTGTCGGACAAAGGATGTTTCTAGTGTAGACATTCGCAAGAGACGCGTGAAGCATGTCTTCTTTTTCGTTATATACCCCACCGTTTCTTTGAGATACAAACTCGCCCAAGACCTTCTTCACAGCACTCCACCTCCCGACCTATCCCATATGACATGTACCACCGCGGCAGCCCAGCTTCAACCCTCGCCGTCATGCCAGAGATTACGCACTCAGTACTCATGAACCAGAGTCCCACGTCTCCCATCGCTCTCGCGGTCGTCCGGGTGCATCCGGATGATTGCACGACAATCCATTTGTGCCCGGTGTGCGATTTTCTCAAGTTACAGCTGATGATCTTGGGAATCTGACGGCATTCTATGGCTCACAGCCCAGGCAAGTGTTGATCATTTGGCAAAGAAGAAGTTGTGGTAAGGGATGAAAGTCGTGATCAGAAGTCGGAAACTTGCTCAGATCTGCCGAGGCTTATCGTACACGTCTGTCGAGCAACCAGCCCTCCCTCCAGTGGCGTTACAGGGTAGGAAGGTTATGGGCAGGCCCCGCCGCAGCCGAGTCAGTTTTCTCTGTTCTCAAAGGTGCCTACACATATCAGCAAGTCAGAATCGATCGACATTGAGCGAAGAAGATCGACCAATCATGATACCGTTCTCCAGACGCCGTCTCACTAAACCCGACGGGGCTTGCATGTGCTGATTATGAACCGCGTAATCGTCGTCGTGAACAATGGCCATGTCGACGTTGGGGAATTCCTGACGAGGAATCGATAAGGATGGGTCAAGACGCGAGGATGAAGAAGTACCTCAAGGATGAAATCCAGAACGGGAATCATATAGTCATCCCGCTGCGTGATGGGAAATGGGTCATGGTAAGGACGAGTCTGCAAGACAAGCGGCGCGAGACTCGGATGAACTTACGTGTTGCGTGTCGCCTATGCTCTCCACGCTTATGTAGGAGCTACCATCATCGCTGGGTGGAGCATCGTCGCTCACACCTCCAGATCCAGCGTTCCCTACGACCTTGACCCCTTTGTTGAAGTTCCGCTTCTTTCCTCGCAGCGCCCGAACAAAGATGACCTGATTCACCCGCTCGTCGTCGGAGAGAACTAAACGCCGTTACGTCAGATGGAAATAGAGGCATGCAGCAAAGACTCGCCTGGACGTTTCCCGTCGTCATGACCGGATGGTAAGTGAATCCTGACCTCCATGTCCTCAGGGTTGGGGCCCGAATCGCTGAAAGCTGAGCATGCATGATAGGTGTTCACGCCGGCGCCAGGGGAGAAATCGACAGAGTCGACAGAAGGTACGTCGACAGTGAATTCGCCTTGAACCCAACTCTCTTCAAAGCATATATTCGACCAAGATTCAGTCTTATCCAATCCAGTAATCAGCATCAGATCCTCCGGGCGAATGTCCAGCTCGGCCGATTCCAGGAGCGCACACCAGCTGTCGAAGTGCTGGATCAGGTATCGCTCGAACGACGGACGGTTGGGACTTTGCCGAGATAGCACGCGTCCGGTAGTCAGGAGTACGGCGCCTTGCTCGTGATGGGTGGAAAAGGAGAGACGCGCGTCGTCTTCCGAGCTGAATGTCCGATGGTAAGTACAGCAAGACCAGGAGAGCGCGGATGAATGCACCAGTATCAGAATACTCACGTTGCAGATGCCACAGCCTCCGCTTTCAAGCTCTTGACTCCCTTAGAGATGAATGGACCCGGACGGTAGAAGCCAGCCTGAATGTTGATCTCCCGAAAGCAGGACTCGTCGTCTTCGCTTGATCGAGCTATTCTCAGCACTTCAAAGTCATGCGGGAAGACGCAGTCCGCGTCTTGTTGTTCTCGTGGCCGCAAGCAGTTGAACAGACGGATCAATTGGCCTTCAAGGTTGTAGACGACATTACCCACATCGACAGCGGGGCGGAGTCCGCTGCCATCTTGCAGTATACTGCGGCGGGGATTGAGGACGGCATGTCCTCTCGAGAATATGGATAGCTCTTTGGCGTAAACGTCCCAAGGGGCCATAGCGTGAGGAGTATCGGGTATGCGTCGGGAGAGAGTGGGCGACGACAATGGTGATGGTACGAATGTAAAGACAACTTTGAAAAACAGGTGGGCGGGTTTCAAAGGGCTCCTATTCAGGGAGGATACGTCATCGCAGCTGCTGGCGGGCAACGCTCACGAGCCGACCACGCAAAGCATATAGCGCTTCGCACTATATGGACGAGGGACTATGCGCGAACAGTGACATACGTACGCAAAGTTGCGCACAGTTTCGCTATGAGTGCGAGCTGATGCGTTTCCAGTTATAGATATGCCGTCGATGAGCCGCGGCGAGCACGGCCGCTGATCGTGCTCTCGTTCACCGTATCATCTTCCAGTACTAGGGAGCAGGATAGGAAGGGTTGCAGGTTTTTTTTTTTTTTCATTCAGTGTTTAACTGTAAATAAAGCACACATCGATCAACCACCCCAGTGCAAGTGCTCTTGCTCTCCGACTAGGTGTTTGTCGAAGACTGAATGACATTCTATCGCGCTGAAACTTCCTGGCGGCATTAACTTAAGCATAATGTGGGATATCAATTAAACGCACAGTAGACTTTTATCCTCCCTTGGAATTCCCCTCCGAAGTCTCCTGCCAATCTATTTCCTCCTTAACACGGCCATACGAACGGCTTTCCGTCGCCTCCCACACCACGTTCTACAACCACAGCCGTCGTGAGAGAGGAGCAAGTTGCAGGTGTGCGATTCCGAAAGCGAAAGTCGGGAGTCTGCTCGCCATGGTGAACGTGGAGAGCAAACAGATTTCTGGCCAGCTCTGAGAAACGCGCGGTGTCACGATCAACGACGCGGTACGTCACGCTGAGACTATGTTAAGCGCGGTTGGCTCCTACCATCACCACCACTCACGAGAAACCCAGTCATCTTGAATCGCCACTATCACTGTCACCTGAGCTGTCGGGTTTGTATGCTATGGCCGTGAGAAGAGCTTACGCTGCGATATCTTCATGGTGAGTTTCCTCTGCACCTCTTGCTGATCGGATCGCACTCTGACCTGGACTGCGCAAGAGGCGGACGAAATATTTTGGTTATAGTCATCCTCGAAAACAATTTATCTCAAGTACTGGTGGCGAGCTTTGTTCTACATACCAACGGTACGCTATATCTCGTATCTTCTACATACTACTCACACCAGTCTTGCCCTATAGGAAAACTTCCTTCGCTAGCATCGCGTGGTCACTCTGGCTTTGCGCTCCGGACTGGATCAGATACTCAGCATACTACTACCCTGGTCGTCTAACAGGCGTCAAGCGGCACTCGCGTGTCTGGAAACTACCTTTCGCTCTGTACGCCAAAACCGGCGACCGGCAATGTCTCATCGAAGCTCTCGCAACGCAGTTCGTCTCGAGGAACACCGCCATCCCCGTCCCGCACGTTCTCGATGTGATTGTGAACTGTGCTTTGTGCCAAAGAGAGGTCTTCGTGCTTACCACTGCGCTGCCTGGCGAGCCTATGAACGCCACGGATCTCACACTAAACAATATCTCCGAATCCCAGCTCCTGCTCTTCGCGGATATCATGTCTGACTGGCTCGGACAGCTAAGGAGCATCCCTCCACCACCTGGTGATGCAGTCTGTGGCTTTCTTGGTACACCCGTCAACAGCTACCGCCTATCGCCTGGCATCTCGGAATACCCTTCAAGAGTTTACGAATCGCAGGATGCGTTCCATGCTGACTACTGGGCCGTTCTACCCCCGCACGCCGATCCCGCCATACGCGCTCTTGCTGAAAAAGTTCGCGCCACACCATATCGGATCTGCTTCACGCATGGAGACCTCACTCCTGGCAACATCCTCGTCGACGCGGACTATCGCCCTACTGGACTCATCGACTGGGAGTGCGCTGGATGGATGCCGGAGTACTGGGAGTTTACCAGCGCAGCATACCGAAGGGGTCTACGTGACGTGAACCCGGGCTGGTTCACCGTTTTTGACCGCGCGTTGCCGGGATACGAGAGCGAGGAGATCATAGATCTGGAATTGACACTAACGGGCAACGCCAGGTAAATACGTCGCCGCCTGCAGGCGACTCGAGGTAATTACCTCGCATTGTGCGACCGTATTTGCCTTTCACCTGGTGGAGGACCCACACTTGCTAGGCAAAGACCTGCGCAGGGTGCAGGCTTCGGGCATCACGGGTGAAAACCTGCCGGGGTAAAAACCTCAGATGAGGTTATTACCTCGAGCGGGAGGTTTTTACCTCGACCAGAGGCGGGAGGTTTTTACCCCGGGGAAACCTCGGCGAGCGTTTCTAACCGTTCGGGCGCGAGGTTATTACCTCGGATGGGAGGTTACAACCTCGAACGGCAGGTTATTACCTCGAGCGGGAGGTAAAAACCTGCAGCGGGTTTGAGGTGCTTGCCTTAGGTTGCGACCTGAGGTGGGAGGTATTTACCTCGAGCGGGCGGTTCTTACGCCGGGCGGGACGGTTCGACCTAGATGGACGATGCTTGACTTGGACGACAGTGCCATCATCGGTTCTGTGCGTGCAGATACGCCCAGGTTATAACCTGTGGGCGCCTATAGGCGGCCAGGTATTTACGTCCTGACTGTCACGGCTGACTTGCAATATATTCTTTCCATGGTCTACCACCTTCCAACGAGACAGATCTGATGGTGGGGTTGGTTCCTTGTCCGAGACTGCTCAGCATGAAATGACCGACGTACCCTCTACCCTCCCCCTAAACGTGATGCGGAAGGTTCAGCTGCTCTGAACTTGAATCAGACTCGAGCTCTTCCGGATGGTCCAATGCCCTCTCGAATGCCGCGCTTGCGCTCAAAACCACCAGATCTCGCGAGTTCTTCTCTTCGAAACTGGACAGACCCATGCTAGTGCTGTCATGACTCGTATTGGTGCTGTACATATCAGTCAATGGCGAAATGATATAAGAAGAAAAACGTAAACGTACCCCATCTCAGCATCAAACGAGATCGCTTCCTGCGGCCGAGCGCCAAACTCCATCGTGCCCAGCTGCGACCTGACACGCTCTGCTCGCGGAGTGGGATGCCATCCAAACCAATCGCCGATGGTGCAGATGACGCGCCAGTACGATGCGCGAGCCTCTGTCGTCATTCCGAAGAGTCCGAAGATAACGAACGACAGGACGGGGCCCGTCCAAAAGATGAAATACTGTAAAGCAAGTGACGCAGTGCCAAAGCCCTTTAACTCCGCGCAAGTGATATATCCCGGAGCCCAGTTGCTGTGTATGGCGGTCCAGCCCGGGTAGAAGTTAAAGGCCCCTGGTTGATCCAGCGCCGAGGTTACGGTCAGGACCACACTCACGATACCAAAGGGCAAGGTAAGTACAATGTCGATGCTGGCCAACGCAAGAACCCGCAAGTAGTTCAAGCGGGAGACCGAGTTCTTACTGTCCAGGACTCGGAAGCGATCGACGTCTCGTCTTTGCTTGTAGAACATGCGCACTACCCTTGCTAGATGTTAAGTTCGTATCAATCTTATGAGTGAGCGTTCTGAGCGATGATGTGACGCACGATAGTAGAGTGCGACGGAAACCGAAGTTGGGACAATATACCAGGATTGCTCGATCAGCAAGGAGAGTATCGAACCATTGGAGGCATTCGTGCATCCAAAGCCCTCCAGCACTTCGAATCGGGCGATCTGGTTGACATAATCTTCAACAGTATCAGCACAGTCGCGTGCGCTTTCCGATGCAAAGGAGCCCTCACATATAGGACCTGCGACAAGCACTGGAATGCCCAAGCCTAAAGTCCACTCGATGAACATCTCCCGTCGTCTCTGATACGATAGGTTATAAGGGCACTCGGGAATGGGATCACGAACACATACCGCTACTTCGGAGGCAAGATCCACTGACTCGAGGCTGGCGATGATGTATAACCTGCGCGTGATGATCAGAGTAGCCATGGGCTTGACAATGGCCGTGGCGAGTTGCAGATGTGTAACTATCTGCTGTCAGTCATGGCATGCATGAACCAGAAGAACACGCACCGATGTCGCAATACACATATAACTTGATGTCGGCATTGTCAGACCAGATGATAGTGCCGATGGCGCTGGTGAGGTCTTCGAGGAAAAGCCAAAAGCATAGGAAGATGACACCCAAATTCCAGCTTTGACGTATGAAACTATTTAGAAGCACCAACAACAACATTGTTGCAGCTATCAAGGAAGCGACGGAAAACAAAGGGTAGGTCGGATCAACAGCGCCGCCCATCTTTGCAAGAGTTGCTAGACCGCCGAAGTTGTTGAAGCGCCTCTTATACTTAACTGCAGTCGCGAGATTCCAGAAATCATCTCGCTTACAATAACAAAAGCCCGTGAAGCCCTTCGCACTGGTAGTATTTTTGCGAATCACCCCGAACGCGAGAAGAGAAGGTGGCATGCAGCGCCTAAAGATACAGTTCCGTGATAGAAGCCCGAAGGCACAGCACCGCACTGCAAGATTGGTCGACGGACTGTTGATGCGCTGACAGGAATGTACCGTTAGACAAAAGAGTAGGACGTGCGGTAGATGGGAATCGACCGCGAAACCCGACGCGATACACCTTGACATATGTAACGCCGGTGCGTCCCTCTGATATCAGAGCTCGGAACGCCCCCGGACCTTGTAAGCAATCATGCAAGCCTTATCATACTCCTCTTGTAAAGAACTTACCATAGAGCGTAGTGGAAGATGGTAACGTACAGACAGGGTGTTTGCTGGTCACAATCATTCTGATTCGCGGAAGGCGGCGGTGGTCGGGCCGCCGGTGAAGTCCGGGTTAACTTCGTGGTCGGACAGAATTCGGGGCTTGAGAGATCCGTTCTTGTGTTATCGCAAATCTTTTACAGTCAGTTGTGTCCACAGGTTATGAGGGAAGAAGAGGAGGCCTGCTGGTGGGAGTCGGGAGAAAGGTGCGCGATTCGCTCAGATCGGCCCGAGTGGCGGCCCGAGCGGCCGACGAGCGCCTCTCAGACTCGGATCTCACCACTTGCTCTTAGTTTTGAGCTGCCATCCTGTCCCGTATTCGCAGCGAAAGCACTTCCCAGCTATCCTTGGGACGAAGCCGTATAGTGTCTCGACCATGTGTCGACATGTCCCTTTCCATCTGCAGCAGCTCTGTTAGAGGTTCAGTTACGGTGACAATAGCTCTCGACACAGCGACCTCGGAGCGTGGACGGAACACTCCGAGTCGCTGTGTACATACTACGAAACTGCTCTTGACGATTTTGTTGCGGTAGCTCGATGGACGGACGGGGAGGGTTGACTTTCGAAAGATGGCTGGGTATTGGAAGGAGTACCATAAAAAAGGTGCGGATATGGTCATTTACACCAGTATCGCCGCTAAACTGAGTTGTGCTTGCAGGCCCCATGTCTTTCTGGCCCCTCCATGATATCAGCACATCTCTTTATATCTACGAATCGGATGTATTTCATGGTTCTGATCGGCAATGCGACGGACAGGCTGGATCTGCAACATCGTTAGTGTGCTTTCGCGAGATTGCTCAAGCTGGTCAATGTTCATGGTATCTTGATTATGCATCGTCCATGTTGGATATACGTTACTGCTTTATTGAATACAAGCAATAATCCGAAGTCAGACGACAACGGGCTCTGTCGAATTCACGGCTACATGTCCTCGAGAAGCATCTTCCGGCTCCGGCTCCTTCACATGGCTCAACTCGGCGGTCTCGCACCTCGCGCTTTGATTTGGGTGTATGGCATCCGCCTTGGTATACTTGGAGTCGTGGTGGCTGCGAGACAATGACACGAGATGAGATGCAAGTTGAAACATATTCACGACAAACGTACCTTTCGCTCTGAACACTGCCCGTCTCGTCGGATTGCTCTGCAGAGCGTTCAGTCCTAACGACACTATTTAGCTCTAGATCGTGCTTCATACCTCCACTCAAGTTCTTTAGCATCACACATTGTGACATGACAAGGTCTCCATCGGTAAAGCTCGAGCTCGTACTGCGTGGTTTGGTGAGGAACGCTCGGCAAGTATGACATTGGTGCACACACCCCATCTCAGCATCACGTAATATCCCAGTCTCCTGTGGGCGCTTGCCGAACTCCATCTTAATAGATGAGCTTCCGTGCCTCACACTGAGACTGGGTTGCCACCCAAACCAGCCGCCGATGGTGCAAACGGTGTGCCTATACGATGCGCGTGCCTCCGCCGTGAGGCCGAAAAGCCCGAAGATGGTGAATGCGAGGATGGGCGTTGTCCAGTAAAGGAAGTACTGTTCCGCCAGGAAGGCCGTCCCCATGGCTTGCTGATCTGCGTACGAGATGCTCTTCGGCGGCGGCCAATTACTGTGCACATTGGCCCATCCCGGATAGAACGGAACGTTACCCTGAGTAACGTAGAAGATCACTCTCAAAACAGTGATCACGATCCCGGAGGGCAAGGTAAGGAGAATATCGATGCTGGCAATGGCAAGGATCCGAAGATAATTAGTACGCGAAACCGAACCGTCGCTGTGTTGAAAGTCGCCAACACTTCTCCTTTGTTGGTAGAATATCCGGACTACCCTGGCTATATGCGAGTAGATGGCAGAAGTGATTTCGAGCCATCGATAGAGCGCACAGCAGCGAACAGTGATGAGTCAGGGGGGTTCGAAGGATGATCCAAGAAGTCAGTATGTTAGGTCGATCTAGACGGATAGGAATGCGTAACGCACGATAGTAGATGGTAACAGACAATAGGGGTGGGATGACGCCCCAGGACTGTATTGTCAATAACCAGAGTATTGACACACTTGCGACGTTTGTGCACCCGAAGCCTTCTAGCACCTCGAAACGGCTGTTTTGGCCTATGTAGTCTGCAAACGCTGTCAACACAGAACCGACTCAGATAGAGCAAACCTTACATATAGGGCCAGCCACGAGTACGGGAATGATCAGGCCGAGAGTCCATTCTAAGATCAGGTCGTAACGTCGCTATCATGGGATATTAGTCGAGGGATGCTGACACCTAAAGCAAGATCTACCACTGCTTTACTAGGTGGTCCCACTGACTGAAGGTTGGCAATGATGAAAAGTCGACGCGTGATTATCAGGGTAGCCACGGGCTTGACGATGGATGCAGCCATTTGTACATGAGTTACTGCCATACGATCAACGTTGGTCTAAGAGTTAGATGCTACAGAAACAACACACCGATATCACAATAGACGTACAGCTTGACCTCAGCGTTATCGGACCAGACTATCGTATTAATGGCGCCAATGAGGGTTTCGATCAAAAGCCAGAAGCATAGGAAGGCGACACCGAGATTCCAGTTCTGACGCACGAAACCAGTAAGCAGGACGAGCAGTAGCATTGCCAGAGATAGGCAGTAGGCCACAGGCAAAAGCGGGTAAGTGGGATCAACAGTTCTGCCCATCTTCAGCCGCGAGGATACTGAGATTTGCCAAAGTCAGGGTCATGTCTACAGTGTAACCTCGGACTGACACGAACCTTTTGTATCAAGCATTGAGCCTCCATGTGCATCGACTTTGCTTATCTTTACATTGTGACATCATGGCAGTGGCGGTAGTGTTGGCGTGATAATTGATCCTCTAGCTCAAAAGGCACGATAGAAGCCCTCTCGATGCCTGTGCAAGCCCATGACGCATTGGCGGTGCGAGCACGAAACACTTCAACGGCGGGAGAAGGAGATGGGTGCAACACTGGGCCCGGATTCGGATGACCTAAGCGGGAGATACACATGCTGAAAGGGAGATCTGAGCGCAAGGCGCGAACAGGATGCACCGACTAGAAGATGGCTACGCCACAGTCTGCTCCACAAGGGCATGCTCGTACCCAGAGACGATATCGCATGCAGAAATGCTGCGCTGGTCTACGTTGAAGCTTGCTTGATGTTCGTCGCTAATCGCCACATTTCTTCTGCGCAAACTCAAGACTCGAAGTTGAACTTGGCAGTGCTGTCGATACTGGCTGGCGGATGAATACAAGCACCCTATTCGCATACACTCAGAGTCAATAAGAGCAAGCCAGCTCTGCGGGAGGTGGACGGAAGCGAGAACCAACAGGAAGATGCATGATTCCATAGTTAATGAGCTTTCACAAATGGAGTGGGGAGTGCGGCCACTTCGATGTTGTATCGCATGTCCTACTAAATACTCTCGCACAATGAACGACGTCGTCACCACCTCAAGCGCGGAGCTATTTCTGATGAGCATGGGTGGGATGACCTTGGTCATCATGTCCGTGCGGATCCTGAACGAGAAATGGTCAATATGCAGGTGCTGGAGGTCATGTTTCAACCAACGCACTCAATAAAGCTGGAGCCGCCACTAAATTGGTGCGAGCTCGATACAGGCGCCCGACTGTGCTTTCCCTCACACAGCTTGCCCAAGTTGAGCACTCCACGATAACCCAGGGCTCGCCGGCATCCACATTCTTCAGCGAGCTTCCCACCTACACCTCATCCCTCGTTTGAACCCTCTCCAGGATCCATTCCCGCATCAAGATGCTTTCACGCGTATGCTGATTATCCGGAACCAGTGACATCCGCCGTTCATCACAGCCTCGCCCGGTTCGTCTCGTTCGTTCGGTTGGGTGAGTCGACTTTCTGAGTCTGGCTGGCTTCCTGAATGCAGATATTTGGGCAGGCGATAGTCATTGATGGCAGTCGCGTACAGATGTGAGAGCGGGTGAAAGGAAGTAGTTGAGCGAGGCCTGGAATACAGTGATGAAAGTGGGGAGTAAGCCGCGCTGCGCCCGAACCGCCTCAGCTTTCTTCGAACCGCCATCTTCTCCACCACCATCCATCACAAACGTACTGCATCTACTCCGTAACCGAAGCGGCAGGAACTTGCGCCCGATACGCTTGATTACCGGTAGTCCTTGTGTCCATTATTTCCATACTCTCGAGGGCTCTGCATGTCATCGACTGAATTCTCTCGCCACTACCAGTCAACCATCTCAAGGGAACGATTTACATCCCACTGCAATTGCTTGTGCTTCTACAGCCTTCCTTGAAAGCTCTTCTGGGACTTCACAACGTCCGGACGCTGCTACGCGTCCCGAAGGCCGACCGCGCCGCGCTTCTACTGCAGTAAGTAGTTCATCGGCTTGTTGGCATATGCTGTATCACATAAACACGTGTCGAATGACAGGTGTCCCCTCCCTCCTGTGCACAAACTTGTTCAAAACTAGACCTAAGGCCCCACCGCTAAATTACTCATACAACGCATGGCACTACCATTCGGATACGTGAAAAACGAGTTTATCTGGTCTACGACCGTCACTCCAAGAGTTAAGAGCCTTTAGTACCTCGTTAAGTTGTATCGGCCATCCCATCGGATACTTCAACCACTGTGGTGGCGCTTGATGTGCGACTCCTGCTCCAGAAGACATGAGAAAAGCAGCAGAAGGCGATATATAGGCGAGTGATCGTACCGTTCGTTTTCGCTCGTGCTGGCGCGCAACTCATCGCGCTGATCTCGATGCGATTCGGGCTCGCACGTCATGATCTCATCGGAGAGGTTTGCGGTGGGTGACTTGGACTGGCCGCTACTGCTCGATAACCGACGTCAGAAGAAGCTGGGCAGTACAAGACAATCCACCCACCATTGATCATCTCCCGAAATGTCGCCAGTCGCGTCTTTTTCGAGCCCATCTGCGGAACCTGGCACTACGTCGCGTGCCGCGTCTTTACATGCATCTTCTGCGTCTCGTTTTTTCTCTCCATCCATGGGCAGGACCAGACTGGTATCGTTGGAACTCGGACCCCCACTGCACAACACGATTAGAATGGCCACGCTCGTAAGCGACGCGCACGTACCCCATTTCAAGGTCATTTGGTGTCTCCTGCGGAGGTGCACCAAACTCCATCGTGCCTAGTTGTGAGCCCTCATGCCCTGAATGAGATTGATGAAGCTTGAACCCAAACCAGCCGCCGATGATGCAGATGGCACGCCAGTACGACGCGCGGGCCTCCGCTGTCAGGCCAAAAAGACCAAAGATGACGAATGCAAGTACAGGTGATGACCAATCAGCGAAGTATGTCCCTGCAATAACGGAGACTCCGGAGGCTCGCAGTTCGGCATAGGAAAGGGATGGTTCTGGGTCCCACGTGTGAACATGAGTCCATCCTGGATAAAAAGGAAACTCGTCTTGTGATATGGACGAGTATACATCCAGGACGACGTTCACGATGCCAACGGGCAATATGAGTAGAATGTCGACGCTGGCCAGCGCAAGGACACGGAAGTAATCCAGGCGCGAAACTGAACCGTTACTGCGCAAGAAGCGGTTGACATCTCTGTTTTGCCGGTAGAAGATCCGCACCACGCGTGCTAAAGGTGAGCCAGCCTTGAGTTCTCTCAAAGGTTGTGGTAGATGAATGATTACGTACGATAATAGAAGAGAATCGATACGAGGGGCGGGATGATCGTACACGGTCGTTCGGTCAAGTAGTAGATTACTGAGACGGATTGAGCGTTTGTACACCCAAAACCCTCAACTATGAGGAAGCGTTCGCCCTGGTTGATGTAGTCTGATCAGAGCACTGTTTAGTACAGGGCGGTGTAAAAGATTCTAGGTAGACGCGTCTCACATATAGGGCCTGCAACAAGCATAGGATAGACCAAGCCTAAAGTCCATTCTATGAGAAGATTACGACGTCTCTGTTGCGGCGACGTCGCCGAAATGCTGAAGAGATTCGCGAGCATCGGGATACATTTGAAAGCCAGAAATGCTTGAAATGTCCCGTGGACATTGGCAAGCTTTGTCGAAACACCCATTTCGTTGCAACGCTTCGCAAAGGGCAGGGGAAGATCCAAATGTTCCCACGACGATCCAAATGCATGGAAATGTTAGGCGGGGATTCAAATGCGGGCTCGGCCTGGGGGATATACCATTGCCAGGGCTCGCATTTTGGATATTCGTTACTTACTGTCTGTTCTTCGCAAGCATGTTTCAAAGGAGAACAAGATTGTATTGATTGCAATTATATAGCGATACGATACAGTGGACGGGGCATGCGTGGTGGATAGCTTGCTACAATTAACCCGATACTCTGCAGCATATCCATACCATCTGACAGTTACACTAAGATACAACACAATGGGATTGCAGAGGTGAAATTAGCGAAGAGAAGGTTTGAGCTGTAAGTGCGGGTAAATGAGCCACACGAGCGCACCTTCACGGCGTGAAACATATGAGCAGAGGCAGGTACAACCATACAACATATGCGCTAATATAGCCTATCAGTACGTGCTCAGGGGTTAGAGCAAGATGCGCACCTTGATATGGGCTGCACGCCCTGGACCTCCTCGTTGTAGTGCGAGCGCGAGCAACAAGAAAGGGAGCAACGACTAACCGCAGACCGAGCAGTACCTGCAGAAGATGAGTACAGCGAGGAGGCGGCGATGAAGAGGGTAACGCACGGGTGCACGTACAAACGAATTGTCGATTGTGAAGGACCGGGGGCGATGGACGTTGAGGGAGAATCGACAAGTCGCCGCGCTGGCGGGTTCCATAAGCGCGGCAACTTCCGATTGGCTCATCGGCTTCCGAGCCGCACCCGTGCTCCGCGTCGACTCCTCCGCGTCGTCTCTCGCGTTCTCCCTTCATCTCTCCTTCGAATTCCTCATGGCCCTGTCACTGTGTTTGCGCCATCGGGCGTATCTGCTTTCCCGTCAGCGAGTCACGGCATCACGGTATGTGACCTATCTACTGCGAGTTCATCGCCTTCAACTAATGTAGCTATCTGCAGTTAGCTTTCAGTGCACGCCCATATTGTCCAAGGTACGTGCATGGCTAGCCATCGCGAATGCAAGTCCTAACGATATTCGAGTAGATCATTCAGAGTGATGCTCTATCTAAAAGTTGCTCGCACCGTGCGGGATGTATGTGGTAGCATGTGGGGTTCCGAACTTTTGGTGCACATCGTCTCTGCCCGTGTGTATCTCCCCTAGTGTTTGATGTGTTCACCATACTCTACCTCCCTCTATTGTGTGCTCGCTTGCCTGTATATTAGTTACGTATGCTCGTATTGCAGATGTTCATTCATTCCATCGAACTACTCGCATGCATGTGCAGTTCACGATGACTCTATCGACCGTAAACGTGGTAGCTAGAGATGGGAACGGGCCTAGCTACAGGCATGCTATCTGGTATCTCCTGTGGGTAGTCCTGTAGGTGTTTTGGTGCAAGGAAATGCTATAGCGAGATCCAAATGCATCGAAATGTGCGAGGCCACATCGCAATGCGCGGCGTGAGATTTAAATGCATCAAAATGCCTCATAATGGTACCCCCTTATCAAAATGTTAACAATGTGTCGAAATCACTTCAGCAAGTCCACGACGGAGGTGAACCAGGACCCGAAACGCTCGAAATATGAAAACATACCGCTGCTTTGCTGGGCAGTTCCACCGACTGAAGACTGGCAATCAGGTACAGGCGGCGCGTGATAATTAAAGTGGCCATAGGTTTAACAACAAATGTGATCACTTCCAGACGGGATACTACGTACTACCGGTCAGCCAAGGAATAAAAGCCTGGGGAACATGTGTGGTATAAGACACACCGATATCACAGTACACGCGAAGTTTGATCTCGGCATTGTCAGACCATACGATAGTGTTGACGACACTGGTGACGTTCTCGGCAAACAGCCAAAAGCATAAGAAGGAGACACCGAGATTCCAGCTTTGGCGTATGAAACTAGACGAGAGTACGAGAAGAACGCCTGTCGACGCCAAGATGCAAGCAAGGGGATACAGAGGATATGTCGGATCGACAGCACCCATCTTTGCAAGAGTTGCTCGCCCCTTCGTCGTAAGACAACAGTATGTTTATATGTCATAGACAGTCGAATCGAGCCATACCAGTGCAAGGACCCCGCACCCCAAAGATTGTATCAACGTCGTCGGGCCGCCCAGTGCCTCACTGAATCGGACAGACAGGTATTAGATAGACCTGACATGGAATTTGCGGCGCGCATCCATGTTGTTGAACTCACAGGGGTGATAGGGGTAACCCTCAGAATAAAGTCTTTGAAAAGTTTCCTGTGCTCGGATATAGGTTATTGACTGCCCTGGCAGAATGAGAAGCAGATGAAGTACAGGGTGCCTACATGGCGAACGGCGATCTATTCACGCGAGTCTACTCAGCAAACATAAAGATTAGTTTGGAGGAATGGAATGAAATCGTTGAGATCAAAGTCATGGCACACAGCCGCAAAAGCTTGTATATGATGACGAGCGCGATATCACAGGAGATTGCGCCTTCCGAGCACATGTATTGTAGATTGCAGTACCGAAATGAGCATCTTGCACCGGCATATATCTCCCAGTACGTCGCACTAGCGGTGTGAAAGAAGCAAGAAAGAAGGTATACACATGGCGTGGGAGTCACCAGATCGGGCACAAATACCGATCTACGCATGTATCATGCGGTCAGCTGGTGCGCTAGTGAATATGCACCAGAGTGGACGCACATCATTTGACTCTTCTACTGGCGGGAGAAGACTTCTGAGGGGTGAAATGTGCATGGTCGAGCCTGGCATCGAGATTACCGTCAAGACGTAGCATGTTCGCACGGGGTCCTCT
Source organism: Peniophora sp. CONT (assembly GCA_001632445.1). NCBI lineage: Eukaryota > Fungi > Basidiomycota > Agaricomycetes > Russulales > Peniophoraceae > Peniophora > Peniophora sp. CONT. Next base: position 123,819 of record KV424538.1, on the reverse strand, counting down.
CGCGGAATGTATATGACTATGAGTACATTGAAGCCGGCCAGTCGTTGCGTTGTCGGCGCGCATGCCGTATATATGCAGATCACCCTCGATGCCTGTAGATAGTCAATGGCCGTACCTCACACAGTTTTACCGCGTCAACGCAAGGCGAGGTTTGTCCAAGGATGTTTGCAAGGCTTGCGCAAAGGCGATCGTGTGTGCGCGAAAGGTACGTATTGATGACGCTTGAGGACAGCGACGCGCCTGCGCCCGCTCGCAAGGGAGAACTCGTGGCGATCCCAAATGACATTGGATCCTGGACACCAGTCGGCCTCGAGACGATTTAATCTGTGAGCATACCATCGCCTTCCGCGCGTCGGCTCGTTCGCCTAGAAGGACCGCAGGTTCGAATTCTAGACCACGCAGTGTAGAAATCTGTCCACCCCCCTCGATTTCTCCTTTGATCATCTCATTGATTTCATGATCGTCTTCTTCGGCGAGATCAACAAGCCAGGTGCCGCCGATATCGTATGCCTGGCGGTAACTCCCTTCCTATCGCGCTCATGTAGAGACCCGTGCCGCTGAGAGACCAAGCTACCATAGTCGAAGAGTCAAACTATCGGTCAAGAGAGCTCGCATGCTCGTCTCGTAGGCTGTCGGGTAATATAAGGGTTGAAGAGCCGGTCGGGTGAACGCGGTTGAAGGAAGTCGACTGTGAAACCCGACTCGTCACGGTCAATTGCACTTGCCCAGGCGGCGCGTCCTTCTGATATCAGAGCGCGGGACGCATCCGTATCTTGCATGTACGTCTCTTATAAAGAACTGGCCATAGAGAATGGAAGTAGTAGTGACAGATTCAAGCGGGTTGGCGCGCCGCAGTCTGATTCGCTTCTCGCCGTCGGGCCGATTGACTCCGTATCCGGATGGGCATCGGGGCTCGAGAAATTCAGTATCTTGTTACTGTATTGCGAAATTTGTGCAGACTGATGTGATGACGGAGAAAAAGAAGGGGCGGGTTGGGGTGGTGGCTGTCAAGAGCAAGGTGCGGGCTCGCAATCTTGAATGCGTTCTTCGGCCCGAGCGTCACCTCGGTCGAGCAGGCTCTCTTCGAGCCGCCATCCTCACTTTGTAAATTCAAGGCAGCGGTCCGTACAACGAAACCTCCCTCGCCGAAGCCCGACGAGCCCGCTTCATCCACAAAGTCGACATGCGTACTGATCACGGTCAGCGATGGACCACGAGACAATTTGCTGCGAACAGGAGGTAACTGCTCGCGTGCATGCGTTACACTAGTAGACATCCGATACAAGGTTGCATAAGCTCGTGACCATATCCCGCCTTAGTCGACAATCACGCTGTGCGCATACGGCGGGGCGCGAAGCGGCCGAGCGGAAGCTGGAAGAGGTCGTCCGGACCGAGAAGCTCGGCAGTGCCCGTGTAGAACGCAATGAGCGCAGCAACGATGCCAAATGCGCCGCCCGCAACGTTGACTTTGTTGTTGCCAGAGAGTTTGGCGGCGCCGAGGCACGCGAAAGTGGGGATGAGGGTAAAGAAGAGCGCGAGGAATGCGATGTTCTTGCGCAGACATGCGAGGCTGAAGTGCAGAAATAGGTCAGTATCTCACGCTGAGCTCTATCATGATAGGGAAGCTTTGTACGCACAAGAAGAGGAAGGAGATCGCCATCCATGCCATGAGGTAGATGCCGATGGCTGCATCTTCTTGCGCAGTTCCGTTGTCTGCTGCCGCGTATGCGGCCCCAATGCCAGATGATGGGACGTAGAACGCTGAGAATGACAGCCAGAAGGCACCGTAGGATGTGAAAGCTGTTGATAAACGTCAGCGTCGCTATCGCACTAAAGATAGCAGGGCAATTGCAGAGAAAGAAGAACGAAGAACGGCGTCAGGTGTTGTCTGCAGGGGGGTCGAAGAGTCCCACACCACCGCAAAACTGCACGGTTGTGAGAGTGAATGACGCGCAGCAGGTAACGTCTCTCTGCAACCGTACGCTCGACAATTTGAGCTGTACGAGAAGAAGCTGGATACGGGATCTTCTTCCTCACATCCACCCCAGACCTCCGAATAGCCAACCGATGTAAACCCGCTTACCTGTTGCGCCAAAGGTGTTACCGCAAGCAAACTCCCACATGCCAGCAAGTAACTGGCAGAGACCACCATAGAAGATGGCCATCCCGACGATCGCATTTGGAACAATGATATCTCTCGCGCCGACGTTGAAGAGGGAGAGGATGAGGGTTGTGGCTGCGAATGCATAAAGACCAAGCGGGCCTGGGTTGGCGACCGGGCGCCGGGGCGGGTACGCCTGTCGCGGCATGGGGTTGGCGTATACTACGCCCTTCTCGTCGTCGCCGTTCATTTTCTGATGGTGTTGATCGTTATCGAGGAGTGAAGCTCGTTCGGAAGAGGGTAAGCTGGCGAGGCAGCGGAAGGGTGACTGCTCAAACAAGACACCGTGTTTGGCACGCCAGTTTTCTTATAGCCCTGGAGAACTTCCGGTCACACGGAATTCCAACTTCTTCAATATCTCAGCGCGAGCGCTCGCGCAGTCCCTTGAGTCCGTGTACGGAACAGCTATACGCGTGGCACGCCTACTAGCCCAATGAAGTCATGAGATAAAGCGGCCTTCGTATATCGGACTCTGAGAACACGTACAGAGCAAATGTAGCTTCGGTATTCCCTCCGTACATTCCTGCACCAGCGACTCTCCAATGTCCTCTCGAGACGGCGCTATCATGCCATGTTGTCCCCGCTTCCTTGCCTATCGCGCCAGCGCTAAGACCCTTTCCAATGTGAGAGGCCGGGCTACGACAGAAAAGAACACCAGTTATGAGTAGCAGCAGAAAACACTACTTTCGGTGTAGGACATTGGACGGTGGCAAGAGCGAGATTGAGGAGGTCATCGTGGTCAGCAGCTACGGTGGTGTGCACGCGTGGCGTCACGCGTCACGGCTCCTGATGCGTGACCTGACGTGTTGCGCCGCCGCCATCGCGCCGCCCAGCTGAGCTCTCTTTAGACCATCATGATGTCCTTCATCCTCAATGAATCCTCGACGTACGCAGTGCTTATCTCTCTCGCAAATTTTCGACAGCGAGTGTTCTAATGAGGAACTCAGGGGTAGAGCATCAGCAGCCAGCTGTATGACAGCTGGTTAAATTGTCCATTAGAAGCGCGCGTCAAAGCTTGCGGACTTGGGCTTCGTAGCGAGGAAGTAAATAGAAAGCTGTGGAGGCCGAGCACGCAGCGTTTGGGAGCAAAGCGCGATGCGCGAAGTTGGCGCACGCGCCGAGCTCACACGCTCGCTGCCAACTCGCTTCCGCGCGCATGCCCAAAGTTCTTCTCGAACTACCACCTTCGCTGCGCAAACTACTGACCGGGAGAGCATAATCTCTCATTGCGCGTCGCTTGGCATGATCATGCTATGATAGACGACTATCCGCATGCCTAAACCAAGCCTAAACCCTTCACTTGGCCATCACCTTACGCCCACATCCCCATACCGCCACTCCAAAGACTCGTGCGCCTTGTACTCTCCACCCGAGTAAGGACATCCTTAATTTGGTTTCCTCCTTAGATCACTGATATTTCCTTACTAGACATGCCAATCAAAGCGTGTCAGCCCTTACTTCGATTACGCCGGATGGTTCTATGTCACAAGTCCCCATTTGTACACGTCGATAACATCCCAACACCCAACCTGTCTATATACGCGATCCCACTTTTATGACCTGCCTCTGACAAGGCGTGTGACGTGGCACGCCACAGCTGTGCTTCATCCCCGAACTACGCTTCCCCATTCCAAAGACGATGCCCTGACAATCCTGCCGTAACCCTCCCGACCGCCTGCGAACTCGTGGGCCAGCCGAGTCTCATTGTTCGTAAAGTGTCTGCGCTGTCCGTACGTTATGCAGCGCCTTTGCTGCGTGCTACTTACATATAGCGAGTGTTCAAGGTCTCGCGGGGGCCCAACGGGGCTGTCCCGCCCGCGCCCATCACCCACCTTTTTGTCGCCCTTCGTGCTTCTCTTTCGGCCGGTCCGACCTTTCGTTCTTTCACGACTTGCTTTTACGACGTGGGCTGGTATGAGCGGCGATAAAATTCATACGCTCCCCAACGGTTACGAATATGTGCTGGTGCACTTTTACACTTCGGGCGAGGCAAAGGCCAATATAGTGCGTCCATCTATCATAGAATATCTTGTGACAATTGGCTGATTTGAGCTCAGCTGCCAACCATCATATCGTTTTTCGAACTGTTTGCTACTGTCGGGCTTCTTACTGCTATCGTGGTACGTGATTGTGCTGCTCGGTGATCGGCTTTTGCTGACGACTCTGTACAGCTATCTGCTGTTTTCACGCGCAATGCCAAGGACTCGAACCTCTTCGTTCGGACGAGTCTTGTATTCTACTTTGTTTCTGCTCTCGTATGCGAGGCCCTTTCTGGTGCGTACGCTGGGTGTTAGGTTCGATCACTATACTGATCTCCCTCAGCCTTATCGGGTGTGATGACCGCGACTTGGATCTCAGACATGCAGGTCTTCTCTGGCGGTCTATGTACCGCACAAGGTACACGCATCTGCTCTTATGATGCAGGTAGGGTCCGCTTACAGTACGCACGCAGGTTTCTTCAGACATTTCTCCGATGTCGGAATGGCGATCTGGACTGTCGTAAGTATACGTTTTGATCACACGCTGCGAAACGTGAAATGCTTACGGTATTGCACAGGTTATTACAGTCCAGGCATTCATCGTACTCTGGCGCGCGCAGGAGTACTCCGATGCGCAGGAGATCCCTTCTTTCACGATCTATGGTCGCCAGATACCGAGCATCGTGTTCTATAAGTGGTTCATTCTGGCTACGACCTGGTTTGCGATCGGATTCATCGTTATGCTTGGCCCTGCTATCGGGTCTAGTACTAACCATGGCGACTTCTGTAAGTCTGGATTCGTTTGAGATGCGGTATTGTACTGAGATCTTGATAGATGGCGTGTTCGGCGAGTCGTGCGGTATTACGGCGGGGTATCTCCCTGAGAGTGTCGTGTACGTGTTTTCAGTACTACTCCTCTTTGTTATTTACTGACTATACATTTGTAGGTTCTCCTCGCTCGTTGTACGTCAGCTACTCCGCTAGTGTGTAGCATAAGATCTGACATCAACGTATTGCAGATTATCATAGCGTTCATAACATCAATCGGACTGTTCACCTGGATATCCTATGTGATTAAACCGCGCTCAGCCGAGTCCATCGTCGAGGCCGGCTTTGCAGAGAAGCAGCACGCTGAAAAACTTTCTGTCGAGGTCGCGAGGTATATGACCTGGTACCCGGTGAGTACCTCATCTCTTCGCCCTATATTCCCGCTACCATGTTTTGTGTAGCTCGTGTACTTCATATGTGTCCTTCCTGCTATCATCGAGACGATCATCTTTTGGTCTGGGACTGCCATTCCATTGGGCTACTCTGTCTTTGTGTACGTACAAGCCACCTGGTACCGTTACCTCTGCTGACCCTTGCGCGTTCACAGTGACACAGTCTATCATCTCATGGGTACGTCCTACTCCTACAATCTCGCCCCCTCCCAAGCTTACGAAGTGCGCACGCATTCTAGGTATCATCAACGCATCCGTATTCATCTTCACTCCACATCCTGGCCCTCTTCTCCCGCACAAGCCCGAATCACCACCACCACCCGAAGGACCCCGTGACCTGAATGCCGAAGCCGAAAAGGTTATTGCGAAGATGGTCTCCGCCGTCGCGCTTCAGGCAGGAGACCTAGGGCAGCCGAAGGACGTCCCACCTCCAGCGGAACCATCACCGAACAAGCCTGATCCACTTATACGCCGCCCTTCGCGTGGACGCGAGCCGGCCTTTCCTCTTGCGTCTACCTCTCCGGACCCAGTGGAGGTGTATGTCGATTATCGGGTTGAGAGCCGTGCACATGATGTGGAGGGCGGGTTGACGCCTATCTCGGAGCGGACGGAGGGCCCACCATCTGCGGCGCAAGGCGAGAAACCTGAAGCCGCTCAGCAGGGAGATGAAACCATCGCTAAGCAGGAGGAAGTGAACAGCTTGAAAGGGGAGGAGGACTCAACATCGGCGCACAAGTCTGAGACTAGGCAATCGGGCGTACCATCCAGTGTATACTCGCAAAACTCTCACCCGTCTCCAAGCCTGCCCTCCCCTCTGCGCATCGTCGTTCCTTCCCGATCTACCACACGCCCAGGGCACGATCAACCCTTCCCCATCATTACACTCCCAAGCAACCCGCGACCAAAAGGCGTAGAAGTACGCGTCAACGGTACCGAAGAGCAACCCGAGGTCAAGATCGTCGTTCAACCACCGCCATACCATTCGCCACCTTCCCCTCAAACCGCGCCAGCTACCTTCGACCCAACCCTAGTCGCCGCAGTCCGTGATGCATCCAGCTCGAACTCGCCTTCACCCTCACCTTCGCCCGAACCCGCAGGCTCCAAATCCCGCTTCGCAAAAGAACAAGACCGCTTCATCCGGCGCGTCGTCCGCGAAAGCCGTTCGTTCGTCTCGGTCTCGCGTCGTACGATCCCCGTCCCTTGGCTTCCTCAACGACCCGATGGAGAGCCTCAGTCTCCGGATTCGTTCATGGACGCCGAGGCGGCTGCTATTGAGCGTACGCTGTCAGAAAAGTCGGGCTCGAACCCCGAGTCGCCGAACGTGGGGAATGGGAAGCGCAAGGTACGGTTCGCGTCGCAAGCGTCCAACGAGTGGTATGTTGGCCTTCTGCAAGCGGCCGGACTCGGTGCGCGCGTATCGCGCAATGATAGCAAGACCCGCACGACCTCCCAGAGCGAGCCCGAGGTTCCGCATTCTGCGCCTGTGGAACGTCGTCCAGTGAGCGATGTCGCTACGGCATGGAAACCTTATAGGGACGCGTTCAAGGCGGCTAGTACTGGTACGATTGCTAAGTCCGAGGCTACGAGCCCGCTGAGTGGCGAGTCGGATGCGACGTTGCATTCTGCTGAACCGATGGCGGCGGCATGGCGTCCTTATACTGAGACGCAAACGCTCTCGCCGGATGTTAAGAAGGTTGAAGTTGTCGTCGGCGATGTACCCCAACCGTCGATCATCGTTACTGAGGTTGACGTTACGGAGGGACCGGTATCGGGTTTGGAAGATGAAGTTCTTGTTGCGCAAAGGGCTCAACGTCCGGAGGTACCTCCGCAGGCCGTACTGCTCAAGACGGTGCAACCTCAGGCTGATCCGGACCTCGATGCGGTCTTGAACAAGTGGGGCGCGAAAGCTGCGACGAAGAGCAATAGCCGTGCGGTGACGCCTGGAAACGACAGGAGCGTGTCAGAGTATGGAATGGAGTCTTTGTGGACGGTTAGACCTGTACCGGAGGAGGAGGGTGTGTGGGAGTGCGAGGAGAGGATATTGGACTCGTACTTTGATAGGTCGAGGGATAGTTTGCCTAGGGCTGGGCTTGTCGCGTAGTCGTACGCGTATACGTACTGCAAGTTATATCTGGTTGTGATCCGAGTTTATGTTTAAGGTTGTCATCGAAAGAACGGGGTGCGAGGTCAGGGTTGTCTCCCTGACTCTCACATGGCAATCCAAGCGTGGAGATATCTATAAAGACTGGAGCTTGACGCTGAAGCGTCTGAAAATTGAAGACTGGAAACTGAAGAGAAGCGCCTCTACCTAGTCGTTGTTGGCACCTTGACCACCACGCGCAAATCACACTCGTGCTCTGTCGAGCTCTCTACTCACAGCGTGTCTCAATGATGTGATCACGACGTTCAATACAATGCCCCGGGCCACATCCCTCTACCATCGCTCGATGCTCAGCAAGCCGCGCGCGCAGGCTCCTCGTTCCCACCCGATCGTTCCGACTGGCCCATAATCTCATATCCCTCCTCAAGCCAATGCGCGAGCTGCTTCAAGTCGCGCGGTACAAGCCGCACACCCGTCGCCCTCGGTATCGCCTGTGCAGCGCACTCCGCCGCCTGGTCTTCGACGGGATCCATTGCCGCGCTGGCGTCGGCGCCACAAGCGCGGAACGCTGGAAAGACCTCCTTGCGGCCTTCAGTGTCGAGTTCGGCACGCTCGAGCTTGAAAAAGTGCAACATGAGAATGAGCGTGCTGTAGAGCGCTTTGTTGACGTCTGAGAAGCGGTAATCAGCGCGTGCGACAGAGATGAAGCAGTGAAGAGATCGTACATGGAAGACCAAGACATTGTCGTCTCCCTACTCCATTATTCATATGCGGTACACCTACCCGTACATCCTTCTGACCAACACGACCATAATGTCCATCGCACCATCGCTCAGGGAGAAACTCGTCTGGACGGTCGTATCTGGCCGGATCCCGATTGACCGAGAACGTGTTATGCATCACCATCGTCCCCGCCGGTATGCGGACGCCATCCACCTCAGCATCCTCCGTTGTCGCTCGCGGGAATCCTAGAACAAGACTAGCAAAGTAGCGACTCGCCTCTGTACCGAGCGCGGAGATGTACTCGACACGACCCGTATCGAGCGGATCAGGAGTTGCTCCTTCGTACTCCCTCTGGATGGCCTCATGTGCCGTGTTCTGAAAGTCAGGGCGCGAGGCGAGAAGCCCTGTGAGCCAAAGAAGGACCGTGCCGACTCCAGTGCCTGTGCTGATGAGCGACAGAGCAACCTTATTTTCATCGGCCGTAGTGAAGGAGCCATCAACAGAACGCAAAATATCACCGAGCTGGCTAGGAGTCGTATCTCCGGCCCTTACACGCGCGTGCAGATCGTCCTTCAAACGACTAGCATACCCTATCTCCGTCGCTCGCAGCGCCCTAGCCGCGTCCTCGCTTCGAATGATCTCGTCAAGGAAACCAGCAAGACCGAGTGCGTTGAGAAGACCATGCGCGGGTCGTAACATCTTCTGCGCGAAGTCGAGGAACGGCACGACGGCGTGTAGTGGCTGGCCAATGCTGCGCGGCCCACGGAATATCTCGATCTCGGCGTAGGCGAGTGCGCGTGCATCTGCTTCGCTGATGTGCGTGCCGAAACACATATCCACTGCGAGTCCCATCGTCGTAGTCCAAGTCGCATAGCCCAGGTCGCGCGGACCTTTCTTAGCATCGGACGCGAGTAAGGTGATGAAGTCGTGAAGGCGGCGCGTAAGGAAGTGGTCATACTGCCTGTGCTTGTTACCCGTTACTTGCAGTCCTAGGTTCTTCCGATGCATTGAGATGTGGCTTGACCAAGGCGATGCTGAAGTGTAACAACGTCAAGTTGACTTCCGGTTTGAGGTGAAGCAACAGCTAGCTTACTTCCGAGCGTTGTTGGTGCATTATGTAGGCCTGCGACTGCCGCAAAGAATCCATGGTACTCTCGGGTCTCGGGACGACTTTGAAAGGCTTGGCCTTGGGAAATTAGCGTACGTTGAACTGCATCGTACGTGTTTAGGATGACCTTGGGTCAGCTGGTCAGTGACATGGCCCTTACATAACAAAACGACCGTCTGTCAACTTACTGCTTCGCGGTCGCCGATGACGATGCGGATTATAGGGCCGAAAGCATCAGCCCATCGCGCCAGAGTCCTGGCATGTCCTTTCCGGAGCTTTTGAGTTGTCGTCAGATCGGGCCTCTCGATGTGCAGGCTGAGATAGCCTACCTCCAAGAGGTTGCCAAAGAATGGCAGAGCCGTAGGCCCCGGGAAGTGAACTTGGTAAGGCGCGATGCCGATGCACTTGAGGCCACGCTCTTCTAGAACGCGAAGAGTGATTACGGCGCAGAGTAAAGTGACGAGGCAGATGACAGTAGCAGACATGTCTTGTTTCGGGTGTGGCCTGTGTGGAAGGAGGTTGTCACAGAACGAGTAGAGATTGCTGGTAGGGGGATGTGCGGATGCTCGCAGAGGTCGCACTGGTATGAATCGGGATGCTAGAGTCGCGGCAAAGTGTGCGTCGTATTATAGCCCAGAGTTGTTTTTGAAACAGCGAGGGACTGCTGGTCCCAGTACCGATCTCAGCGCACAGGTCCAGCGCTCTCTAACACATCTCATCGCGCAGAGTGAGAGCGCAGAGGCGGGTCAAAGCAGGCGCTGACATGCAGTGGTGGATACCCGCGTCTATGTGAGGGATGATGAGTAAAGCGCGTGAGCACGTCTGAGGTACTCGTGAAGGGAGGCAAGCATGCTTTACTTGGATGCGTAGTCGGCAAGCTGTAGTCTTGAAGCGGTCGCCAAGTTCGACAACTGTGTGTGGGGCGACAGTAACAAGCACTGGCCGCATCTGCGCTCCCATCGCTGTCAATGTAGTTGCGGTCGGAAACTCTCAAACCCTCTGTTAGACATCGTACGATGAAGCCTTTCGGAGGGTCGGTATTAAGCGACATCTTGTGCCCTCACCGGTCCCAGTTTTGGCGCCGGGTATGATGCCTGCGTCATATTTGCGATTCTGACACTTATATCATGGAAGAGGTGAGCTCTCCCTCATATAAAACAGAGTCTCAAAAAGGAACGCTGCGAGGAGGACTTGGCACAGCCCTTCATCCACTTGCGCAAGACGAGGAACTTTAGGGCCGGGCTATGTACCGCCGGCGCGGTACAGCAACGTGGAGACGAGCAGCCATTTAGAGTTGCCAGACGTGGGAATACGCATATGCCTATGCGACGAACTTTATGCCGGAGAGCGAAGCAACGGGTCAAGATCCCTCAAGATGGCGGTTCGTGACGCGTCGCAGAACCAGGAACCTGAAGGACTCAACGCGTCAGGTCACAGCGACTGACGCGTGACATGTGTCATATTTGTAACTCTATCAAAACCACAGCTGTACTGTAGTTTTACGACCAGAAGTTCGTAACGCGTAACAGCGCTTCGCGAAACGAACTTCTGGGAGGTTCGGTAACAGGTAACGCGCACATGCCGAACCTCAAAGTGTTACCGGCGCACCGGGCCGACATTGCCGGGCTTCCTCCAGAGAGTCTCCAGAGCCCTTTTGCTGGTCAAATATGTTCTCGATGTAACGCTGTGCGGCGCCTGACGAACCTATTTTCGGCGAACCTGTGTAACATGTAACGCTCCAGGATCGCGAACTTAAGGTTGTAAAACTACAGTACTGTGCACAACTACGTACCGAGAAAACTCACGGCAAAACTGCCGGGGGGTCATGTATAAGACGAGGAAGTATGAGCAAGCTATGGTGTACTTTCGCAAAGGCGCCAGGGAAGTTACGGTGTCACCACGTAGACTGACATGTGGAGGGTAAGTACTAGGAAAAACGGCAGTGGTGGGCGGCAACCGATAGATCGCAGTCACACATCGGTCCATACTGTAGTTTTCGTACCGGAAGTTCGTCACGCGTCACGGGCGACTTGCCTGACGAACTTCCAACCTGCTCCGTCACGCCTCTGGTAGACCATACGAACCTATTTTGCGTGACGGTCGCCATTTTTCCGAAAAAGGCAATGTCCATGTGAGCCTTACCTATAGCTCGAAGGTGGTCGGTAGGTTGCTTGAGCCCTCTGTAGGCATCCTGGATGCCTGATTAGCGCAGGTAGGCTGATGCTCTTCCCCCAACCACCTCATCCGGTCATCGTATGCCAGCCTGATAAGTTCGTCGTCACGCATCACGACGGTCAGCGAACCTATCACCGGTGAACCTACTGGTACGTCACGCATCACGCTTAAGCGCCGTGAACTTACGGTACGAAAACTACAGTATCTCAAGCTCGAGTACTGATAATTGCATAAGGACTGGGCAAATTCTGCGATCAAGACAGTGACCGTATATTACTACCAAGTACAGGGCATGCGAGGTGTAAACTCCAGAAACGGCGGCGGTACGCGTGCGTGGGATGCTTGACATGAAAAGAATCACAGGTGCGGATGATCGTAGTGGTGAACGTGTCCGCGGTAACGGCGGGGTCCGCGCCGAGCAATGTAAGACAACAGGAGTGATGAAGGCGGGTATCCAGCTCTATGATCTTTACAGATTGATACAGTATCTGTAGCATGGCGTCAGCCCGGTCAAGCGCAGTATGAGACACTCGAAAGACGTACTGTATTATATGTCAGATTCATCAGGTTCTATGGGTACATCGTCCGCTGCAGAGCAGAACAGTCTCTACCAGCAAATCTCGGGGCTCGGGCATCAAGCCGCCGCGCCATTGCCGTACGTCTCGCGAACGAGCTGTATCGCCCTGGCGATGATAGCGCGGTCGTCGCGATACGTCGCGCGCTCAAGAGCCTCGTCTGCCGGGAAGAACGAGCTGGTATACTGTTCCGTAGACATCTGCGTACCATCCTGCCTATTGCCAGTCACCACAGATGCGAACCAGGAGATGAGTTTGACTCCGTTGGACTCGGCGTGACGGATGGAAATGGCGAACGGTTCCAAGCAGGCTTCGACGGTCTGGATGTTGTCTTTTGTGTGCACGCCAGGTGCAGGTGCGCGCGTGGTCATGTTCAAGGGGAGCAGCTCGCATGGGTATCCTGTTTCCTCGTATGTTTCTCTTGCAGCTGTCACTGGCAGATCTTCTCCGCGATCTTTACGGCCTTTGGGTAGCAGCCACTCTTTGCGTGGGATGTGCCAAATTAAGCAGACTTCCAGAGGGGCATGATTAGGCAAAGGCAGTACATTCCGAAATAATACGGAGCCGGCTGACATCAGGAAAAGTTCTGAGTCCAAGACCTGAGTCGGGACGGCAGATTCAGCCATGGCGGTGATGGTGGTATGGGATAAGAAGACGCGCGAGCCATGACGCGTCGAGATCAAGTCGAGATGAACGTTCGAACCCTACGCGCGAGCCGCAATTGCGTACCGAGCGGAGGAAGGTTGGGAAGAGAGTTTTGACTTTCGAGTTCAGTACAGTGGATGTCATGAGCAGACAGCTGCAGACAGTGTAGCTCACAGGGCATCACTGCGGCACCGCCAGCATGCGAACGCGTAGCGTCACTGTAATCAACGCGTGACGTAACGACGCGTGGCGGAGGGGCCGAGCCTGAGGCCAAGCCGAGGCGGCCTCGTTCAACCCACCCTCCTTTTTCTTATTCTCGATGAGACTATTTCACCGTTGGACCCTTGAGGTTGATCAGACACACTATCCTCTTCATCAGCGCTTTGCTAGTAGCATATAGAGTTGTACATGTCGTAGGGACAGTCAGAACTGTCATCAAGTGCATAACAGCCGGTCGATACACTCTCTCACCCTGAATGCGTCTCAGTCGCGCAATAGCCGTGTCTCCCACATCAAGCCATTGCGCGAGCTTCACGGCGTCGCGCGGTACAAACCTCACCCCTGCCGCCCGGGGTAGCGCCTGAGCGGCGCACTCCTCCACCTGGTCCTCGATAGGATCCATCGCTGCGCTAGCATCTGTCCCACTGGCACGGAATGCTGGGAAGACTTCCTTGCGACCTTCGGCGTCGATCTCGGCGCGCTCGAACGTGAAGAAGTGTAGTAACTTGTAAGAGAATGAGGGTGCCGTAGAGTATTTTGTTAACGTCTCAGAAGCGCTAATCAGTGCATGCAGTGGAAATGAAGAAGCTAATAGGTCATACATGGTATGCCGAGGCATTGTCGTCTCCCTACGCCGTTATTCATATGTGGCACGCCAACTCGTGGGTCCTTCTGACCGACACGACCGTAATGTCCGGCACACCATCGCCCAGGGAGGAACTCGTCTGGACGGTCGTATCGCGCCGGGTCCCGATTGACCGAGAACGTGTTGTGCATGACGATCGTGCCCTGAGGTATACGCACGCCATCTACTTCTATGTCTTGTATCGTCTCGCGTGGAAGCCCTAGCACTATGCTAGCAAAGTAGCGGCCTGCCTCCGTACCAAGCGCGGAGATGTACTCGACACGACCCGTGTCGAGTGGATTGGGAGGCGCTCCGTCATATTCAACTTGAATCGCCGCATGCGCCGCAGCCTGCAAGTCAAGGCGTGACGCGAGATATCCGACAAGCCAGACAATGAGCGTCCCGACGCCTGAGCCTGCGCCGATGAGCGATAGTGCAACTTTGTGTGCTTCGGCCGTGGCGTAGGAGCCACCGATTGCGCGGTGAATATCGCCGAGTTGACTAGGGGTAGTATCTCCCGCCCGTATACGTGCATGAAGATCATCCTGTAAGCGAGCAGCGTAGCCCATTTCTGTCGCTCGGAGCGCCTTGATCGCGTCCTCGCCCCGGACGATCTCGTCAAGGAAGCCTGAACAACCGAACATGTTGAGAAGCCCGTGTGCAGGCCGCAGCATCCTTTGCGCAAAGTTGAGAAGCGGTACGGTGGCGTGTAGAGGCTGGCCAATGCTGCATGGCCCGCGGAAGATCTCGATTTCGGTGTATGCTAGAGCGCGCGCATCCGCGCCGCTGATATGCGTGCCAAAGCTCATGTCCACGGCGAGACCCATTGTCGTTAGCTACGAAGTGGTCGTACCGCCGGTGTTTGTTGCCTGTGATCTGCAGCCCAAGATGCTTACGGTGCGTGAAGACGCGGCTGGTCCAAGGCGACGCTAAAGTGCGCGACGTCAGACCACTAGATTTCAGCAAAGGATGCTGAAAGAGCTGACTACCGATCGTCGTCGGGGTGTTATGTTGGCCTGCGACCGCCGCAAAGTGCCCATGGTATTCCCGGGTCTTGGGACGGCCTTGAAAAGCTTTGCCCTGTGAGACTAGCGTGCGTTGAACTGCGTCATAGGTATTCAGAATGACCTCAAGCAAGTAAGCAGCGCGATCTTTGCAAAAAGGCAGTCCGCCAACTTACTGTCTCACGGTCGCCGATGACGATGCGAATTATTGGGCCGAATGTATCTCCCCATTGCGCGAGAGTTCTAACATGTCCGTTGCGAAGCTGTGAAGATGTTAGGATACTGTTCGATCTACCGGTGAAATTGAGAAGCATACCTCCAGTAGGTTTCCAAAGAATGGCAGAGCCGAAGGCCCCGGAAAGTGAACTTGATGAGGTGCCAGGCCAATGAACTTGAAGCCGCGCTCTCTCAGAAGGCAAACGATGGCAACGACACCGAGCACGACAACGAGACTGATGATAGCGCTAGTCATTTGTAGGCCCAAATTGGATAAGTGGGGTTTTCGTTGGTATGAGCAGAGCGTGTTGGGCGATGCTGAGGTTACTGGGGAGCTCTGTACATCGTCTTATACCAGAGTCAGTCCCAAGCACAGCGGCGGAGTCGCCATTTCGTATACTGAGCCACCCGCGCTGGTCGGCGGACATGTTTGGTTGTTAAGGTACCAGCATCTGTACATGAGCAGAAAGAGAAGGCAGAGGCGGGTCAAAAGGGACAGCTATCAGCAGAAAGGCGTTGGCGGGATGCCTGTCGACATTGGCAATGGTGAGAGCTGTGGATTCTCGCGTCTAAAGTGTGTATGGAGGGAAGCGCGTAGGCTTTACCGGAATGCAAATTAGCGAGTTATCATCTTGCAGTGACCATGAAGCGCGACGACCGTGGGTTGAGCATCAGCAACAAGCAGTACTTACCCGCGTTGGTGTTGCCGCTCATGCAGTGTTTATAGAAAGAACCTTGCGCACCACCGTCGCTGACAGAGCGGGCGGGGCGGCGTAAGATCGACTCTCTTGCCTTCGTCGTCTACCTCGGCGGCGATGAGAAGCGCCAAGGCGAATGTTGGTTGGCGCCATACTCCATACCTTATATGTAGCGCTCGAGTTCGAACGCCTGTAGCTGTGCGAGTGCCAGGTAGACTTCGCGAACTTCCAATGTGAATATTGGCGCTAAGACGCCACAACGTCTTCAATCTATTGCATAGGACTGAACTGGAGGTTGACAAACGGTCTCCTGAACCAAACATGGCATCAGTAGTCTTTCGCATATAGCTGAACTAGGTGCTTACCTGAGGAGAGCGTGCGAGATAGGCTTCACCAGTGTGAAGCGAACGCAGGAAGAGAAGTGCAAGGTGATCGTAAAGTTGGATGTGTCCGCGGTAACAGCGCAGTCCGAGCGCCAGATAATATACAACAGGGATGATGAAGGCGGGTATACAGCTCTATGATCTCTACAAATTGCGTACACAGTATCTAGAGAGACAGGTCAATCGAGGCAAGAATAGCTTCAGGAAAAAAACATACCGTATTATATGCCCATTGTATCAGATCTACATGTACATGGTGTGTTGCAGAGCAGAACAGTCTCTATCGGCGGATCTCGGACGTCAAGCCTCCGTGGCACCTCTGTACGTCTCCCGTACAAGTTGTATCGCCCTGGCGATGATAGCGCGGTCGTCGCGATATGCCGCGCGTTCGAGCGCCTCGTCCGCCGGGAAGAACGAGCTGGTATATTGCTCCGTGGACATCTGCGTGCCATCTTGCCTTTCCCCGGTAGCCACGGATGCGAACCACGAGGTAATCTTGACTTCATCGGGCTCGGCGTGGCGAATGGTGATGGTGAAAGGTTCCAAGCAGGCTTCGACGGTCTGAATGTTGTCTTTTGTGTGCACGCCAGGTGCAGGTGCGCGCGTAGTCATGTTCAAGGGAAGCAGCTCGCAGGGGTATCCAGTTTCCTCGTATGTTTCTCTTGCAGCCGTGACTTGAAGGTCTTCTCCACGATCTTTACGACCCTTTGGTAGCAGCCACTCCTTGCGCACGGTATGCCAGATCAAGCAGACTTCAAGAGGTTCATTGCTCGGCGAAGGATGCACATTTCGAAACAAGATTGAGCCTGCCAGCATCAAGAAGCGTTCAGAGTCGAGAACCTCGGTTGGTACAGCGGATTCGGCCATCGTAGTGGCCAGAGGGTGGGGAGTGGCGATGGCGATGATGGTGGTGAAGAACAAGGAGGATGCGAACGCGGCTACACTCGGGATAATGACGTCCTCGGGTTCATCGCGATCAGGTGCCTTGTCGTCGACGCGCAGGCTGCCCCGCAGTGTGGTGGCCTACTAGTGCTCACTGTACTATGCATTTCGAAGCGCTTTTACCAAAGTACCTCTTGCCCAAGCGCGCTAAGGTAGTAGTACCCGTAGGCGGCATGTTCACACCGTGAAACGTTTGTAGACTGCATCGGCGTAGATCACCGAGCAGACATTGATTAAGCGTAGGTAAAGCTACGCTGGCGCACAACATGAAATACACTCTCCCCTACTAACCAGAACCCGCACACGCTCCACCAAGAAAAGAAGAAACACCGCCCGCCCACTAAATCCAAAAGAATAGAGTAGCTTAGAAGATACCAGCGGACTGCGAGCCACCGTTGAAGGCGTTGCAGTTGACGGAGAAGAGGCCAGACTATTCAAGTGATCAGTAAGGTGTCTAAAGGACGAGAGAGAGATGAACGTACGAAGTGGCCACCGTCGCAGCAGACGGACTGCTGGTTGCACTGCACACCGCCGGAGGTGTCCTGGACGATCGGCGAGCAGGACAGTCCAACCGGGGCGTTGGAGCCACGGAGCTCGTTAGGAATCAGTTCGAAGATAGACGAGCCCTTGAACTGCTCGAAGTCGACCGTGTTGGCCTGGAAGGAGCGTTACCATCATTGCGCGCGCCAGAAAATGTACACGAGAACACACCGACTGAACCTGGTTGCAGCACTGGAGGTCACCGGTGTTGCAGCTGCTGACAGGGACGTCGCGGGTGACGAAGTCCTTGTGGTAGCACGAGTAGTCGTCGCACTATAAGAAAGCTCATCAGCGTCATGCTAAAGAGAAGGAGATAGAGTGCGCTGACCTTGGAGGGCTCCTCGTGGCGCTTCTCGTACTCCTCGTACTCCGGCTCGTACTCAGGGTACTCCGGCTCGTACTCGGGCTCGTACTCAGGCTGGTACTCGGGCTCGTACTCGGGCTCAGCCTCGTACTCCGGCTTGTACTCAGGCTCGTAGTCGGCCTCCTGCTAAGGCATGTCAGAGCGCGCCCAAAGGTAAGAAAGAAAGAGGTACTGACGTGGCGGCGACGGTCCTCCTTGGCCTCGTGTGCGTAGTGCTCGAAAGCGTAGTCGTACGCCTTGTCGTACTTGTCGTCCTTGTAGGCGGGCTTGTAGGCGGGCTTGTAGGCGGGCTTGTACTCGGGCTCCGGCTATATGGTACAAAGTCGAGTTAGAAAGAGTGAACGATGACAAGAGGGAGAGGGAAGACGAACCTGGTAGTCGTTCTCGTACGACGGCGTGTAGTCGTTCGTGGGCGCGGGCGCGTAGTCGTCGTTACGCTTGGCGACGGAGCCGGACTTGGCGGCAGAGGCGAGCGCGATGGCTGCGGCGATGATGGCGAGGCGGGCGAACATGACGGGATAGAGGCTGTGAAGAGGAGAGTGAAAGGGAATGAAGTGCGCGGATAGCGATGTGAACGACGAGGTCGATGGAGACTTTGGAATTTCGCGGTCACTGTTTATATACGGGTAGATCGAGATCTGCCGGGATGAACACATGATAGGTATGAGCGCGATGGCTGGTTATGCGTGGCAGCAACCGCCCGCGAGCAAGTCCAAGCCGTGTCCATCCCGCACTCTCCGTGCGCGCATTCGTTCTCAACTCGAAGTCCCATTGAGTCTAGTAGCGCATGCAAACAGCAGAAATACTTTCAAGCCAGAGCGCTGCACCACAAACAAGTCGAGTGCACGCTCAAAGCATGCATGTATGGATGAGTTCCGAAACGCCAGTCAACATCGATAGTCGTCTGCCAGATTCTGAATCAACCCGACCGCCGTTCAAAATGTGTGAGCGAGCATCTGTTATTCACTTTTCTCAACGCTAAGTGCAAGCCGGGTATCAAACGATTGCGATTGTTCTCGTAGAGTCTTTCAGCGGTTACCTAGATGAGGGCAGAAGGCAAAGGACGGCGCGGAGCGTGGACGCGACTTGTCTTCAATCGGCGATCACCGACGACGCCGAGTGCACGCCGCACGACGGTGCCGACCCGTACAGTTGAAGTCGGACCCTGACTTGCCTTCGACCTTGATGTCGCGTTCGTATTGCGTCTATGATAAGCTCTTTCCGACTCGGGTCTAGTGTCAATGTATGCTGTATGCTCTCCCGTGCACTCAGGCCTCCCGGAAAGTTGTAAACTCAGTGACTAGGTCTGACGAAGCGGTGAGTACGTTAAGACTGGCTTGCTAAGTAGGCCTACCGAACGTCGGGACTCAGCTCTTCCCAAGTTTGTGGTGCCGCCGTTCGCGTTTGCAAGAGCGGATGTCACTTTGATACGCATATGCGCGGGCCGTCTCCATGCTCGCGTCTGCCATCCTTCGCCGTGTTTCGAGGGCGTAGAACTGCTACGTTCAAGTGCCAGCTCGCCGGCGGGCGGCGCATAAGAACGACCGCCCGAAATTCTCAGTTTATTCCAACAACTCACTACCCACACACACCGCGCCACCCACTCTACCCTTAACCTTCCGCCCGCCGCCTTCATCATCATGGTCTCTCGTCTTGCCCTCGTCGCTGCTGCCGCCGTCGCCGCTTCTTCCGCCTACGGCTACGACTACTCTTCGGAGCCTTCGTACGCCACTACGACCTCCATGTACGAGGCGCCCGCCTACACGACCTCGTCGTCCTACGGTTACGAGCCGGCCTCGTCTTCGTACTACGAGGAGCCGTCCTACACGTCTTCCTCGGAGTACGCTGCGCCCGCCTACACCGACGCTTCTTACGAGCCGTCGTACGATAACAAGATGCGCAAGTCGTACAAGAAGCACTACGGCGATAACTACAAGAAGCAGTACGACGAGCCCGCGACTTACGAGGACCCGGATGAGGCTGAGCTCGCGTACTACATGAAGAAGGTACGTCTTCGGTTACTCTTTTCGACGTCGCTTTCTTTACTGACGAGTGTACGTGATATAGGACTACCAGCCCGCCGCCGAGACCAAGACGTGCAACAAGGGCGACCTCCAGTGCTGCAACTCCGTCCAGTCGGTTCGTCGCTTCTTTTTCTCCTTCCTTCACTCGCACCATGCTCACTGCATACCCTCTACAGGCCAAGTCGACCGACTTCTCGAAGGTCTTGTCTAGCGACGTCTACTCGGTGATCCCGGACATGATGGCGGGCTCCAACGCCCCCGTCGGTCTCACCTGCTCGCCTCTCATCCAGAGCCTCAGCGGCGGTGTCCAGTGCAACCAGCAGACCGTCTGCTGCGACGGCGGCCACTTCGTAAGTCCTCTTCACCGTCCCTTCCCTTCTACATCTTTGCTCATACGCGCCGTCGTCTAGTCTGGTCTTATCTCCATCAACTGCATCGCCTTCAACCCGGGATCGCAGGCTGCTGGTATCATCTAAGAAGGGTCTGCAGAGGGTTAATCTTAGGGTTTATGTGCGCGTACATTACTACTTGAGCGGTTGTATCTTGTTGTTTGCGGCGGTTGATCCGTCGTACGCTTCTTGGAATACAGGCGTTCGAAACTCTTTACCTTGTGTGATTCTCTTCAGCGCAGCTCAAGCTTGCTAGTCATGTTCTGTATGAGGGTCGCTTCGTATACCGTATAGGCGTACTTGAACGCTGCGCAAAATATAGCACGACCCACGCGATCCTACTGAGGGTTACCTCGAACCAAAGCCTGAAGGCGCCCAACTTATCGTTCACCGCCAACTCTTATCCTTCCGTAGAATCATTCAAAAGCGTAGTACGTTCATTCCACGTGTTCAAACTTCGACAA
The DNA here is from genome assembly GCA_001632445.1 of Peniophora sp. CONT. Taxonomy (NCBI): domain Eukaryota; kingdom Fungi; phylum Basidiomycota; class Agaricomycetes; order Russulales; family Peniophoraceae; genus Peniophora; species Peniophora sp. CONT. The sequence continues at coordinate 103,264 of KV424538.1, read as the reverse complement.
CAATCATACACAGTAAACAGTACCAAGAAAGCGAGACGATTCAGAGCAATGCACGACGAGACCACAAAGCAAAGCGAAACGAATATACACGAAACATCACCTCCAACCTACGTCTCCTTCTCCTTCCCCTCTCGCTCCACCTCGACCTGGGTCGATGACAAGCCTTCGCGCGAGCACGACTCCCAAGCGAACCACATCATCGTCCTCAACTGCAACACGTCCTCCTTCCAATGATACGAGAAGTTCAACTGCCTGAACTCCTGCGTCAGCTGCACGCATCTCTTTATATTCTCCGGGCTGACAAAGTCCGCCGCGACCTTGATGCAGTCCGCCAGGTTGCAGACCTACCCCACGGTAAAATAAAGTCAGCGCTCGTTGTATATATCGGGTATGAGAGAATGGTCAATGACTAACCTGGTGCGCGCATCCGGCGGGAATGAAGACGGCCTCGCCAACCTTCTGCAATATCCGGTGACTAAAGACGCCCTGCGCGGCGAACTTGCGCCTAATATCCTCATCCAAATAATACTTCTGCGAATGTATAGGATCGCTATCCTCCGCCCCTTCAAAATGTTCACGCATAAGCTCTCGAAGCTTGTCGGCGTCCTGAGCGCGGAAAATGTCCCATGCGGCGCATGCGGGCTCGGTGGAGGTGTCTTCGGGCGGACGTTGAGACCAGAGCATGATGTTTACTGCATCGGCTACGTCCATGTGGAGACGTGTGGAACCTTTCGAGCCGGCAGTTTCGAATGTCGCAAAGGCGTTGTACATCTTCGGGCCTGTTATGCAATATATAAGCCTAACGCGCCTCCATAAAGAGAGATACAAAGAACATACCGAGATCCGGCTTGAGCGCGTTCTTGGGAAAATGCGAAGCGATATTGAACACCCCGTCACGGCGCGTATACGAAGGCATAGGCACCGCATTCTCAAAATCCTCGTACAATTCCGGAAAGTCCGTGTAGAAATCGCTCGAAGGAGGCCAATCCTTCAACTTCCAGATATCGCCGTTCTCTGCGCGTCTCTTGCCGAGCATGATGAAGAAATCGGCGACCACGCTATCCTTCTCGGTCTCGGATTGGCATTCGACGAGTTTACAGGCTTGATGACCGTAATTCTCGATAAAGTATTCGGGCGTCCAGGAGTGCGTGAATTTGTGGAGGATGTCGGTTACGACGATGGGAGCGCCTTGGGCCCATAATTCGCGGAAATACGCCTCGTTCCAGTCCGAATCGGTTTCCTTGAAGCGACGTGTCTCGTGAGAGTCGATGACTTTGGGAGGCGTCGTGGGCTCGGTCTCCATAGGTTCGGGATCAGGGATGGGGGCGGGAGCAGGAGAGGCGCGAGAAATTGGATCGTCCTCCGTAAGTTCGGAAAGTACAGAGAGTGCGCGAGAGGAAGGGATATCGACTGCCTCTGTACTGGAAGCGACGGCTATTGATGGTTCGGGAGGCGGTAAAGCGGGCGTAGTGTTGGTGGGCGTAGCGGGAACTGGTGTAGCGTCCCGGCCGTCCGCAAGCGAACGGGAGTCATCGTCAGCAGATATCTCTGACCCGTAGTCTTGAATCAAGGAAGATATGAGCGTCGAGTTCGTGGCAGTTACAATCGAAGGTGCTGTGGCGGGTAGCGGTGCAACGTGAGAAGGAGTGGAAAGCGGCGGTGGCGTAGGTGAGGGAGTAAGAGGGATATGCGACATAGGTGGGTCGGGGGCATGTTCACGCGTAGCGATAGCTGGTGTGGAGTCGAGCGTGTTAGAGGTAGTACTGGGTCCAGGAGATTTGACAGCAGGTTCGATAGCGGTAGGAGACGGTCCAGAGGCAAACGGCGAAGGCGAGCCAGCAAGCGAAGTAGCGCCCGAAGAAGTGCCCGCAACAGACAATTCGGCAGGCTGGGCGGTAGGGTGAACGTCCGTGTCCTCAGACGGAGGAGGCGTTGGCGCACTCTGAGACTGTTTGTCGACGCCAGGAGCAGAAGATAGATTGTCTTTAGGAGGCTCGGCGCGGCGAGCCTGCATCTCCTCGATCGTGCTCCGAAGCTGTTCGGCGGTAAAGCGAGAGATCCGCCTGAAGGCACTGGGGTAGTGGCCTTCGTTCCTCCAGCACGAAAGCACGCGTTTGAGGTCCGCATGATGCTTGACCGATATCTTGGGAAGCTGATTGTTCGGATACTCTTCCGGTCGACCAGTCCCTACGGCTTTCGTGACGCGGTCGAGACAATCCTCGCAGACCTCCCTGCCGCAGAGGGTGCACATCCAAGAGCCGCAGAAGATGGACGTCATACAGCCGTCTGTTTCAAAGTCAGAATGAATTATCACACACGGCAAGATCCAAACGTACCGCACGTCGGTCTGCACTCTTGTTCCATCGCTCGCCAGATCGGGTCGTTGCCCTCCTTGAAGGCCTCCAGCTCCTTCTCGAGCGTGTCCAGAAGAGAACGCGCAATGACATCCTGGTACGACATATAAATTGGACATAATCTATCTGACCGTCTAGTTGCATACCTTCAAGCCTTGAACGTGCCGAGGCTGGATATCCTCGTTCCAAGTCGTCGGATAGTCGAAGTGCGGACGCGTCTTTTCCACATTCTTGTCATGATTGGCGGTGAGAAATACAGCGCCGGTAAAGGATTTTCCGCCGTTCTCCATCTTATATGCGAGCTGGCGGATATTCTTGAAGCGACAGTCGTCGTTGCTGCCGTTCCTGGCGCTGCATACAAAGCAGTACCGGACGAGCTTCCCGTTCTTCGGTATCTGGTTCTGGCATCGTCTGGTCTGTAGCTCGGACGCACAGAGATGATCTCCTGGAGCTATCACTACTGAGACCTTGGCCGGTTTGCAGTACGAGCAACTTACCGATACGCTGAAGCTGGTCGCCTGGGACCTTTGAACGCTTCCTAGGTCCTGCAGGCTCGCCTTCTGTGCGGCGCTTTCGCGAAGATGACGGTTTGGTCGAGGGTCCTGCTGACATTGTGACCACGGCAGAGGATGCAGACATCACATCGAGCACTGGTGGTGGGAGGAAAGCAAGACGCGGCGGACCCATATACGCGTCGCGCTTGAACGCGGTGTGAAACGAAGTTGATGACTTGATCGCGATCAGACGCGTGGGCGCTTGTGGGTCCAATCTAGGCGCTTGTAGACCGAGTCGAGGCTCGCAGACAGCAACGTTCGTCGCAACAAGAACATTGTCAAGAAGTAGAGATCCCACTCGTACAGCGCAAACACCCCATGATATATGATACGACATGACCGTCATGAATCCCGTAAAACGTAGTAAGTACAAACAGCCATTGCATCAACGCTCAAAGCGCTCAAACATTTTTATCTGGGCAACTCCGAAGTGGCACCTCCGCCCTCCGACGACGAAGCCTTCTCATCCGACGCACGATCATCACGCTCCTCCATACGAACACGACGTTCTTTACCCGCGGCACTCTCGTACCCGAATAGCTTGGTACGGCCTTCTTTGAACTTGAGGTAGATCAAGATGACGATGGCCGCGAGCCAGTAGAAGACGTATCCCAGCACCGAGCCCACTAACACGCCATACACCAATCAGTCATCACATCCTCTCAACAGATCAAAAGAAAGGGAATACGTACGAGTGGCCGAGTTGGTCCATCCGAACAACGCATTGAACACTTGCCAACCCCCATTATCAAAGTTATTCTCCGGGTTCGAATTGTCCAAATGCCAAACGCTACCCCTCACATCGAACGATCCGGGACCGTCTCCTCCTGAATCGTCGACGTCGCCTCCGAGAAGATGGTTGAACGCGTTCTCTTGGAAATCCCAGATTGCACGGCTGAAGAGGCCGGCGCCGATGAGGAGGATGAAGTTGGTCATGACGATTAGGAAGACGGTGAGAGCTAGATGAGAGTTGTTGGGGTTAGCATCTTGCAGTTGGAGTAGGGATGGGCATGAGACTACGCACTGGCTCGGCTGGCGAAAGCGTAGATGAAGTAGCCGACGATAAGACCACAGATGAGACCGACAATAGCGGCAAGAGGAATGGCGGTGGCCGATTGCCCGAGCGCTACACCTCCAACGAATACGACTGCCTCAAGACCCTCACGCATGACGGTGATGAACGGCAAGAGGAACAAACCCCACTTGCTTGAGACAGACGCGCGATCAGAGTCTAGTCGAAAGAGGTAAGCAAGGTTATGTTGTAGCCTGTAGGAGAACATAGAGGACGTACGTTCAGCCCGGTTGAATGCGTGCATGAGCTTGACGCGCCACTTGGCCTTCGCGCGGTCGAGCTTGAGCATCGTAACGCCCATAACCAAGATAATGAGCGAAGCAACGAGCGAGAAGATACCTATCAAACACCCAACATCAGCTCAAAACCCGTAGTGCTCATACGTGAATAGTAAGAACTGACCTTCCCAAAGCTCCTCCGACTTCTGCCAGAGATTAGCCGCCTGCGTGAACCAAACCGCAATAAACGCCGCTCCAACCGCAAGCGCGACGAACAATCCAACACCGGCACCCGCGAAGATCTGTATCCGCATCTTACGGATCAACCGACGTTTATTGAACGCGCTCTCCACATCGTCCGTGGCAGTAGTAGTATTGGCGACTTGATGCTCATTATCCTTCTTGGCTGGAGAAGGAGCTTCGGCGACGGGCGCGCGAAACTTCTTGTCGTGGTCGAGGACGATCTGTTCGACGAGACCGAGGAGGACGGAGACGATGATGACGGCTTCGAGCGTCTCGCGGAAGACGATGAAGAAGATGGGGACGGAGAACACCGATTTGCCCATGGCTGCAGCTGGCTGACGGGGTCGACGACGAGCAAAGGAACGCGCTCAAGAGAAGAACCCTCTTCCTGGGTCGCGAGCTAGCTTATATATAAGTATCAATGCCGGGGAGCGGCACCCGCGAAAGTTCGTATGGACGGAGTTGGAACGGCATGATCATGAGTGATCGGCGGGCTTATCAGACAAGATGGGCACGCCAATCTACGGATGGGTTACACGGATGTGAGATAAGGCGGCTGAAGGAGGGAAAGAAAAGGAAAAATGCGTGTGGTTCGGCACGAGGTGCTGCCGGCAGAACCTTGCGGGACAGGTTCTCCGCGCGCTCACGCTCACGACGCAAAAAGAAGAAGATGTGAGTTCGTTCTCTTATGCGGTTGGTACCCGAGCAGATGAATGCGATTAGATGAGCGAGAGGACGTCCAAGCAGAGTGGATAACATGAACGAGAGAGAGAGATAAAACTTTGAGAAGAAGGGGGATACAGTAAAGAACGCGAATGAGATGTGTAATTTCCGGAAGCAGATTTCCAGTGAGCGTCTAACGTCGTACGACTGGGGCGTGCCTGTGAGGCAAATACGGCGCAAGGGGTAATCAGATTAGATGGGCGGGATACGGTCAACCCATAATAATGCGCACCTCGACCAACCAAACACCGGCCTAGCATGGGGGGCGATCTAGAGCGTCGGTAAGAGCGGATCCCCATGGTCGCCGTATGATGTCGCAGGAAGGGGGCACGGCGGTTGTGAGAGAGGGTGCGTTGTTTCGGGTGGAAGAGAAGGGGGGTATGCGAGTTTGAGAGAAGGCGAAGGCGAAAGGGCGTGGAAGGTCCATGCGGGATCGGAGGTGCCGCGTGTTAGGCTGAAGCCAACTTATGGCGCCCATACCTTCACAGTCTGGATGCAATATATCAGTCACACAGAAAACGAATGTTGCCGAATAACGGTGTGTATGTACCTGGTCTGAGCTACCGCTCGCGATGACATTCATGAGTGCAGGACCGTCGGTGCCCTCTCCCGAACTCGACAGCGTTTGTCGACCCCAGGATAAACAGGAAACGAAACGTTCATGCGCTTCGATTTTGCGGATACAGCGGCCGGTCTTGAGTTCCCAGATGCGAATGGTGTGGTCGTCGGACGATGAGAGCAAGTACTTGCCGTTCGGATGGAAGACCAGTCCGCGAACCCAGTCGTCGTGGCCGACCTGAGCACGGGGTCAGCATACGCATTGACAGTATATCGCGCGCGCATCCGTCGTCCATATCCACTCTTCAAATCTCACACCGAGAGATCACGCTCCCAGCAACACAGTGAATGCTTGGGAAAGCCTTATGCACAACGCAGCCGCGATGTGATAGTCTGATAAGATAGGTAGATCCGAAGACGTGGAAGACGTATCGCTAGTGGGAGACTGAGAACAGATACGCACCAGCGTGTGTAGGCAATGCCCTCGAATTGCGTCCCAGATCTTGATAGTCTTGTCGCGAGATGCGGTAACTACATGTGCGACCGAGATCGTCTCGGCTACTGCTGCAGTCTGAAAGATAGGTACAAGAGGTCAGAAAGCGCTGAGTAAACATATACTTTCAAGTCTGACCTTCTGGCCTGTGAGCTCGCGTAGTGCAGCTACGGCCGCGCGGGGGACAAAGACTGCGGCCTCTACGACGTTCTCGTGCCCGCGTAGCTCCGCTTTAGTCGTTCCGGAGCCGACCTCAACAACACGGGCGGTCTAAAGAGATGACATTTAGCAATGCTCCGTCAACGACGGATATTTGATAGCTTACATGGTCCATCGAACATGTCACGACGTACTTCCCGTCCAAGCTGGGAAGCGCACAGCGTACCCAGTCGGTATGCGGGCGGATAACCTTGATACAATGTCTGCGTAGCATGAGAAATATCTCTCAGAGCATGTAGACAGCACATACGTCGTAGCGATATCCCAAACCCGGACAGACTGATCTCGACTCGAGCTGACGATCTTCTCATCTCCAGGCAAGAATCGCGCCGAAGATACTGAATGTTCGTGCCCGCGCAACGTCGCAAAGTTCTGGTAGTCATTCTCGACGTTCCATAGCTTGATGAAGAGGTCATAAGACGCGGAGACTGTATAACACGAAGTGTTACAGAGCAGAACCGGGATAGAAATAGGCTTAGCGTACCGAGTCTCTTTCCCTTCGAGTCGTACTCCGCATCCGTAACACGTTTGGTATGTCCCTTCAACGTCCTCTCCAGCTCGCCAGATTCCCAGTCCCATACTTTAAGTGTTGCATCGTCGCTCGCGGTAGCCATAGCTGAGTATACAGGATGAAATGCGACGGCGTTGACAGCATCTCGGTGGCCCGTAAGCGTATGCCGAGACGACGAAGCGGTGGGAAGCCAGTCCGGGTTGTTTCGACTCCTGGAGCCTGCAGGCATCGCCGCGATATTCGCGTTGTCGTGCAGAGCTTCTTGCAGCCGCGTCTCGAGGTCGAGGATCTATACCGTATACCGGCGCTTAACATCAGCTGTCAATCAATTTAATATACAGTCGTACCTTCTTCTGCATACGGATGACGCTCGTCCATTTCTTTACCAGCAGCCCATTCGTCTTTTGTCCGAGATCAGGCTGGAAATCGGACTGTCACCACCGCACAAAGCATAGAGATCAGCGACACTTCTACCCGCGTCAATTGGTCCCATACGCACCAAGTTTGTCTCCTTCTTAAACTCCTCGAAAGTAGTCTCGAATCCTGCACTGCTGAGATAATCCAAGATAGCCTTATGGCTGGCGCGCGCTCAATTATAAACCACATGCCCACGAGTCCCTGTATAATACAAAGATATACTTACAGGTCATCCTGTTGGCGTTCTGAGAGCGCAGTGGCCATGATCCCAGCAGGTGCAGTGGAAGGGGAGACGATTGGCGGGGACGGGGCGGGCGATGAAGGCGAGATCGAACTTGTCGACGCGCCGCGGTGATGTTGAAATCGGCCGCGAGTCGCGCGCGTCGCTCGGGTGCCGCGATTGCTGCTTGGTCCTTGACGACCACCACGGCTTCTGGCGAAACTCATGTTGCATCGTATCTGAAGCTCTGAACGGACTTTATATGTACTGGGACATCGACTGGCAAGCGAGTAAGAGCTGTTGTTACTGCTCGGCTCAGCTGCAAGCTTGCTCGTATCTGTCGAACGCTCAGTGTTCAACGTTCTGCGGCGTCTGTAACGTTTGTGTGCGATTCATTCGTCAGTAAGGACGTGCGTGGAAGCTATGAGGGAAGTAATTGGCACCTAAACCCGCGGTTGATATGGTGGTAATCGCCCGGTAGTGTTGTTTGGGGTTACTGTACCAAAGCGAGCTGCTATGCGTGTTACTACAAATCGGGCGATACAGTCGATGTTGCCAACCCCTTGCTTGGCCGATTTGTGTGATATATGTCGTCGTGCCGGTGCTGCTACTGCTGAGGCACGCTAGGATGTAGCTAGATCTTTATCTAACGAACAGTCGCGTCTGAACAGTCGAAAATAGGGAATGGGTATTGCGGCCTGTGGTCATCTTGTGCACCCTGACTGCTTGGATGTCGCGTCCGTTCAGTCCGTCCAATGAGTGCAGAACTGATATGTGCAGGCCCTGCCTTTGAGCTTGTCTACCAGACCAACACTAGACATCCTGTGAGCTCGGCGCACGGCCGGACGCCCGCCAAAGACTCAGACCCTCGCCGCAAGTCGTTGTCATTTGTCAAGCTCAGATCAAGTTCAGCTTCCCGTTCAAGCTGCGCCAGGTTCAAGCCGAGGTTGTGTCCAGACGTCCTCGATGCCGCAGAGGTCGGCAGAGAAGCCGAACTACGTTCCCTACTAGAAGCAACATGTCGTTACTCCGTAGTATTCTGTCGTAGTCCGTGAAGGCATGGATGTTCCACGCACGGTGTATAAAATGGATGAACGTGCCCGTATCAAGTAACCATAACGGGAAGTACAGTCAACTTGTAGACCCATATTTACACGCGTGGCCGAGGAGATGATGCAAGACGACGTGCTCCTCCATTTGACGTCCACCATCTCCTCGCCGCTGTTGATCTTGCACAGCGCGGTTGATGACCCAGATACACCCGATGATCCCGCTTAACATCAAGCGCAACGATGAGCGAGTTGCCATTTTCAAAAGTCCCCGAAGATGTTGAAAGCTGCGAACATCTGGATTCTGCACCGCCACCTGGGCCTATGATGCGGTGTGAGCGCTGCGATCCGTCCTCCCCATCTCCCAGCGCTATATAATAGCTTAGACAGCGTCTCAGGGTCGTCTTCCTTCTTCCCTTCATCACTGCTGATCACGACGGTCTGCTCGTCTGTTCTTGTTCCTCTTTTGTTTCTTCGCTTGTATTGTCTAGAACCCTAGATTCACTTCGTCATGTCTATCCCCTTCCCTCACGTCGGCTACTCGGAGAAGTGCCGCAAGCGTATCCGTGTCGTACACGCAGGGCAGGTCCTTGCCGATACTCGCAAAGCCAAGCTTGTGTGAGTACCCGACCACTACCGATACCAGGCGCCACAACACCTACTACCGTTGGCCGACTTCCTAAACTGCTTGCTGACTACATCTATCTGACAGCTGGGAGCACGTCTTCTACCCGCTCTACTATATCCCCATCAACGACGTCGACGAGATCTACTTCGAGCACGCCGGTGGTGACGCTGAGGCTGACACGTACGACATCGTAGTCAACGACCGTCGTTCGCCCGGCGCCGCACAGCTTTTCAAGCACGGCGACCTCAAAGGCTGGTTGAAGGTCGGGTTCGACAAAGTTGATTCTTGGTTTGAAGAAGACGAGGAGATATTTGTGCACCCGAAGGACCCGTACAAGGTGCGTAGTTACCTGCCGGAAGCTCCGGGAGGGTTGACTCACAGCGCTAATGCTTTGTTAATAGCGTACGGACGTGCTGCAGTCATCGCGCGACGTCCGTGTCGAGATTAACGGCATTGAGATCGCAAAGACGAATAAGGCGCGCTTGTTGTTCGAGACGGGTCTGCCTGTGCGGACGTACATCCCTAAGACCGACGTGCGCCTTGAGCACCTCGAGCCGTCTGACTTGATGTCTGCTTGCCCATACAAGGTATGCCGCATATCTAACCCCTTGCGAACTGTGGCTAATGGAATCCATTAGGGCGTCGCAAGCTACTACGACGTCAAGTTGCCCTCCGGAGAGAAGCTTGAGGGTCTCGTATGGTGGTACCGCAACCCAGGCCTAGAGTGCGCAGACATCAAAGGCTACATCGCCTTCTATGACGAGAAAGTCGACACTTTCATCGATGGGGAGAAGGTCGCGCGTCCGCGGACGCACTTCGGCTGAAGGACTGGAGAGGACTGGCGTTTGAGCTATCTTTATTTACATTTGACGTAGATGCTTCTTGTATGATCACGACATGTTTGCTTATTTGACTTCAAGTTACCGATTTGGATGCGGAGTAACTCCTTTTAACTCCGTTGGTAGTGAGCAAAGATACGAGCGGGTATATTCCGCACAGGCATACATGTTACAGCTAGAATACTCCGGGCTTTACCAGCTGCCCCAAACGAAGCCAGTACGCGTCGGGATAGTGGTATCGCGCGCAACTTCGGTCAAGTTCGCACCGCCGTTCGTACGCTCGAACACAGCGACGCCTCCAGTGCCGACGACACCCGACAGCACGACGTATTCGTTCTTCTCGCCACCGAACTCTATCCCGCGGATCTGCTGCACGCCAGAGAACACCTGTGCAACGAGCTTGACCTCAGGCTCGAGCTGGAAGATGGCAACGGTGTCGCCGCGCGGGTCGGTGGTGGTTCCGGTGTTGCGGTTCGAAACGTATGCAAAGGCGGTTGGGAACTCGTCGTTAGGCTCAGGAACGAGGATCTCGCCGGCGGCCCAGTGAGGGTCAGCGAGCGACGCATCGGCTTCGGGCTGCGTGGGCAGGTTGGCGAAGATCTCCGAGGTACCGTTGGGACCGGCCGGTAACGGTTGTGCGGTGAAGCTCGAGGCGAGCTCGTGTGCGATGTACAGGTTGTCGTCTAGCAAAAGAGGTTAGCCTGATGTATGCCTCTACGATGACATGGGTACGTACTGAGAATCCTCATGTGGCGAGGTCCACTGCCGGTGGGCTGCGGGATGTCGCCATGGATAGCGAACTTCCCAGAGGCATCCTTGCCAACGCGCCACACCTTGTCTTGACCCTTTGCTGTTGTGAGCTCGAGCCAGTGTACGCATTGGGTACAACACTTACCAGATCGGGGACAAAGATCTCGTCCTTGTACTCGAACGCCATGTGCGGGTGCGAGACATTTGCGGGCTCGCTGGTCGTAGGGAACGTGATGACCTGAGCAGTTCCGAACTGAAGACCACCGTCCGTCGTTGGTGCGAAGATACCGTTACCGGTGTTGTACTGCATATTGGCTTAGCAAAAATATCAAAGATATAAGCGAGCACCAACTTACGTTCATGGCGGCAATGCCGCCGGACGTGAGTGGGGTCATGAAGGCGGGGGCGTCTCCCTGCGTCGAGATGTGGCCGACCGCAGTGAGCGCACCACCCTTCCCGATCGTGAAGGACTGCACGCCGCCAGAGTTACTACCGTCCGTGTCCTCGTTCACCGCGTACAAGATATTGGGGTTCGTGAGGTGACGCGCCACCCATGACGGGTTGGCGTTCGTCTGGCTTTGACCGGTGTACTGGAGAACGCCAGCTTCAGAGTTGAACAGGTACGAGGCGATGAAAGACGAGTAGCCGCCGGCGAGAATCGTGAAATTGACCATCGTGCAGTGATGGAGGGAGGCAAGAGGATGGGGCTGCTGCAATTGATCTTCGGGCCCTTGTTTATGTATGACGCGAGCTTGAGCCGACCACAAGACGTCGTTATGCACATGCGGGACGCGTCAAAGGACCAAAACAACGGCATCATTGCAGACTTTGGCCACCCCGGCTTCGTTTCCTTGTCCGCGCGCCCGCTTTTGTCTCCGCGCGTGAACGTCGTCGAATCGGATATATCGCACAACCTATCGATTGAAGGCAGCGGAAGGCGGTCACCCGACACTTCTCCAGATAGAAGAGCAAGAGGGCGTCATCAAGAAAGCATCCTTCCTAAGCCGACCCTCGTGGTCACCAGAAAGCGGAAGACAGCGCAGCGGATGCCGGCCACGCGAGAATTACCACAAGCCGCTGTCGCCAAGCCCTCGTGCTACTTGACCATCTTCATTCGCAGCGGCGGTCGATGCATACACTTCAGAGGTTTAGGAATACGCATGCGGGGACAGCGAGAACGGTATGGAACCTGTTGATGGTGGGAGAAGAAGGCGAAGCGAAGCATCAATCCGGCGACGCGGGCTGTGGCACGGGTTTGTTTCGGACGACCATCACCTGCAGCACTTGGCCAGCCTGAGGCTGTATTCTTACTTCCAAAGCGGGCGCGCACGCGTAAAAATGATATACAATTAGCAACTCGATGCACCCTTGGGTCGAAAACTCTCTCATCTATCGACGCCGGGGGTAGCTCGCATGCCCTTGCCGTTTCAATCTCGACTTCAAGAGCCTAATCTCGTCCTTCATATCCTCAATCTCGTCTCTCTGGTTTCTCTGGTCCCGTTTGCTCTCCTTGGCCTTAGCCCTGAGGTTCTGAATGATGTCCACGGCCATGTCATATTTCTGACGTTGGGTCTTTATTGTGTTTTTGGCCAGAATGAGTATACCTACAAACTGGGTCAGACCAAACTGCGATAACATCAAGCGGGTTCTCTCTAGTCACCTGCGTCGGATCCAGTTTCCAACTCCTCGTCATCAACCTCGGCCCTCAACGCCTCCCGCAAGTTGTCGATTTCCCCCTGAACCTTTCTAGCTGTGCTCGTTTGACGTTGGATCATGTGGGAAACCTCCTTGCAGATGCTCTTTTTCTGCTCGTTTAGCAGGTTCTTCATATCCCTCGTTGTAAACTTCTACGGCCAATGCTTAAGTCAGTCACTTGTCCGGCAACACATGAATCATCTTACTGGGGCTTCCTCCTGTGCATAGTCGTCAGAATCCTCGGACGCATCTGGCAAGAAAAGAGGGTCCAGCGTCATGTTCGTGTTGTGGTGACTAGGGCAGTCTGGGATCGTGTCGCGCGAAGAGGGAAGATGGATACCGGCGGCGCATGACAACCGTTGAAAACGGGTGGGGTATATATCATACCTATATGTATACCACAATGGCATCCTATCAACATGCATCCTCAAAGCGCAAATCGAAAGCACAGTGCAACCGGATACCGCAAAGAAGATAGCATGAGGACTGGCCAGAAAGGCGTCGCCCGCCAACAAGGGTTCGATGCTCTGTTGGAGAGCGGTATCACGAAGTTGGTACACGTACCATGTTCAATCTGCAGGGTCCACAAAGCGAGTGATTGAAACGTTGTTTGAAGTAAGTTGTAACAACAAACGGGGTATGGTATTAAAATAAAGATAACATAACACAAACAAACAAACAAACAAAAAAGGTTGGACACTCAGGCGGCGACACAGGCGTCACCCGCAGGGCTGAGCTCGAAACCGGTCTCGCACGCGTTCACGACGCACTCGCCAGCTTGGCAAAGGACGTCCTCGGCGTGTGCGATAGCGGAGCAGTCCTTGCCGATCGGTGCATCTGCGGCGAGAGTGGAGAAGGGCGAGCTAACAATGCATCCACCGCCTACGAATAGTGTTAGCTACAGCATATACCAGGGCATCACACAACACTCACAAGTCTCGAGATCGGTCTGAGTGTCGATGCACTCGTAGCGTTTCTTGGCCTGAGGGCTACCCGGGATACCGCAAAGCGTAAGACCGTCCTCGCAGAACGGAGCGCTCTTCGCGTTACGACGCTTTGGCGTCGCCGAGCCGCAACCGTTCGGGAACGACCCACAATGGCCGTTGCACTCAGTCGACGGCGCGGCGCAGACACACTGGTCCCCAGACTTCTTGTAACCGTCGGAGCACTCCCAAGAGCCACAGGGGTCAGAGCTATCGCAAGTGGCCTTGGCTTGCGCGTGGGGAGGGTAGGTGCACTGCTGTTTGCTCGTCGCGTTGTTCATCTAAATATCGTATAAGTTCGCTATCTGAAAGATGAATAGAAGAGCGGACGTACATGATCCTGGAGCATGCCCAGGACGCCTTCGTGACCAATGTGCTGAGCCGCAGCTTGGCATGCGGGATCGCTCTTCACGAACCCGGGAAGGACGGAGAGGCACAGACAGACGTCGATGTGACCGGTGATGAGAGGCTTGCCTGACAGAGCTTTAGTGTTGCTGCCATTCATCACCCGACAAGCACGCACCTCCGGGAAGGATGTCCAGTAACTGAAGGTCGAGGTCCAGAGCAGCGCAAACGTCGATGAGAGAGCGCTCGATGTGAGCCTGTCGTCGGGCGAGCTCAGCATGCCGCGCGTGGTTGTGACCTGCGAACGCAGACGATGCAGCAGCAGCGAGGACAAGAAGCGTAGTTGCCGGGACCATTGTGGAAGTTGTGAATGACTCGAAGGAGCGTGTAGGTCGCCGGCAAATGGATGATCGAGGAAACGGAGAGAAGACCGTGAACAGACGAAACTGCACGTCGAGGCAATTTATACGTAGCGCAGCTTGCATCCAGCAGCGGTGTCGTGTCCCCAAATCTTCCAAGTATATGATTTGTGGAGCTCGCTAAACAGTGTCATGGTTTCCATCAATGGGCGGCGAAGAGTGAATCGGGCGGGATATGGGCAGCATACGAAGCCCGGCACTGAGCTGAGAGGCAAAGCCGGCAAAGCGATGGCGTAAAACGTAGCAGTGGGTGCGAGTATGGAGGAGTGAGATATAGTGCTTTTGTCGTACGGGTCGTCGAGATCGTGAAGTTCAGGATAGGTGCGAGCCTCGTGTCGAACATACCGTTTATTGCCGAAAATGAAATTCTCCCAGCGCGCTCTCACGCGCCCGGCTTGACGTAAGTACGCCCGAGCAAATTATTGGGTCAGGACTCTAAGGCGCACACTCAGACTGCGATGTGTATAAGTATCTGACGGACGAGGAGTGAGACCACAAGGCTGTTGGCCGTAAGGATGAGAGACCTGCCTGCAAGTTCGGAAGGAATTGATACGTCTAGAACCCTAACCCAACGACCACAAGATGATGACGGTAACACCCGGACCGCTGCGGCTCGCTTTCTTCCTCCTGCCCTCATCTTCAACATTCAACTGTCACTCAACCACCCTGCTTACGCCTTCTAATTAGCGTGCAGGTCTACACATTCCTTGAGTGCACTACTCATCTGAGAGGGCCAACTCGAGATACCCATATACATCACTTACCTTCGAACTATCGAACACTTGAACGTCCAAAACCGCACGATACCTCGCTGTACTTGCGCCATGCCATTGCCTTCCATACCATGACCGGATGACTCTATAAGCACATGGAAGAATACGAACACTTCATCTATGTCGGCGATCCACCCTCAATGCTCTCCGACGATGCTATAGCGAAGAACCGCCTAAACCTCGGTTGCACTCACCTATTCGCTGGTCGGCGGGTGCAGTGACTGCAAGAAGCCAGCACATACTCAATGTCCTTGTCAATCTCTCTTAGTAGGCTTTGTTCTTAATCACCATGCCAGGGTGAAAAAAATCTCGCTTGCACGGCCGTATGTGCTTGTAAGATTTGCTTCAGTAGCGATTCGATGAATGATCAAGACACCAGTCTCTGCTACAGCTCAAGGAGCACATTGTCAACGCTATGCCCCGATTGGACGACTCTGCAACCTGCATGCTAGCGTGTCTGCCAATTACCAAATGTCTATGCGGCATGGGAATCGGGTCGTGTAGTCCTTGTGACCGAATGCCATACTGAGCGAACCGGAAGCCCTTGGAGCTCGGAAGGCCATCGGTGGTACTATGAATTCTTAGGCTCGCACAAACCTCGCCGATGATGCTCACGGGAACCGCCTGGTCGCTATTCTCACCTACGAAACGAGGACTTCGCTCTGACCTTGATGTATACAATGCTACGCTGAGAAGCGGCATGCCCGGACCGCCTCTCAGCGGGTGACCGGATACGTTGTACTCAGTAACTCGTGTGCTCACGGTCACCACTCGATTGTATCCAAATAGCTTCTTTCTGGCAATCCGATGACGTTCTTTGCTGGCACACGGTGTACGCGACGTTCGCACTTCTACTGCAGGATGACCTGCGTCCATTAGGCACACATCTCTAGGCAACACGTTATTGCTGCGCCGAAGACTGCACAGATCCGAGCTCTCTCCATCTCCGGATATATAAGGGGACTGAGGCCTGTCTCGACTTGACCACTCCTGAACCATGTTCGCTGCAGTCCTCGCCAGCCTTGCTCTGCCCCTCGTCGTTTCTGCTGCCCCTGCAGGAGGCATCGCCTCCCGTGCGACGGTCAGTGCGCATCTTCTACTGCTCGTGCTTGCCATTGAGACCCTTTGCAGTCGTACTGTGGGCAGTGGGATCAGGTGACGGTCGGCACTTACACTCTGTTCCTCGACCAATGGGGCCTCAGCGGCGCGACCTCGGGCTCGGACTGCGCAACCATCGACTCGCAGTCAGGGAGTACGGTTGAATGGACGCAGACTTGGAGCTGGACTGGCGGCACAGGCATCAAGAGTTTCACGAACTTGCAGCAGAACAGCGGCGCGAACAAGCAGCTTTCCGCTATATCTTCTATTGACGTGAGATGACTTGCGTTCTTGGACGTCGATGTGTCGCTGACAGGATCGGACCTGTCAAGACAACATGGGACTGGTCTATCTCGAGTACAAACATTGTTGCGGATGTAGCGTATGACATGTTCACGAGCGCGACCTCGGGCGGCTCGGCCGCCTATGAGATTATGGTCTGGATGGCCAACTATAATGCAGTAAGTATCTTAAGGTCTATCATCGACTCTACACTGGTACTGAAGTCTCATAAAGGGCCCCATCTCCTCGTCTTACGATTCGTCTGGACAGCCAGTGCCCATTGCCACTGTCACCATCGCGGGCCACACCTGGAACCTCTATGTACGTCCCGGCTCTTCTATTCTTCAGTTTTTTTCACTCATTTCCTTCGAGTCGGGCAGCAACGGCGCGAACCAAGTGTTCTCCTTCCTTCCTACGTCTGGTGTTATCACTTCTTTCAGCGGCGATCTCTACGATTTCTTCACAGTGCGTCTTCGGCTTGATTCGGCTTCATCATTGGCATTGCAGACTCAAATGTTCCCACAGTACCTCATCGATAACCAAGGACTGTCATCCTCCCAGTTCCTTACTACGATGCAGGCCGGTAGCGAGGCTACTTCGGGCACTGCTACGATCAAGAGGTGCGCCATGATTTTTCTCGTCGTTTTCAGAACACCTACTAAAGTCCCAGCAGCACGTACAGCGTCACGATTGCATGAGTCCAAAAGTGTTAATGTAGCTTGTAAACTATCACCTCATGCTCTGTATGAGATACGCTATCGAAGATCTCAATCTCAATATCATTTTCTGAGCAGCCATCGTGAATATATGCGCCTCGGCCGAAGCATCCGGCATTTGCCGAGATGCAATCAGAAGCAGTTGTTACGTATCGCGGCCGACCTCAAGCTTGTCCGCAACGTCCATCTTGTCTGCCACGATAACCGATAAGGCTGGAAGAATGTCCGAACCAACAGTCAAACCTCTAATCTTTGTCATGGGTCATCCTCTGGTAGATATGCAAGTGACCAATGGTGGCGAGGCTTTATTGGAGAAGTACGGATTGCAACCGAACGACGGAATCCAGGCGGAGGATCGACATATGTCCATGTATGCTCATATGACCTTTTTGTCTTCTTGAAGAAGTCGTGCCGATATCGTGCTTCTTGTTTTAGCTACGAGGAGATTGCACGGGACTATAAGCCTATCTACGCAGCAGGTGGAACCGGGAACGCTGCTCGAGCCGCTGCTGTATTACCCTTTAGCTTGATGGTAAGGTACTTGGCGAGATTAACATTTGTGTCTGTAGTACATCCTACCACCGGGGACAGTGGTCTATACTGGCTGCACGGGCGATGATGCATTGAGAGAACAGTTATCAACGGCTAACGCTCGTGAAGGCGTTCTCGAATACTACGACATCAAGAAGGACATGGGAACTGGCGCTTGTGCTGTAATTATCACTGGACACCACAGGTACGCAACTCTTATCTCAGGCTTGTATTATCTGTATGTTCACTGAGTCATGCGAGGAAGATCCATGGTCACGTCCCTTCGCGCTGCACAACATTTCAGTCGGACATGGCTGGAAAAGCCGCACATCGCTTCACTCATTGACAGTGCAAAGGTCTTCTACATGGAGGGGTACTGGCTTACGCATGACACCGACGGTCTTCTGTATTTGGCAGAGAAGTCAGCCAAAGAAGGCAAGGTACCCAATATTCCCTGTCAGTGTCAGCGTCGCACTCATCACTACCTCTTCACACTATCATCAGACCTTCGCATTGAACATATCGGCTCCCTTCGTACCACAGTTCTACAAGTCAGAGCTAGACCGATGTTTAGCGGTGGCAGACATAGTCGTCTGCAACGAAGCCGAGGCTCGCGCTTGGGCATTGGCCGAAGGACTTCAGACCGACGACGTACTCGTCATAGTACGCGCTCTTGCTTCATTCCGGAAGGCAAATGTAGCGCGGTCAAGACTCGCCATCATCACTCAAGGCGCACGTTCTACCGTCGTGTTCTCCTCGAACTGGGAGGAGCCAAACGTAAGCTGCTGTACATATCACTGAGACTCGAAGTCGCCTGACCTGACGACATGATCAAGATATACCCAGTTCCCCCGGTCGAGGAGAGTCAAATCATTGACACAAACGGCGCCGGTGATGCCTTTGTAGGCGGATTCCTGGCCGCTTATGCGCTTGGAAAGCACATAGACTTGTGCATTGACGTGGCACATAAGCTTGGTTCCATGACGGTACAGATGGTATGCACTTCATTAAGTTCTGGTTGTTGAGCCGACTGAACTTTCTCCTTTCAGGTAGGGCCCCAGTTCAAGTGGCCAAAGGTGCAGATCCTTTCTGAATAGTTTATTTTATACGATGTATAAACGTGGAAGATTCGTTGTGATGCATGATACAGTAATTTGGTCTCCTCGGCGCGCGGGATCATATACGCGTAGTAGCAAGTCGTGACCCAGGGATTCGAGAGTCTCCACGAGTTGCGGAAGGTTTGAGCATATGCGGCTGTATTAAGCTCTTACACTCTGTCGCTGGACTTCATCTAAAGCATGTAACGGTATGCGATAGGTTGAAGAAGCTGAGAGGCGGTGACGGCGACCCCTCATCAACTTTCGTGAGGCTGCTAGCAGTGGGAAGAAGCGATTCGGCGGACGGAAAGGAAGACGATACCGCAAACTTAAGTGGGTGCAAAGAGAAACAATGTTGAAGATGAGCCAAATGTACGACCGAGCGCGGAGGTCTTGTGCCACCCATGACTGGGACAGTGCGGGATGGATGCGTAGAGCAGCTGGTGACCAGGAAGCTGGTTATCACCAGTATCGGACAACGCAAGTCAGAGAAAATGCGAGTATATTTCACTGGCTGTAACATCAAATAACTATACAAGAACCAACATCTGGTGACGGGAAAAGTCTAAGCGAGAAGGCTATAAACGCATTTATCGAGTGGTCCCGCTCTTGCGAGCTTCAAAGAAACGGTTGATATCTTCCTCGCCCACAGCCTTTCCCTGCTGTGCGAACGGGCGTAAATAACTCATGAGATCATCCCTATATGACTAGTCAGTACAACTCCGAACGTATTAGGCGTAAACAGTAATATACCGCATATCATTGAAAGCCCTTATCCCATCAATAACCTTCTCCCTCGGCAACCGGTTCAAAGCCTGCATACCCAACTGATCAAGCGACAATCCAGAATCGGGATCTTCGGGTGGTTCGTACGTCTCTTCCTCGACGAGTAGGTAAGGGTCTTTACGGAGCTCGAGTATGCATTTGGAGCAGCGACACCATCGGTCTCGCCATTCGCCAGATAGGAAGATGTCGCCTGCGCCGGATGATGTGTCGGGGTTCTCGTTGTCTAAACGGGAGAGTACGGCCTGAGCGGTTGAGTCTGGTGCGGGCACCAGACATGGAGGGATGCTGGGAGCTTCGTTGGTTGTGGTGGATGTACTGTCCTGGGAAGGCTCTGTACGCGCTCTCTTCGTACTCCCCTCAGCCACCTCAGAACTCGAAAGAGCGCGCTTCCGTCCTGCAACGGACTCGACGGACTCGGTGGAGCCGACGTCAATCGGCGCCTCCGTCGAAGCGCTCGCTGCCTGTCCGTACACGCGCCACGGCGAGTTTGGGTCGTCGCGGATGATCATAAGAGTATTTGGTGTTCCTGCGTATCGACGGAGGATAGGCCGCGAGCGGACGCAGGATGAGCAGATTAGGGCGTCGTAGTCGTCTGCGGTTATTAGACCTGGAGGGAGATCGTCTCCTTCGTCGTCTTCATCCTCGCCCGCGCCGTGTGTGGTTGGGGCGTCCTGAGGCTGCTGAAATATATGTTAGAGCAAACGCCATGATACTTATGAGGACACGTACAGGTTGGGGTTGAGGTTGCGTAGTGGGTGCATCCGTCGAAGCCTGAGGACGCTCGCGCAAGTTCAGACAGGACTCATGAAACCAATCCTATGTCATATTCAGCATTTCTATCAAGCCGCACACATTCGTGATGGCTGACCTCGCAAGCCAAGCACTGAATCATAGTCTCCGTCTCCTCCTCCGCATTATACTCCCTCCCGCACCGACAAAACAATCCCTGAAAGTTCTGCCCGTACACATTCCCCTCATTCACATCCTCAGCGTGCTTATGCAGCGTACACGTGTGTCCAATAGCATGCGTCGGACAATCACATCTGAACGCGCGTTTAGGGAATAATTCGAGCTGTTCGTGGTCCGTATGGCACGCGACGGAACAGGCGGCGCAGACCCCGCGCGGGACGGCGCATGTTTTGCAGAGGTAGACTGCTTGGCGGATGGGACCGCGAGAGTAGGTGCAGGATTCGAAAGTGTGGGGTAAGGCTAGAGCTGCTTCTTGGAGGAGAGCGTCTTGTTGGGCGACGTAATCGACGAGACTGGACATCGCAGGTGGAGGCAGGTCGCAAGGACGCGTCGAGACGCGTCGCGCTTATGATCGCGCGGAATTCCAACATCGGTTCAAGTCCAACATTATAGATAGGGTATACGATAGTCTAAGGGTATAGTACAGAGAGATACACGCCCGATCTACGAGCTACCCGGTAATAACTTCTGCCCTTGGTTCATCCAGGCTTGCCCACTGTTCCACCAGGCAGTGATTTGAGTAGCTATTCCGCGTGCTTCATCCCTCTCGCGTTCCACCGTTCGGAAACGTTCCTCGCATTCGGCGTGCACGTTTACATTCGAAGGACCCGGAGTAGGAGGAGGCGAAGCAGGTCGGAAGGCTGCGGGTTGAGGGAGTTCATCGGCGTCAGGCAACGGCTCGTCGCCACCGAAGAACTGCATGTCATCGTCCTGGTCTGCGGGAGAACCAAATGAGCGCTGGGAGGATGAAGGGCCAGGGCGAGACGGCGTGACTGGTTCCACTGGAGGTTGACGGCGCGGTGCCCCGGGAGCCAGGCTGTCAGGAGTTGGCAACGACGCCGCGGGGTTGGTTGACCTTGCGGGCGTAGATGCGAATGCTGAGCGTGTTCGAGCCATTGAAGCCTCAGCCTTGAGTCGTCCAACCTCTGCGCGTATTGCATCCGCCGCTGCTCGTTCTTCGTCAAGCTGCACGATCCAAAACACGTCAGTACGATGGAAGTACGATGAAACCAAACACAACATCGGTAAACGTACCTGTTGTTGAAGAGCCACCGCTTGAAGCTGCAAGTCCTCCTTCTCGCGCTCTGATGCCGCAAGCTGAGCCTCAACCTGCACCACCTGAAGCTTTGCGGTCACCTCTGCCTCCTTCGCCATCATAAGCTAGATGACATGGGTAAGATCGCTCGCGCTCGATGAAAGTATACAACGTACCCCTTTCGAAGTCGGGTTGTCCTTCTTCTTCCCTCCCCTCTCCCTCATCATCTTCTCCGCGATCTGGTACTCAGACTTTTCCGCTGGCCCTTGTCCGTCGAATAATGTATAGATTGCGTTGGCCCTGCGTGAGTAGTATAGGTTAGAACAAGCGGTCCAGGAGCTCAATACTGAATGAGCGACTTACAGATCAAAACCAACGACACTCAACGCGCAATGATCGTTTCCTCGATACTCATACAAGTTGCAGGTAATCTACCAAAGACTTCAGAGGACTGCCGTTGAAGATACACATCAGGCAGGCATACCAGATACATGACACCGTTCTGGTAAACACCATTCTCCTGGGTTTGCGTCTTCGTTGTCCTGCAGAGGCCGGATTCCCGAAGCTCTTGAAGACCTGTGGCAGCAACGCTGAGTTCTCCGTGTGGACGAGGGAAGGATCGAAGATAGTCACCTTTTCCTGTGCGGAGCAACGATACATCCACAGCGTCATTCTCACGTCTCTGTAGCGACTGAGTAACGGGGTCCCAGAATGTAGTTTCTTTGACCAAGCCCATGAAGGCGCCTTGAGTAGAGCGATCGGACACGTGCTGCGAGAAAGTTGGAATGTGGACGGACGCACCAATGCCATAAACAAGAGCCATATTGTGCGTTCAAAGATAGAAGAAAATGGTAATGTGGGAAGCAGTGGGCGGGGTTCAGAAGATGTGGAGTACGACCACAGTCGCCATGATCAAGCCACACTTATAGGTCATCAAGCTGAAGGGGATCGTCGCTCGAGACATTGAAAGACGCTTTCGGACGTGTCTTTGAGGCGGATGGCAGTATGCCACAAAGTCACAGAGATGGAAGAGTCCGAGTAGTCACTTGTCATCTTTGTTGCGATGGCGGTGGGCCACAAGAGAAAGTGATGGATACGAAGCACGGGTACATGGTGGATTGTGGAAGAGTGGAGGACGATCCGGCGAGCCGCGGATAGGCCACTCTGATTGCATCACGGCAATTGCCGTTGGCCGATGACAGCGCCGGTAACCAAGTATCCTGTTCATCGCAATCGCCTCACTGGGCGTGAACCACAGACATTGTACGTGATCCAGTCAGGCTCAAGCACTGTCTTAAATACGGATGAGAACTGATGAACGGGCGTATCGTGACGAGGAGCGAATGAGGGCAGAAAAGACAGTGCGATTTCTTTCAACGATAAAGACCGGATGTAGTGAGGACGAAACAAAGAGCACATGAGATCCAGAGAAGATGAGACGGTGAGTACCAGCAGTTTCCCGATTCTTAATTGATGTTGACGGTGTACGAGGAGCTGAATGAGGCATGTTAGCGGCGGAGTACAGATGCACGATCAGAAAAATGTGCATACGTGGTGAGAGTGCCCGAGCCCGAAGTAGCTTCGGTACCGACCTGGAAGGTGGTGAGGTACTGGGATGACGAGAAGCCCTCGTTGTTGATGAGGTACTGTAGTGTGGTCAGTTAAAATGAAGTGATAAATGAAGAACAAAATGCGTACCGTGAAGAAGGCCTTGAGATCGCCGCTGAAAGAAGTGACGGTTCCAGAGACAGGCAGGAAGGAGTAGACAACGTTCGAGCCGTTGGACCCTAGATTGAACAAGACAGTCAGTACTGTGTGTAAGGCGTTATATGACCGTTCGAACCTTCGTATAAGTTCCAGGTGTGGCCTGCAACGGTGATGCTGGACTTGATGGCCACAGGGTTACCAGCGGAGTTGTATGTGTACGAGATAGGACCCGCGTTGTAGTTCGCGAGCCAAACCATGATCTCGTACTCAGCCTTGCCGCCTGACGTAGAGCTCGTGAAGATATCGTACGCGACATTCGCGACGCTCGAGGATGTGATCGAGTACGACCACTTCCAGATGGACTGTATAGCTCTCCATGTAAGCAACTATCGTGAGAAGAAAGCTCGAGCGCGCGACATACGTTCATCGTGCCGATGGCAGAGAGCTTCCTGTTGACACCCGAGTTCTGCTGCACATTCGTGTAGCTCTTGATGCCACTTCCGCCAGACCAAGACCATTGATTTTGCCAGCTG
Organism: Peniophora sp. CONT; assembly: GCA_001632445.1. Classification (NCBI taxonomy): domain Eukaryota; kingdom Fungi; phylum Basidiomycota; class Agaricomycetes; order Russulales; family Peniophoraceae; genus Peniophora; species Peniophora sp. CONT. Next base: position 79,446 of record KV424538.1, on the reverse strand, counting down.
ATCGAGTTCGAGGACTGAGACGTGATAGTCGCGCAGTCAGAACCAGTAATGCCGCTGCCAATGCCCCATTGGTCGAGGAAAAGAGTGTAAGTGCCGGCGGTGACCTGGTCATACTGACCGCAGTATGTCTGGAGAGGCCATCAGTGAAGACCAGGTGTATACATCAAAGAGAACAACTAACCGTCGCACGAGTGGTAAGCTCGGCGGGGGCGGCGAGAGCGGCGAGAGGAAGAGCAAGGCTGGCAAGGGCGAAAGCGAACATGGCTGAAAACCGGCGTCGATAGCAAGCCACCAGCACTTCCTGGTACCATTATATACCCGGAGATGGATCTAGAAGATGACGGAGCAGCATGGCAACATGGTCGTCTGGTAGACCGCGTTCCTCGCTGCGAAGGCTACGTGCTTGCTCGCCCGCGTTGAACAGAAGATTCCAGGCAACAACCGAACGGAAAGCCCGGCCTCGGTCATTTTGTCGCGGGCCGCTGGCGGATGTGCCTGCCGGAGACACCGAGCTTGGCTTCCCGAGATCATCACCCGAGCGGTCACAATGCATCGGGTACGCTGTCGTGCTATGGGTTGCGAGCTGTGGTGAGTGGCAAGTTTATCCGAGGAGTGCAGATGCTGACCGTGTGCGGTAGCTGTAGGTCGTAGAGCGGATGCCAAGTGCTGGATAGTCTTCAGGATGGGAGCAAGACCAACATGGTACTACGTCCGGCGCGGAGCTTCGTGGCTGCAAGGCAGCAAGTTGCGGGTTGCTCATTACCGGCGGGCCAGCATGTTTTGCCGTCGCAGCCTCTGAGTACGGAGTTGGGGCTCCCGGGATCCCAGAAAATCTGAAAAGATAGAATAAGATGAGGGTCGAATGAAGATATCAGCTGATAATACCTCTTACGCGAGTGCTCATCTCGAGTACTTCCTGCGGTGGGCAAGAGACTGTTGAAGGCGCCGCCGCCGGGCGTCGCGCAGGTCAAAACGCGGACACGTGACTTAAATAGGGACGCGTCCACAAAACGCCCCGCAACGCCTTGGCCCAATACCAAGATTCCCAAGTGTTGAGATTCCGTATCCCAACGCCTCCTGACACATAAAAGACCCCCTTCATGATTCATTGCTGACATATGCTACACGTTTTTGCCCTGCTAATGTCTACTTGCGATCTTTCCCTCTTATTTTCTGGTCGCGTCTTTACACTCCTTCCTTTCAGTTGGCTGCAGCTTCCTACCATACTACGCGTTCAATTATCTCGATGAGACCACATAATTTGGTCTTCAGTTTTGCAGGTGTGTGACAAGATACGCGACGCGGAAGCCCCGACATACGACGTGCTGACATACATTGATAAACGAATAAGATAAAAGCAGAAAAGACAGTGGTTATTTCTGAAAAAAGAGCGGGTGGAGTGAGGGAAACGAGAGTCACGCAAAAGCCAGCGAGATAAGATGCCAAGTCCGAGAAGCTTCCCCTTCCCTTACTTGATGCTGACAGTGTAGTAGGTGCTGAAAAGTGCACGTCAGCAGCGATATACAAATGCACAGAGAGAATAAGCGTACGTGGTGAAGGTTCCCGAGCCCGAGGTGGCCTCGGTACCCGCCTGGAAGGTGTTGAGGTACTGAGCGGACGAGAAGCCCTCGTTGTTGATGAGGTACTAGGATACGTTTAACATAGATCGACTACACAAGTGAGACAATGACGTACAGTGAAGAAAGCCTTGAGGTCGCCGTTGAATGTGTTGAGAGTACCAGACGTGGGCAAGAAGGAGTAGACAACGTTCGAACCGTTGGAACCTAGATCGAACAAGAAATTCAGTACTGTACACAAGGCGTCATCTGACCGTTCGAACCTTTGTACAAGTTCCAGGTGTAGCCCGCGACGGTGATGCTCGACTTGATCGCCACGGGATTGCCAGCCGCGTTGTAGTTGTATGAGATTGGGCCCGCGTTGTGGTTCGTAAGCCAGACCATGATCTCGTACTCGGCCTTGCCACCAGACGTAGACGCAGTGAAGATATCGTACGCCACGTTGGCGACGCTCGAAGAGGTGATCGAGTATGTCCACTTCCAGAAGGACTAATAAACCAAATTAACAAATGCTACGTGGAAAAACCAAGCGCGAGACGTACGCTCATCGTGCCGATGGCAGAAAGTTGCCTTTTGACGCCCGAGTTCTGCTGCACATTTGTGTAGCTCTTGATGCCAGTTCCGCCAGTCCAAGACCATTTACTATTCCAGCTGAGTACGTTGCTGGCTTGCGAGTTAATAGTCGCGCAGTCTGAACCCGTGATACCGGTGCCGATGCCCCACTGGTCGAGGAAAAGAGTGTAGGTGCCGGCGCTAACCGAATCATACTGACCACAGTACGTCTAGAGAGGTCATTAGTGCTGAACATGCAGGGAAACGACGAGAGAAGAACTGACTGCGGAAGCACGAGTGGCAAGCTCGGCGGGAGCGGCGAGGGCGGCGAGAGGAAGGGCAAGGGTAGCAAGGGCGAAGGCGAACATGGCTGGAGAGCGACGAACGATGGCGACCCTCCTCTCCCCATGGCACCGTTATATACCAGAGCATAGATCCACACGGTTGCCTGGTAGACCACGCTACTCGCTGGGAAGGCTACGTGCTTGCCGGCAGACGACAATCTACGACAACGGAACGGGATGCCCTGGCCTCGATCGGTCATTTTGAGGAAGCAGACCGTTGGCGGGTGTACCTGCCGGATGCGAGCACGTTGGTCACCCTGACTTCCGACGTCGTCGATCATCATCCGAGCGGTCACAAAGCGCTTTCAGATACGATATTGCACTATGGGTATAGGTCGTAGAACGGACGCCAGGTGTTGGTTCACGATGAAATCGACGCTCGTGCTTGAGGCCGGTATACGTAGACTGCTGGGCCAATAGTAGGCGGGCAATAGTATGTAGTCAAAGCTGAGCCGGGCATCATAGCGACCGTTCTTCATGGTGGTGGGTGGCAACATCCGCGACGCGCCCGCGCGCCATCGCCGCGGCCCGGCGTCGCGCGCACAACCGTCATTTCTCACGCGCTTAAGTATATGCACGCATACAGGTCCATGGACCTTTGGCAGCCTCAACAAGTCGGCGGCGTACACAAACTCGGGCGACGCGATTATGCTCGAGAAAGTAGATCTGCTATGTAGTCTATAATACATTCACAATTTTCTGTCACGCAGTAGCCATTAGAATCCACCAAAGCCTGCCTGAAGAGCTTCGCGCTCGGCGATTGAGCCTCTCGGCGCCCAAGCTTTGACATGTGCGAGGTCAACCTCTCCCACTCCGGTCGATGACCCGTCTGGCGCCCCCCAACCTCCACCTCCAGGTGTCTCAATGAGCAAGCGATCGCCTTTGCCCATCCGAAGCGTTGCCTTTCCACCTACGTTAATGCGGCGCATGGCCGGCTCGAGGGCGGCGCGCGATCGACCAGTGTGCTCATCCAGCACTGTCGGGTCTAACGGAAGTACGGGTGCATGTAACGCGTTCTCCGTGTCCGCTTTGTTTGTCGGTAGATCGCCGTCAGCGGCCCGTGCGTTCTTGACCCAAGTGTTGCGACCGAGAGCTGCTGGTCCGCCACCTTCGAGACCGTACGGCTGCCTGGTTCTCCTCTGTGTATAGTGAGAATAAGGCTAAGCATGTGGCATTAGATGCGCATACCTCGCTCATGATGCTGACTTGCAGCTCCTCCGTGAACTCGATCTCGCGAACGACGCCTTCACCACCCTTAAACTTCCCATCTCCAGCAGAGCCCTCGCGCAGCCCAAAGCGATGTACGAGCACGGGGTACCGACGCTCGAGAAGCTCGACATCGCCAATACGCGTATTTGTGATGTGTGTGTGGACGCCAGAGGTACCGTGCCAGGAGGGGCCTGCGCCGGAGCCGCCCGCGATCGTCTCGTAGTAACCCCAACCAGCCTCAACATTCCCTTGCGCATCCTTTCCGCCAGCGCCGAACGTAAGGTTATTCGTGCAGCCTTGCGAAGCAGCACAGGCCGAGAAGGCACGGAGGACAACATCGACAATACGCTGCGATGTAAGCACATTGCCGCCACATACAGCTGCCGTACGCGAAGGGGCGAGCAGCGAGTTGGGCGGGATGCGAACTGCGTCAAGTAAGCTTTGGTGTCCATGAAAGTATACAAGTAAAGCGTACTCTCTAGGGGGACGAGGCAGCCCGCATTGAGTGGAATATCAGCATCCAGCATCGCCCGCATACAGTAGATGACAGCCGAGTGTACAACGCTGACGGGCGCGTTCAGATTGCCGCGTACTTCCCAGCCGGTGCCATCGAAGTCAAAGATCGCGTTGCCGGTCTTGGGATCGATCTCGATGCTCAAGCAAATCTATGAACACAACGAATTAGATTCAACTCCCAGCCATATGACACGAGAACTATACCGGAGAACCGTCGTCTAAGAAGTCGACGGCGGAGAGCTTGTTGCCTCTCTCTTTCGCTACCGTCTGCAGGAGCTTCCGTACAGATGACTCTGCGTTAGAGCGAATGTGCAGCATGTACTCTTGAACTGTCTCCAGTCCATAGTCCTCTACGACTGAGCGAACGAAGTCAATACAACATTCGCAAGAAAGGCACATAAGCGTACTTTGGTGGATGAGTTGCGCGCCCTTGTGATTCGCCGCAATCTGCGCTTTGAGATCACTTTCGACGTCGCGAATATTCCGGCAGCCCGAGCTTCCTGGGTACCGCGCAGGTGCGTCGATCATGCGCTCATAGAGTCCCTTCTGGTCGAACGAGCCGCCCGAAACTATCTTGAACGATACGATCTCGGCACCTTCTTCGAAGATAGTGACAGACGTAGGTGGCATGCTCCCAGGTAGGATACCTCCGATATCTGCATGATGTCCGCGCGAGGCGGTGAAGAAGATAATCTCCTTCGTCTCGGGGTGAAAGACGGGCGTAATGATAGTGATATCGGGAAGGTGCCTGCGGAAAGCGTTGAACTAGGGTTTGCAAGGATGCTCGTACTAGTGAACAGAGGAGACTCACGATCCTCCCGCGTGAGGGCTGTTCGTCATGAGTACATCGCCCTCCTTGAGATCCTTCCCGTACAGCTTCATCTGATATTTCACAGCAAAGCTCATAGACCCAAGATGGATAGGAATGAACGGGGCATTGGCGACAAGGTCTCCATCCGGAGCAAAGAGCGCGCAGGAGAAATCCAAGCGTTCTTTGATATTTGTGGAGATGGACGTCTGCTGCAACGAACGGCCCATGGCCTCCGCGACAGACATGAATCGGTTCGCAAAGAGCGTGAGCAGGATGGGATCGGCATTATCTCTCGTAGACATATTTGTTCAATCACCAGGCAATGTTCGTAGTTGAAGTCAAGGAGGTCGCAGTGGCTAAGTACAGTCCCGAGCCGTTA
>KV424538.1:0-62284 GCA_001632445.1 Peniophora sp. CONT | reverse complement strand
TGCTTCCTGAGTTCCCCGCATCCAAATCGTTCATACCCCCGCACTCGATCCCAAACGTTTCTTGCTTCCTGAGTTCCCCGCATCCAAATCGTTCATACCCCCGCACTCGATCCCAAACGTGTATTTTGTAGCTGTCTCGACCCTCCGCCTCTCGTCCCCCTCCTCCTGCTTGTTTTCTCTGTTGTGACTTGTGCTCCTCGGACTGCATATAACCTTGTTCAATACGTCGATGTAGATTGTACCCGTTTGCGAACGCCCTGGTGGTGCTCGTTATCTAGTGCATTCTTGATCCTTACCATGCGTGATCTGGCCTGGGATTCCACAGACGACCGCTGTTGTCCTTTGTGGGAGTGCGCTTGCTCAGCGTTCAAACGGCGGCGTTCTTTGCTCGGCGTCCCGCCTGTCAGTGTAATGGTTCTTGTATCGTAGATGGCAAGCTCGGAGCTTGTAGCCCTGTATGCAGTCGCCACAGCTAGATGAGAAGCGCCCGTATATCATATGTGGCGGCTTCAATGATACGTGAGAGCGATGGCGGATCTGAGAAGTTTGTGAGCACGAGGCGCACCCATGCGCGCCCATGCCGGCGCACGGACCGCAGCCCGAGCCGGGAACTTCACCGCCGCGCGCTCTCTCTTGACTCCCACCTTCGAGGGACAGCTCGTTCGTTCCTATACTCTGTCCTTAGATTGCTTTAGCGAGCTATAACCGCTACAGCTTCTATAGGCTGCTTCCCCTGCTACAAGCGCTATCGAGCGCTACAACGAAGGGAGACTTTTACAGTTGACTTGCCACCGGCCGCGCTTAGATGTTGGCCTATCTGTGACTATCGATCGTACCCGGACCTCAAACTGTCCCCAAGTACTTATCCCATCTTCGTACAAGTTCCCCACATGCAACTTGTTGATACTAATAGGATCACCATCTTGCATACCCCTAAGAGTCGGTTCGGCAAAACAAGCCGCTTCAGGTTCTGCGATGGCTTTTACAGGTAAACGGTCAGAAGCTGGCAAGGACATTCTACCACGACATCAAGTTGCCCTCCTGAGAGAAACTCGAGGTTTCCGTGTGATGGTATACAACCGGCGCCTCGAGTGCGTAGACATCAAAGGTTGCATTGCCTTTTATAACGCAAAAGTCAACACTTTCGTCAATAAACTCGGAGAGAAAGTCGCACGTCCGCGGCCAAACGGCTCGAGCTATCTTTGACATAGACTGATTCTGTATGCGTACTCGTTACAGCTAGATTGCCCCGCAGTTCACCAACTTCCCCAAACGAAGGCAGCGCGCGTCGGGATAGTGGTATCGCGCGCAACCTCAGTCAGATTCGCACCGCCGTTTGTACGCTTGAACACAGCGACGCCGCCACTGCCGATGACACCCGACAGCACGACGTATTCGTTCTTCTCGCCGCCAAACTCCATCCCACGGATCTGCTGCATGCCAGAGAACACCTGCGCCACGAGCTTGACCTTGGGCTCGAGTCGGAAGATGGCGACGGTGTCGCCGCGCGGGTCGGTAGTGTTGCCTGTGTTGCGATTCGAGACGTAAGCGTACGCAGTTGGGAACTTGTCGTTGGGCTCCGGGATGAGGATCTCGGCGGCGGCCCATTGAGGGTCGGCGAGCGACGCATCAGCTTCGGGCTGGGTGGGCAGGTTGGCAAAGATCTTCGAGGTGCCGTTGGGACCGGCCGGCAGATGTTGTGCCGTAAAGGTCGAAGAAAGTTCGTGTGCGATGTACAGATTGTTGTCTAGCAATTGAGGTCTGCATGCTGTGTGCGATTATGATAGCATGGTACGCACTGAAGATTTTCATGTGGCGAGGCCCACTGCCTGTGGGTTGAGAGATTTCGCCGTGGATGGCGAACTTGCCGGACGCATCCTTACCGATACGCCACACCTTATCTTGACCCTTTGCTTTCGTGAGCTCGCGCCAGTGTACGCATTGAATACGGCACTTACCAGATCGGGGACAAAAATCTCATTTTTGTTTTCGAACACCATATGCGGATGTGAGACGTTTGCTGGCTCGCCAGTCGTGGGGAACGTCAGCAGCTGAGCGGCACCGAACTGAAGACCGCCGTCTGTCGTAGGAGCAAAGATCCCATTGCCAGACCCGTACTGCATGTTGGCTTAGTATGCAGAGTGTTATCACAGGCGAACGCCGACTCACGTTCACCGCCGCAATACCACCGGACGCGAGCGGAGTCACGAACGCGGGCGAAACTCCCTGACTAGAGACGTATCCGACAGCTGTGAGCGCGCCGCCCTTGCCGATGGTGAACGATTGAACGCCGCCATCCGCGTCTCCGTCGGTGTCACGGTTCACCGCGTACAGGATATTCGGGTTCGTCAAGTGACGCGCCATCCATAACGGGTTAGCCCCCGTCTGGCTCTGACCCGTGTATTGAAGGAGGCCAGCGTCAGCATTGAAAACATACGAGGCAATGAAGGACGAGGAGCCGCCGGCGAGAATCGTAAAGTTGACCATCGTGCCGTGATGAGGGGAGGCAAGAGGACCTCGAGACGGTGCTGTACTAACTGATCGGTTTATGTACGATGCGAGCTTGGCCCGACCATAAGACGTCGCTACGCACATGCGGGCGGGCCGCGTCGGCCAAGCAGCGGCATCATTACAGACTCTGGGCACGCGCGCAAACGCACGTCGTATATCGCCCAAGCTGTCAGTTGAAAGCAGGCCGCGGAGCGCGGTCACCCGACACTTCTCCAAATAAGTAGAAGAGGCGGCCTAGGAACCCTTTCTCTCCTCCATAGAGTAATTTGGCGAAAGAGAAATGCAATGAGCCTGCACAGGCCGCGACGGCTAGAGCACCTCGAGCTTCGTGACATATCTCAACCTCTTGAATGGGCTCCGTGAACAGTGGCAGCATAGCAAAACGCGTAAGACCACAGAACGAGCTGGTGGTAGTCTCCGATGCAGACTCGGGCTCAGCGCTGCTCAGCGCCGCGGCCCATTCGGAGACCGTCGGTGCATCGGGCCGATTGGATAGGGCGCTCCGCCCGCGCCGCCGTTTGCATTTATACCACCACTACCAATCTTTGATCGAACCTTTTCCCAAGCCTGTACTACAGTCATTCCAGATATCAGCAGGCCTCCAGCGCCGGCGTCGTGCTACTGACCACCTGCGCTGTCCGCATCTCTTCGGAGATATGCCACAGTTGTCTATTAGTAGAGACGCAGTTCATGCGACATCAGCTCAGTTGCAGAATTGTGCGCACAGGCTTTGCCGTTCTTTCTGTCACGACAGGCGCCTCTTTCTGGTCTCTACAACTTCTCTGCATCGCCTTTACGCAGATGACTTGAAGCTGTGGGAGTGAGGAGGACTCGTGGCCACTCGTAATGCCTTGATTCAATCCGGGCTATGCAGTTGAGTTCGCCGTCTCGCTTACAGTCGTTGGCACAGGGCGCTGTTCTCCCCGTTACTTAGACCGACAGGCCTCAGGGGACGTCGCGCCTCACCTGTCATTCTCTCAGCGTCCTCCCTCATGCCCCGCCCGAGCGATGTTTACGCTAAAGAGTTATCCACACTCTCTCGAGGGCATGCTGTCTTAAACCCTCGGCGCGCTCGACTGCAATCTGGAGGTGGATTGCGACCAGCTGTCAACGTCGGTGATGTTGCATACGATTACAACGGGCAGATCATTCGCCTGTTCAACTGTCTTGCGGCACCCGACGAACAGGACGACGACTGCGTGTTCCCTGACGACTTCGAGATCCTTGAACTACCAGCACGGACTGGCAGTGTTGCCAGAAGAGGCTCGCCCGTCACTGTCATCGAAAGTCATGCGCGTACAGGACCGTTCTACTCCAAAGGGGTGCGGATGTTGAAGTTGGAAGCAGGCGCATCAGTGCCGTACGTGTGTCGGCTCTACGTGTAGTGTCATATTGACCTCTTTCAATCTAGCGCTGTTGGATGTAGCGCCAGCATTGCATTCGCCACTCGCCACGAGCAAGGCGCCGTGCTGCTTACGTCCAATCACATCAAGACCAGGATAAGCCCGAACCGTCCTGCCTTCGAGAGGTACATGATCAAGCACTATGACAGCTGGTGTTCGCTACTCGAGATGTTGGAGCTGGACGTTCGTCCGGAGGACTTGATGTTGATCACCGCAGTTGACACGACACATTCCTGGTCGAACCTTGTCTTCAGTGAGCGTGAGCTTCGAGGCGAGTTCAGGGTTGAGGTGCCCGTGGGATGTATCGCTGGGGGACGCGTCGGAGTCAGCATGGAGTTCTCCCACACACAGTCGGCTACCCGAGACTCGGGGCCTAATCCGGAGGACATGGAAGTTGCGGACGATGGTTCGGAAGCCGACTACGTGGCTGTTTCTACACCCGGTATGTCTTGTCAGCGTCTCTGTCTCTATGACGAATATGAACTCGAACAGGTCCAGCGCAAGATGACCAAGTCATCTTTGTTCGTGCCTTACGAGGAAAGAAACGGAAGTTCTCGTCCCTGAAGATTATTGCAAGTGCAGATCCAAAAGGTTTAGACGATGGCCATTCCGACGACGACAACGACGATCCGGCTCTTGACATTGAGGGTGTTGGGGATCTACGATCGGTATGTGTATGATCATATACCTGTCTGTATGCTATACTCATACGACTTGCGCAGCGGGAGGACTACTTGACACCTGTCTTGGATCTCATTCTCGAGGTGACTTTCCTCTAAACAAAGTTTACCGATGCCTAACGATCTACGCCAGAACTCGGATGTAGACCTGGCCATTATTCACGATGATGACTATGGTGCTTATCTCCGGTACATGCCACAAGGCATTCCTCGAGGAACAGTAAACCTGATCCTGTCTCGCACAATGAATGGAGTTACTTATGGTGATGTTCCCCGCCCGAAGCTCGCCACGCTGTCGGCTGACTTCTCGACCTACAGGCACGCTGAATACGCAAGGACTTGAGCCCACGGCGCAGGCAAGATCGTCTGTGGTCGACGTAGAAAGACGGAACGTGACTCGTTCTACCACCTCACGACTGTCGGCGAATGATTTCAATCTTCCGGAAGAACCCAGCATCATACAAAGCGCTACTCTTTCTACCTCTCCCTTACCTCAGAACCACTGTCGTCTTTTGAGGGCAGACGCGGAACGATTCCGACGCGATTACAAGACCATCTCCCATATCATCGAACGTTCTCGGGATGCTCTCAATGCAATACAAGCGCTGGCGAAAAGGATTGCAGAAACCGGATCGGAGGATGAGGGTTGGGACGAGGATGCAATGGAGGAGTATGTGTCCATCAGCAGGAGTTGTGCTTACCTGTACTGATGTATTCAATCAGGTTGCTGTCCGATCTTTCCGATCTTGCTGGTGAAGACGCGCAGAGCTACTTGTCCACTCTTGACGATGTTACTGCGCGTGTCTCATCTATTGCGATTTCGGCCGACGGAGGCTTGGAGCCAGGCATGACCGAGAGCGCGCTTGCAACGAGGGATGTAGTGACTGTATGCCGCAATCTCTTCTAAGCCTCTCGTTTCATGTACTCATGCGGCTGTCTGCAGTCGGTGAGCGCACGAGGGGATGAGGTGACGCCGGTACTCGCACCATCATCCACTTTACAACAGCGATCTTACACCGAGCCGTGGACCAACGTATTCGCAGAAACTGACGTCGATGCCTCGACTGCAGACGAGTACGAGACGGACTTCGACGGGTCGTCCGTATCCTCCTTTCCTTTACATGAGGATTCGTTGCCCTCGTCGCCAAAGTCACCAGAGGCTGAGGCGCGCCTGCACACCGCAGCATCAGAGCATTGGAGACAGAGCGAGCTCTTCGACAAGCTGCCGAAACAGTCGTATCCGACAGTTGACCGAGCCAGGCCGGGTCTGCTCTCGCAGCTTCTCAACACCAATACGCCAGATTCACGACAGCCAGCACCTCTATCTTCACCGGCACACTCCCAACGCGGCTTACTACCCATCCCTATCCTTCCTCTCAGTCGAAGCATGATGGCCATTCCCCAACTCAGCGACGTCTCTGCCCAGGCGAGTCCTACCCTGGAGATAGGTCGCCAGCGCACGAACAGCGCTCCTGCCGAGCGAGCGTACGGCGATAATCGATCTGGCGATGCTGCAGTAGTGTGTAGCTCACCGCATAGTCTTGCACATCAGAGGCTAGCCGAGCTCGTCGACTCGACTCGCCAGCGACGGCACTCCTTGGACCAAAAGCCACCACGTTCATCATCTGAGCACTCGCTCTCGAGCGTTGCGCCGACTATCCCCGCTCCATTGATCAGTCCTTGGAACCTTGGCGTGCCAAAGCCTTCCATGAGCCCGCAATCCACTCGTCGCCGTATGCTCAGTACGGAGCTGAGCGAGTCGCTTCGACGCAACCTGCTATGGGAGCGACAGGTTAACAAGGCAAATGTTCGTGCAGGTCCTACGCCACTCTCGCGAATAAATGGCGAGCCGCGTAGTTCTGAGCTGGAGAAGGAGGAGTGGTTTGGACAGCATGTAGTTGCGATTGCGAGGCATCACTCGTATGCAGGTTGAAACCATGAAGCTTGAAGTTGGCTTGTTGAAGCGACATCAACATGACGGGGAAGTGTTTTTCAGCCTTTGTAGACGTTTTCAGGGTGTCAGTACGCTATCTCAATATAATGAACTCATATGACATGTACAAATAAATATAGCTCTCTCTTTCTCTTAGTACTGGCTGGGTTACTGCGCTGTGACCCGTGAGATCATCGGTACGTCGGGCCGGATGAAGCCTGGAGTTCGCGGCTAAATTCCTAGGCTGGTCCAACTCGTTTGGGAATGGCGGGGGCGTCGCAATGACGTCGTCTGGCCGTGAATTTGACCGCTTTCGGATTTTAAACCACGGGATCGTGAGAGCATCACCGGTCCGCCTTGAGCCGAAGACTCACAGTGAGCGGATTCTGGATGCACCTGGCCATGGGCATCCCCGGTAGTGAGCCATAGGTACCTTTTATGTTCCATGTAATACCTAGAGAGCGTGTATCAATCATAATCTGCCAGCCTGGGTCACACATGCTCCAGAACCCCGTATAGCGCAACCTGATAGCGGTTTATCTGGCACGGAGGGGGAAGAAACCTTTCCCGTGCACTGCGAAGACATTTGGCGTAGCATCCACTTGCAAAATACACGCTCATTCGGGCTTAAACTCTCAGAGCGAAGCCGAATACGCGACGCACCTCGCTTTGCGTCGACGCGTTCTGGTAACTCACGTGGTCTTAAATCCCAAAATGGGCAAAGCCTCGCGATGCTCGACGTCATTGCGACGGTCCTGCCATTCCCAAACGAGTTGAACCAGACTACAACGAAGAGTACTCGAGCTTGCCTCCGTCACTCTTCTTGTAGTCGGTCACCAGACTACTAAATTCCCGCACTTCGACTTTCTTCTTGCCCCCACAACGCTCTGCCATCATACGGATAGCACGTTTGTAAAGACGAGACGAGTCCACTACTCACTCTCGAATGGTCGTTATCCAAGGGCCCTGTACGTGATGGTTTCGACCACCTTCATCGTCGCTTTTCCTGTCATTCTCGCCAGAGTATAAGTACTCGCTTATCTCAATTACTGGTTGGCCTTCATACAAGGCTTGTATCCCAAATTTCATTTCATCCTGAGATAAAGAAGGCGTTAGAAGGGTAGGATTGAATGGCGCCACATATTGCTGGGAGATCGACTCCCAGAAGATCATCGTAATTCGTTTCACTATTCATTCCGCAGGACAGACATGCGGTACGGATACTAGGAACGCACATGCTTCGCGTATCCTCCTTCCCAGGCGAGCTTCTTTGGACATCGCTTTAGCGCTAATTTACCAAGGAGTGACTGAGTGGCGCTCTTGAGCACGTGGAATATCCTGTTTCAGTGTTGGCTATGCATCAGAGTTTTCCGACGGCCGCAGCTCACAAGACGCCGCTATATAGTTCGTTGCTTCGAGCAACGGAAACCTCGAGCTCCAGTATCTTGCTTTCTTTGACTCTTGTGAACACTTTCTACGATGCCCCGGCCATGCGATGTCTACTCCAAGGAACTATCCACGCTCTCTCGGGGACACGCTGTACTCAACCCTCGCCGTTCCCGACTCCAATCCGGCAGAGGTCTGCGACCAGCCATCGGCATTGGCGACATTGCATACGACTGCAACGGACAGCTCATTCGCCTTTTCAATTGTCTCGTGTCGCCCGACAAGCAAGACGAGGACTGCACATTCCCAGACAACTTCGAGGTTCTGGAGTTGACCTACCGACGAAGGCGTGGGATTCCCCGGACACCTTCCTCCGCCGTCACCGTCAACGAGAGTCATAATCGCGCGGACATGTTCTACTCCAAGGGGGTACAGATGGTGAACGGAGAAGTGGGCGTATCTATATCGTGTGTATGCTGTCCTTGTGAAGTGAAGTCGTGTCTTGCTGATGTTTATGCTTTGAAGCCCTGCCGCAAGTGGCGCTACTATAGCCTTCGAAGCTCGCCATGAGCAAGGCGCCGTACTCTTGACGTCCGACCTGGTCAAGACCAAGATGAGCCCGAACAGACCGGCGTTCGAGAGGTACATGATCAAGCACTTTGACAGCTGGTGTGGGCTTCTCGAAGAGCTGGAACTAGATGTTCGACCCGAAGACTTGATGCTCATAACCGCTGTCGAAACGACTCAAGCCTGGTCGAACCTTGTGTTCAGCGAACGTGAGCTGCGGGGCGAGTTCAGCGTCGATATACCTTCGATATGTACAGCTGGCGGCCGAGTTGCGGTTGGCGTGGGGTTCGCGCGCACAAAATCTGCCACTCGCGATGCGGGGCCTAACGCGGCAGACCTGGACGTTCAATCTGGCTCAGATTCTGGCTACGAGTCTGACCCTTCGTCCCGTACGTGCTTATTGAGTCCCATGTGGCATCTGGCCTGACGACCGTGTAGGCCCAACCCAAGATGATCAGGTCATATTTGTACGCGCTCTGAGGGGCAAGAAGCGATCCTTCTTAGGCATGAAGATTTCCGCGAACGCCGAGCCGAAGGACTCGAAGGGAGATGATCCCGATGGTGACGACGACAAGGCCGTTGTAAGCGTCGAGAACGTTTGGGGACCTCAGCCGGTATGAAGATAAACAACATCCTGGATGTCGTCACTGAAAGCGGCGCATAGCGTGAAGACTTCTTGACGCCCGTTTTGGATTTTATCCTTGAGGTATCGTTCATGTTAGACTGTTCCGACCTGTCCGAGCGTTGAATGTACTCTTCCAGAACTCTGTGGCGGATATGGCCGTCGTGCACGATGACGACTACAGCGTCTATCAAGCATTGCAGTCTGGTTCTCGTTCGCCTGCTGAGATAGTGCATGCTAGCGCCAAGGATGGCATTACACTTGGTGAGAGTTTAGTTTACACGGATGGCTCTCGTGCGTGTGGCTCGCTCTAACCAATAGATCGGTGCAGGTAGAATCAAGAGACACGCAGAAACTATCGCAGGTGAAACATATTACAGGCCGCTTTTCGCATCTTCGACGGCAAAGCGCAGGATACGTATACAGTCTCTTGATGGATCTGGCAAGTACACAGACGACGAAGTGTTTTCAGGTACGCTCATGTAGTCAAATGTACGTCTTAGCTTACTGAAGATCCCTAGGACCACTGCATGCACCAGTCCCGGGCATGGCTTCTATGTCGCTGGCAAATAGGCCGGTAATGCCAAGGGCGTCGGGTGTGCTTGGTTACACAAGTATGACGGACAATCGCTCGTTAACGGGGTTGGGCGGCGCTACATATAATCAGGGTCCGCTTCTGCGCAGATTCGCTATGCGTGGTCTTGAGGTATCGGATGAATCTGGGGTTTTGGAGCCCAACAGCCTCGGCACACGCGACTTTGCAAGTGAGTGGCATGCGGCGAACTCTTTCCCATACTCGATGACTAACATTGATGTGTTTTAAACTGGGATAGATCAATCATCGGACCGTGAAGAAGCATACATTCGTGCATCGTCGCCGGACCTCGAGCCGCCTCCGCTCGAATATAACGCGTGGTCGATCAACCCTGTTCTTTCGACTGTGACGAGTGCGAGTACGGACAGAAGCAGGCGTAACAGCATAGAAAGCACCGTCACGAACACGAGCACTGGGACCGGCACGAGCGCATTCACGCGTTATGGCAACCTCAGTCGTGCGAGCGTGAGCACGTACGCGACAAGTAGGAGCGCTGGCTCTGCTTCGAGCAATAGGCTCCCCGGTACCAACTTCGGGCCGATCACTTACAGCAAGAAGGGCGAGGGGATCTCATCTGGCGCGAAGCGCGGTGCGCAGCAGCAGAACCAGATATCTCCGTACAGGTACAATGTGTCGCCGACTCAGTTAGTGGCCTGTACGTTTGATTCAGTGGATCTCTTAGAAAATGCGAGCTGACTAGTCGACGAACTTACGCCAATTGCAGCCATCGACGGTGTTCCATGGGAGCTCCACGAGCTGCCGAGGCAATTGCATCCCAAGCCCCATGGAGATATCTTCGGTCAGCCAGTTATCCCCAGGCGCGTGAAAACAACACGCTGGAAGCCGAAGGGTGAGGCTCCGTTTGGCACAGATAGCGCGAGTCTCGCCAGAGCGCTGGCCAACGCTGGCGGGAGTACGGCGAGATGGCGGGAGGAAGGCGACGAAGATGAGCGCAAGGTCACGG
Organism: Peniophora sp. CONT; assembly: GCA_001632445.1. Classification (NCBI taxonomy): domain Eukaryota; kingdom Fungi; phylum Basidiomycota; class Agaricomycetes; order Russulales; family Peniophoraceae; genus Peniophora; species Peniophora sp. CONT. Next base: position 51,623 of record KV424538.1, on the reverse strand, counting down.
TGCAAAGGGAGCATGCGAATGCACTGACGAAGGCGCTCAGCGCACTACGTCGTTAGGCTCGGAATCGAAGTTCGAGTAGTCTCTCAGTCCGGATGTAACTTGGATGTGACCGTCCATATAGTTGGAAAATTTTTCTTGGCGAGAATCCGTTCGTCGGCGAAGAGCGGTAGCAATTAGGTACAATTTTCAGGGTAAACCACGATGGCCTCAAGTCAAGCCTTCACCAATAAGTAGCATAGGACTGGCGGTTCGGTCACGGGCGCGGGAGCGGCACGAGCAACAAGAGTTCGTGGAAGTATTTCGCGAGTTGCTGCTCGATACAATCTCCCGCAAGACCTGGGGCGCGAATGGCGGGAGGTTTTGTAATTCATAGCGTTAAAAAACTCATAGCACGTCGAATGCGGAAACTTGGCACGCGGTACCCGAGGGACATGATCCCCATACTGTTTCACTCTAGCATAAAGGCTACTGCACATCGTCAATGAGAACAGAGCTTCGATATCGATGATGGCGAAACGACAATCTGAGGATCATGGTGGTCGGGAAAGTAAAGCGGACTGCCCAAGGCAGGCACACCGACGCGCCCACGTGCCCGATCACATGAAGTTCGACTTTGGGCGCGTGTGGTGGTTAACGACGGCAGTCGCGCGACGGCAACGTAGCCACACCCGAACCACCACCACCAGCCGTACGCGGCATTCTCTCGCGATACCATGACTTCATCCCCTCCTACGATGTTGAGCGCGCTACCAACTCCCTCTGGCTCTACATCGATTTCATCTCTGCTAAACTCTCTACACTCACATCTACAATCGCAAACTCAACTTCTACCAGCATTGCATACACAACTTGGGCTGCCACCAGCTGCTCTCGCAGATGAGCTATCTCTGCTGCAACAGTCGCTTACGCGATGTGTGGAGGAGCAGATTGATGGGAGGAGAAGGGAGGTCGAGCAGTGGATGATGAGATGCGAAGAGGCGGAGGCGGAATGTGTGAATTATAATGCCGTGTTGGGGAGTGGTGCGAAGGGTTCAGGATGTACTTTTGGGGAAATCAGGAAGGAGAATGTGCTGCCGAGACGATACGAGCTCTTGACGGAGATGCAGGAGCGGTTGCGACGGGTACGTATTAGATCGAGCCCCTATTGATAATTACTGACTGGTATTTGTTGTTTATAGGTGTATCACACGAAACTGGAGCAACTGTTGACTTTGACAAGTCGTATTGCTACGCTCGCTCGAACATTGCCTGACGGCTTTTATCCTGACGACCTGCTTGAACCACTTATGGACGGCCACACATCGTCACATCGAGACGTCTCACCCGAACGCTTCGCTAAATTGGAGAAGGAGCTTGTACGGGGTAAGGGCGAGATTGTGAGTAGTGTTTATTCATTTATCGAATGAAGTCTTTCTGATCAATATTTATACAGACGCGACGCCTCCAGCACCTTGGCGCAGAGTTCGTTCAGATCGACTATCTGCACTCAGAATTGGGCATCGCTCTACCCGATCTGGATCTCGAAGAACCGTTGTACCAACCTGCAGCATCCTCATTGGGTTTAGCGCCCATCTCCCGCCCACCATCTGCTCTCGCCGCCAGCTCCAGCCAATACGGTCAACAGGACCCCTTTTTAGTCGCAACGCCAACACCGAGCATGCGCAGTGCCTCAATGTACTCCGGACCTTCGTCTGGATCTTCCTCTGTATTCTCTCGCACAATGTCTTCTGTACCGCCAGAAGAGGACGAGCGTCTCTATCAGCGCGTATTCGGTCGGTTTGCAGCGGCTATCGAGAATGCAAGCGAGGAGGACATCGCAGCTGTAGAAGCCGGCCGTAAAGTCCTTGGTCTTGATGGTGTACAGCCTACACCTGGTCTACTCGATTGGGCCGTAACGATGCGCGCCGCGCTCGAACAACTCAAACGCGCGCGCGAAGTCGCCATTCAGGCTATGTACGACCAGCTCGAAGTTCTCTGGCGACGAATGGGCGTAGCGGACGAACAGATGGATATGTTCGTGGATGCTCATCGTGGTGCAACGGAGGATGTTGTTAGGGCGTACGAGCAGGAGTTGGATGGGATGATGGAGTTGAAGAGGGAGAGGATGGCGGAGTTTGTGGAGAATGCTAGGAAGGAGATTGAGAAGCTTTGGGAGGAACTTATGTTGGGCCCGGAGGAGCGGACGGAGTTTGCTGCTTATTACGATGGTATGTTCGCATTTACCGTTGTTCAAAGACTTTGAAGCTGATGATGATGCATCAGACGAGTTCACTGAGGAGCTGCTCGTCCTTCACGAAGACGAGATCCGACGGCTGAAGGAGGAGCGTCGGGAGAAGGCTCACTTGCTCGGTAGCATCAAGCGCTGGTTCGAGATATGCGAAGAGGAGAAGGAGCTCGCAGCCTCGGCCGCAGACGTCTCGCGCTTGACCGGTCGCGGCGCACGAGATCCCGGACGGTTACTTCGTGAGGAGAAGATGCGCAAGCGGGTCAAGAAGGAGAAACCAAGGGTCAGTTTGCCTGCCTGTTCATGCGCCATGGCCTGTACTCACATATCAATCTAGCTCGAGCAAGAACTCATGGTTGCCATTCCCGCCTGGGAAGCCGACTCCGGACGCCCCTTCCAAGTCCACGGCGAATCCGTCCTCCAGCTCCTTCTCGAATCCGGCTCCGCGCCCCTCTCAGACGGCGGCAAAGAGAACAAACGAACAACAACCGGTCGTCCACCACCTGCACGAGCAGGCTCTGTCCCCGCACGCGCCACCACGCCCGAAACACATAATCAGAACAGGCGAGCAGCGCTCACTTCGCGACCCGCTAGTGCTGGCTCTAAACGCTCGGCGCCTAACAGCTCGGGATCGGAGTCGAATAAGAGGCAGAGGTTGGGTGATGCGTCGGCGAATAAGATCCCCCCTGTGCCGCCATTACCTTTGGGTACATCGAAGATCGTTATGCCTTTGCCTGTCAAAGCGTCAGCTGGTTCGACGTTGCCGAGACCGACTGTTACCGGGATGCGGTCGCAACATGCGGCATTGGGACATGGGCGTGCACCGCCGAATGTACGAGGTGGTGTACGACAGGTCAGCGCACCCGCTGCACATGTACGAACGGCGAGTGGCGTACGAGCACCGGATCCGCAGAGTATGGCGAAGAAGGCCAGCCGTGCGAGGAGGGAGAGCTTCAAGCCTCGACCAAGCGTGGATGCGGGATGGGCGCCTGGTCCTGCACGATACGGCGGACTAGACGAGGGCGGATTGAAGGAAGAGGAAGAGGACGGCTGAGCCCCTCTACCAGTTATGATTTATGACTTTACGCACTCGTTCTGTTTTTCGTTATTTGTTACTGATATCTGCGCTTGGATCTGACCTTTTGTTTTCGGGGGTTGTGCGAGCAGTGTACGATTTTTATGTAGTTTAGAGCCATGACTATCGATCTTCGAGCGCCTGAGGCGCATGTTATGTCATTCTGATGGGAAGTCTACGACGCGAGGGTCGGTACTGTATGCAAAGGGATCACTAACTCGGTGCGTTGTCTAGGCAAACACGTCATCTACAGTAGGTTCACGAAAGCCGAGCAGACGAGCAGCTTCTAAGCAAGATCAACCAAATGGGTTTCCTACTTGGAGCGCACGATCCCGCCCAATACGTCGATGTACTTGACTTTGTGGCCCTAAAGAACTCGTCAGCAGCCAGCCCCACTAACACAGTCTTGTCAAAGCGCACCTTGCCAATGGAGATACTGATGGTCTCATCCGACCCGCCGTACACCTTGGTCGGCTTCTTCCCATCAAGGCGCGCCAGAAGATTATCGACCACAACGGCGACATGCTTCTTGTACTTCTTGAGCCTGGGGCGCTCAGCGTTATCGACGACGTCGCCAATGCAAAACACGCCGGGATGGTCGGGCAGCTCGAGGGTAGATGCGACGGGTATCATACCGCGCTCGTTGACTGCGGTCGGACCCAGAGAGCGGACAAAGTCCGTCGCAGGTGTACCTCCTGTCGCATGAACCTGAGTGTTCAGCAATCTGGGCTGTTCATTCAGATGACTGCGAGGCCTACCACAACGTCTGCGCGCAGAGTTTTGCCCTTGCGAGTCGTCACCGTTCTGTTGGTCGGCTCGGTCGCGTCGAGGTAGTCCTCGAGGACAAAGTCGATGCCGATGGACTGGCAGACCTTTAGCGCGCGCTTGCGGAAGGAGTCGTTGTAGACAGCGTTGAACGGTAGCGAGCGGCTTTGGACGATGGTGACACTCTTGTTCTGTATGCCGGTTTAGTATGTGATATCCGAGATGAAACAGACCCTCTACGTACAGGGTAAAGGCACTTGATCTCTCCCGCAATCTCTAGCAAGGCGTTAGCGCCTAGAGCCGCAAGCTGCCATGTACACGTACCAACGCTGACCGGTCCTCCTCCACCGAATACAATATGCTCCGCATTCTTGAACTTCGCCCTCCAGTTGTCAATGTAGGCCTTCGCTTCGTCCAAATCGTCAGGGTACGCGAGCGGATCATCGAGACGCAAGCCCGGCGCGAGTACAAGAGCGTCGTAATGCACCCGCTCGCCATGATCGCTCAACACCACATGCCCACCCTTCTTCTCGGCATGGCCTTCAACACCAACAGCCCATCCGATCTTCAGCTTCGCGAAGTCCTCGCTCGCGCCTTCGAACTGATCCTCCAGAGAACGCAGAATGCGTCTTTCAGGATCGACAGAACCGTCGACGGCCATGCGGACTGTACGTGGGAGGTGTACGTAGAAAGACCGAGGGTTGATCAGGGTAAGAGTGTGCTTCTTGGGGTCAAGACGAGGTAGGAGCGCGCGTACGAGCATCAAGCCTGCGCCGCCGCCGCCTACGATAACAATGTCCTTGCGCGTGCCGGCCATAGCTCAAGTTGATCCCAGAGACGGGGAGGTGGTAGATTGTCGATACTAGGGCGACTACAGCCTTTATATCGCACAGATAGCGGTGCCGAAGCTACATAGGTGACTCAGTGAGCGATGATGAACCATGGCGGCTTGCGGCAAGCTGCGTGTTGATCTGGCGGCTGCAATGGCAGGATCGGAGACCAACTCCGGACGGACACGTGTGTTGTGTGGCCTGTCTCGTCTCTGAGTCTAAACGTGAAATCGCGATTCAGTCGCTGGACGAGTTGGTCAGTACACAAGAGAAGGCATGTTAGATCCTCGGAAGTAACGGAAAGTGATTACGAAGGCTGCAGATTGGCATTATGTGCATTAGCAGAACTTCAGCCAGGAAAGAAACTACCGTTGCTACTTACTATACTGGTAGCGGTGCCACGAGGCGTGATATACTTACGCAACTAAGAAGGTCCTCTCATGATTGAATGGCGTAGGAACCGTGCCAGTGACGAGTGGGTTCTGTGCGCAGGCAGATCAGAGAACGATGAGTCGAGCTCGCAGATAAGCCGAAGCCGCCTCTACGCGCGATCCTATGCATCAAGAGAGAACTATTATTAGCATCAGGGAATCTACAGTCATAGAGTAAGAAGATCAGCTTCAGCGCTAAGGAAACCATGAGAAGAATGACATAGAGTGACTGTTAGGTAGACGACCCCTTCCAGCTTCAGCCCGTGGTCCATCCATAACCCATGACCCAACGACCGCCCTGTATGGCCAGATGCCTCGACTGGAAGATGCTCGTAATCCAGCTTCCTAAGCATATACCCCAGAGGATTCCAATGTAAGAGACGCCGCGCTCCTGCAGACGTACAGTAAGTACAGTTGACGATAGACCAAAGACCCAACACGTACACTTCCGATGGATATAGCGATCGTCTCGATGGAACCCGTATACTTCTTCTTCGGCTCCTTCCCGTTGAGACGTGCGAGGACATTGGGTACGGCGACATTGACGTGCTTGACGTACTTGCCCAGACGGTTACGCTCCGGGTTGTCAATGACATCGCCGATGCAGAAAACACCTGGATGGTCGGGAAGTTCGAGTGTCGGGTTTGTGCGCACGAAGCCGTACTTTGATAGAACATCTGCACCAAGCGATTGGATGAACTCGGTGTTGGGGTGGCCTCCGTGCGAGGTTATCTAGCAAATTTCAGCACGATGCGTAGAGAAGGTAAGCTGAGGGAGACGCACGACTAGATCGGCGCGTAAGGCCTGACCTTTGCGCGTCGTGACATGCCCGTCCTTAGGCACCGTTTCGTCGAGATAATCGTTGAGGACAAACTCGATACCAAAAGCCTGGGACTCCTTCAAGATTCGCCGTCGGAAGTTGTCGCGGTAGATATTGTTGAAGGGCAAACTCCTGCTCTGTACAATGGTCGTGTGCTTGTCCTAGTCGCGGTCAGACAGGTAGATGCTGCATTCAACAGTCACTGACGTACCGGGAAGTACTCCCTAATCTCTCCTGCTATCTCTGTGCAAGATGGGTAGAGTATGGCGCATAGCAATACACCCTCACTCACCGACGCTGGTTGGGCCGCCGCCAGAGAACACAATGTGCTCCGCATCCTTGATCTTCTGCCGCCAGTCTCCGATATATTTCTGAATATCCTCTCGCGAGTCGGGATAGTCCAGTGGGTTCTCAAGCCGTGTTCCAGGTGCCAGCACCAAAGCGTCGTAATGCAGGCGTGTGCCATCCCGGAGCACAACGTCTCCGCCCTGCCCGGGTGTCTGCTTCTCGATAGCCACGACGGTGCCGAGAACAAGAGTACCAGCGTCTCCAAGCAGACGGTCGAAAGGCATCAGGACAACATCTTCCAGGTTCCCGTGGTCCGTCACAGCCATGCGCACGGTCGTCGGCAGGTAGATGTAGCATGGGCGCGCATTTACGAGCGTAAGGGTATACCGTGCGCGGTCAAACTTGCGCAGGATCTCCTTGACAAACATAGCACCCGCGCCACCACCACCGACGACGACGATATCCTTCTTGCTCATAGCGGACGAAGAAAGTGGAAAAATGGGATGATAGGTCCATCTCATTCATTAGCGCTGTCGTATTTGTACATCACAAGGGTCGTCGGCAGAAGGAGGCATTTAATCCGCGCGTCTCGTCGGCGGCACAGCCGCTGCGGTACTTGTAGTGCGCGGAGAGCTTCGTCCGGCGATGGTCGCCGGGAGTATGCGCGGTGGTGGTTCGGGAACAAGCCAGGAGCGAATCAGCGCGCTGATGAGCAGGTCAGTCTTATCTGATAGGTGTCATTCGGTCAATCTAATCTGCGGCGACTGACAGGGCGCGTCTTATCTGATAGCTGCTTCCACGCGGGTGTTCAGCCGCTGGTAGAAAACGAGCGAGTAGTCTCGATATGCATTGACAGACAGTATGTACGGCAAGCTGGGTGTGCAGTAGGGAGCTTGACGTATAGGAGCACCATGTATAAGTACGTTTAAGCATATAGCTGTCCCCACAGCCGGCGTCGCTACAGGGACATACGCTCCGGCGGTTACTGATCGTCCGCGAAAGAGACATACATCGGCAGACGAGAGGTCTTTCCTTCCTCGCCCCTGATAAACGGTCTCGTCACGACCATAGGAACCCGCATCACGATCTCAGGATCCACAGCGTTCTCGAACCGGAGCGCGGCTACCAATATAAAGAACAATGCCTTCATCCTGTGCGCCATTAGCCATACTGTATCGTAAACAGCGAGAGCACGAGACGTACTCTAGCAGTGAGAAACGGTATCCGATACATGCGCGAGGGCCCTATAGAAAAATCAACCGTAATACTCGAGAAAGTACGGGGCACCACTTACGCCAAGAAACGAAAGGCTGTTGCCCCATACACCTGGGATGGCTTGCGCCGCATCCGGAGGGTTTTCCCAGCGTTCAGGCCTGATGGAGAGCGATCAGCATTCGAGTACTAGACTCGGAGTAAGAGACGTCGGAGCATACCTGAAGCACTCGGCATCTTCTCCCCAGATGGAGACCGAGGTATTCAGCACATCTATGGGCATGAAAATGGTGTCTCCTTGAACGACACTGTGGAAATCAGACTTGTGTCGCACAGTCGTTTATGGCAATCGACTTACGGTACGCCCGAACGCTTGACCCCGTGAACATCGATCCATTCGTGGTCAGTAGGAATAAAATCGTCCTTCATGGCCACCCGTGTGGATGCACCCACAGGACAGTGCAGACGCATCACCTCCCGCACAAACATGTCAAGATACGGCAAACCGTTCAGCGCATCTACGGGAGGCGCAGGTCCGTGGGCATTGATGCATTCACGGAGCTCAGCACGGAGCTTGTCTTGGATCGCCTGGCTGTTGGACAATGAGTGTAGACCCCATGTGACGGCTGAGCTAGTAGTCCTATATGCGATGTCAGTATGAGGAAACTCGCATACTACCGTGCTAATCTCACTCGTGACCCTGTAGGCCAGATCAGTTCACTGCATGGAACGCGTTGAGAAACTTGAGACTTACCGCGACGAGAAGCGTTGGAATCTCTGGTAAGTGAAATCGGTGAGCAGAGAGGCTAACAGATATCGAGCGTGAATACGCACGGGCAAGCATGTCTTCATCAGACAGACGGCTTTGCGCGGGAAGATCGGTCGCAAGGTTGGCTCGCACGAGCAAGCTCAGGATATCCTTCCCTTGTACATCTTCTCGTTTTACGCTTCCCTGTGCAATGTCGCCCAGTACCGAGCGTCTCCGTTCCTCGATGAGTTTACCGCCGACACGATTCAGCACCGCTCGAGCCTTCGCAACGCGGCGTGTTCGAGGTGTTGGCTGAAGAGAAGGTCAAGATCCAGACTCACGATTCGAGGGAAGCGGACGTACAATGACCCGAAGAACTGGAAGAAGGCCTTGAAGTACGGTCATGACGCCGGGAGCTTCACCGTCGGTGAGGATACGAAGAGCATCGGTGAACTCCTTTGTATCCGAATCATCCCTTGGATTCAGGGCGTCGAAAGAGAACCCGAAGCCTAGGAGCGATCAACATCTGCTCAGAGATAGCAAGCGCCGGACCTACCAGCAAGACCGATGATGTCGAGCGTGATCAACTGAAGAGAGTCCAAGACATCGACGACAGTGCGGGATGAGCCGTTCTCAACGATCCGACCTTTCCAGGCATCCCGGAGCTGTGAGTTATTAGAACAGTCCGTGTGCGAGCTATACACGTATATCTTACCTCTGCAGACTTCTCTAAGAAGATTGGAAGAAGCTCGCGGATCTGGGCAAATCCGAATGCGGGGTTCTGGGTAGGGCATAGGGTTCAGCTTGCGAGATCTTGGCCCAATGCTTGGAGTATACAGACCAGTACTCGTCGCTAATGCATGTTAGCAAGACGGCATCAAGTAGAAGCCACTGAAGCATGACGCACCTGGCGTTTATGCTCCGTTCCCTCAACAGTGAGAATACCTGTTCGGCGTCAACGAGGTTTCCAGTGTACTTATTTGCACACGTACCGTCTCCAACGAGTTGACCAGCAATATACCTACCCAATTGCGGCTTGTAATAATCCATCGGATTTGAGATTACGTGTCCGATTCCACGGCTGTCCGCGAGGAATAGCCTCTGACTCTGCAAGAACGAGGGTCACTATGGAGTGGCATCGATGCAGCGTGCGACGTACCCCGAAGAACGACCATGTAGTGAAGATAGAACCGTATCCTTGGATCCATTGCTTTTGTGCAACGGCACGAGTCAGCTTGCGCGACTCTTTCACGTTACCGTACAACCAGCTCGGTCGGGAAGGGCCAGGTACGTTACGCAAAGGCGAGAAGTTGGGAGCGATGAAGAGGCGATAGAGCCCGCGCAGGGGTTTGAAGAGTAGCGTAAGAACAGCGAGCCATACTGCTATAGTCTGAGCTGAAGCCATGGTGGACAGATATATCAGCTCAGCCGCCGAGGGCGAAGGAAGGGTGCAGGACGATAGCTCTGTTGTTGGCAATCGCAGTACGCTTTATATAGGTCCAGATGAGTAAAGCTTCGGAGGTGCACGTCTGTTGTGTACACGCGTGACATCCGAAGAGCTATAGCGGGGATCTCATACGATTCAGGAAAGAGAAGAGCCAGGTTGCTACTGCTCCAACACGATTTTGATGACTTTCCGGCGGGTGACAAGAGCGTCGGATCGTCCGACGGAGTGATGGTTGAATGCGTACTCTCAGCGAGTTACAGTAAGCAGCGCGTCAATAGCCGCAGTACAGTTGCTCATCTACTATGTTGACTCTGAGCACCTGAGTGTCAAGAGCAAGATGGGGGCACCGCAGCTATCGGCGACTCGTTGAGATTCTCAGGAGTCGCGATCATGTGAGTTGTACGTGATCCTCGCTACTGCGCTTCACAGCGTTACTGTAATGCAGGTCGGTGTCCATCCACTACCAAACAGTCCGTCCGTCACTCCGTCTTGTATGATATCCGCAACTCAAAGAACATCAGTGCGTGCCGAAGGGAAACATTAGTGAGCATGCATGTTGAAGGATCAACTATGAATGGCGTGAACCGGCCGGCTCACTCTGCTGATAGCTACGCAGTAGTGTTCAGTAATACGAATGCGGTCGATGAAGATTATATAATACAACCAGTGCGAGATGGGATCTACGATATATGAGAGAGGGGGGTAGAAAAACATGACTTATGGGGAAGAGATTGGCGTACTAGGTAACATATAATGGGACTTCGCGTGCTCAATACTGGTACATGAAAACCGCAGGCACCCAAGTTCCTCAGGGATAGCATGCGGTGGCTGCAAGACATGATCTAATCACGAGGAGTTATTGTTGGTCGCCACTTCCAGTTTTGACTGCAATTCAGCAACGCTGACACGCAGGGTGTCCAGTTCCTCGCGAAGTCGATCATTCTCCGCTCGAAGGTTGCTCATTGCTGCCTCGTGGCGCATCAATAGCTTGCTCTTCTCGTCGAACATGAGATTCATGTCGTTAATGACCATACCCAGCGCCTCCAAGCCGGTGTCCCGACAGTTGTGTGCAGATCGCCAGATCTGCAGGGCGCGTGGGCTTGCAAGCTGAATTGAGATTGAGAAACCGATGTACTCATGTACAAAAAATAACGTACGTCTTCGCGTATCTCAGGGATACAGATGCGCCTTAAGCTTAGCTTCTCCTCCCGGTACTTCGTCAGACATAGGCAGCGCTGTACGAAGCGTTGACAGCAATCGGTCAGCATAAGACTCAACGTACGTTAGAAGAGTTCAACTTACCTCGCGTCCAATAGCAGTCATCTCTTTGGAGCGATGATATGACATGTTGATTTGAAGAGTGCTCGTAGATCGCATACGTGCTGGGATAGTAGATAGGGATGGGATGGCAGACTGAACGACCTTATGTACTCTGATGGCCCTTGTTACCACTCTGAGAACAAGACACCAGAAGAACAGTCGTTATGGATACGAAGACAAAAGGTGGCTGTGGGGGTTGACAAGACCTGACAAGACTAAACCGAAAGCGATGCGGAGGCTATGGTCCCATGTTGAATCCCCTTCATCACGCAGACGGATACACCGCGGCACAGACTGTGGAGCCAGAGTAAAGCCATTAGTAAGCACCTATAGTAGTTTCTGAACGTTCTGTCATCTGGGAGGCTATAGAGGATGGTGGTCGGGAGACAAAACGCTCAGGACGCGTGAGCGGCAAACCCGCCGGATGTCGGTCCGAGTTTGATACAGCGGATCCTCCACGATGCAGCGTTGAGGACTCCGAGTAATACTTTCATGCATGTAGTCGCGTACTTCGCTCATATGACGCCAGAGAGCTTCCCAGAGTGAGTAGATAATGATGAAGCACATCTAACTGATTGTTACGGTACTGTACATACATGGCGTGCAGCAGTTAAGTAACGGGGTATATTGGTACAGAACGTGTGATGATGAGCGAACTTCGAGCGCGTAAAATAAAGGTTCATAATTCTGATCAGTCAACTAGTGCGCAGAATCTCTACGAGCATTTTTGATACTACATATTCCACATTTCTTAGACGAGTGGTCTGCAGCCTCGGGCGCGAGATTGTCGTGTAAGGTCTCCAAGCATTCCAATAGCTTCTCCAGTCCTACCTCAGCATCCTCAGCAACCTTTGCGTTGACAAGTCCGGGCTGCAAGAGATGACTATCGACCTGCACAGGTTTAGGCAGGATGTCATGGTGCATCCGGACGATCATCTTGAAGCGATCCTCGGGCAGACAACGAGTTTCGATGAACTTCCACACGGCGTCATGGGTTATATCGTCGGGTGTCCTCGGGAGAAACACTAGTGGCCAGGGAATATCCTCGAACGACCAAACAACTGGTCCGCCCACGAAAAATAACTTGAAAGCGCGCGCAGCGAGTTTGGCGGTAATCTGCTTGAGAGTCGCAATTTCCTTCTTGCGCACGTGCGCCGCCCTACACAGCTTCTTGTACTTGTCACCCCGCTTTCGTGCCTCGTAGAGAGCACAGTCCTTCTCATTGAGCAGGGCGATCAGGTCCACGTCCGTCGCAGGTGTAGCTTGGACTTCCTGCAAGTCTGGAGAGCTAATGGACGCCGACTCGCGAGTAGAACCTTGCGTCTCGGAATCCTCGTCATCGCTCTGGTACGATGTTTGCGGGGCTTGAGCAGCGGCCTCCGATTCCGAGTCCGATGTGACGGGTAGGTCTACGACGCGATGGCTGTCAAGATCAGGAGCAGACGGCGCCGCCGCCCACACGAAGCTACCCGTCATCGAGCGAAAGGAGGCACAGGCTGCGCTGCGTTCACCTCGAGGACTTTCGTATGCCTTTTCAGAATGTTGAGTGCTTTGAATATGGTCGCCCTGCGGAGCATTGGGCGTGGTCAGTGTGAGACGTAGGGACCAGCTTTACCGAGGGACTTACGGGTTCAAAGGCAGACGGAGAATCGTAGAGATTTGGTAAACCAAATAATTGGTCGGCAATGGGCGAGAGTAAGGAATCTGTCCCTGAATTGGCGGCCATCTGATTATGTTCCGAGATTTGTGGCGGAAATTGGAGAATTTGAGGTGGTATGGAAAGACTAGAGACGGGCGGTCAAGGTATTATATACCGAGTTGGCTCTTTTGTTACCCTATTCGACACAAGAGCAGAGAGTGAAATAAGAGCGGCAGTGAACAGAGGAGAACAACCTCGCTGAAACGTAGACGGGAGGCTGTGGGCGAAGGCCAACGCTAACAAGGCCGGAGATACGCATTAGGTTACGTTTGTGCATTCGTCGCGTCAGACACGAGGGTATCACAAAGGTAACCAATCATCTACACAGCTTGTTGGGACAACAAAGGCTTTATTGCTAATGCAGGACGCATCATGTAGGGAAGAAGGTGGCGGTCGAAAGACAAACGTCGCGACGCGCCTCGGAGCGCGATTGACGCGCGATGTGGGTCCATATTTACGCGGATCTCCCACGCGCGGCGCTTCGTCTTCGTCTCCTCCTCGATTATCCCGTTCCAATTTCGTACCTCCCACCCACCAACCCGTCAAGGTGAGCTTTTGCCCTCTACACGTCCGGCCGTTCTACTAGAACGCATGCCGTCCGAATGAATGGCGATTCGATGGGCGGAAGAGGGTGGATTGGTTGGAGTCGGATCGGATGAGGCGCGCGGTGTGTTTGGGCGGATAGAGTGCTGACGGATTTCTCTGCTTGTGCTCTCGGTATTTTCAGATGGTGCGTTCCTCTACACTGTTCGAATGCTATAGATTGCTGATTGCTGTATTTGTGGAGAGTAGAAGGTTGAGATCGACTCGTTCTCGGGCTACAAAATCTACCCCTCCAGGGGGCGTCTCTTCGTCCGCGGAGACTCCAAGGTGCGTTCTCTCAAATATCACATACTACACCAACTCAATACATATATCTATAGATCTTCCGCTTCTCTGGCTCGAAGACGGAGTCTCTGTTCCAGCAGCGCAAGAACCCGCGCAAGATCGCGTGGACGGTCGTCTACCGCCGCATGCACAAGAAGGGTCTCGCCGAGGAGGTTGCCAAGAAGCGCTCCCGCAAGACCGTAAAGCACCAGCGCGGTATCGTCGGCGCTGACATGTCCTCCATCCTCGCCAAGCGCAACCAGACCGCCGCCGCACGTACCGCCCAGCGTGCCGCCGCAGTGACCAAGGCCAAGACGGAGAAGAAGGAGAAGGACGCGAAGAAGCCCAAGGTGCGTTGCTATCTCATTATTTGTGCAGGAAATGATGTTGATGTCTGGTTGTAGGGCCCCAAGCCGACAGGCGCTGGTGCCCCGAAGGTCTCCAAGCAGCAGGCGAAGGGTGGTGCACGGGGCAAGGTCCGCGTTTGATCGTCTAGATGTCGTTGCTGTTGTGGGATACCGTATGTTGGCGCACCATGTACCATGACCTTCTCTTTTTTCCGTCTCTCCGCTATGCACATGCATCAACACACACCCCGCTATCGCGTTTGAAACTGGAGTTCATATCTGCTCGAATGTTTGGCATCGCGAAAACCCTGAGAAAAATGGTATGCATGGCTATTGTACAGATGGTCGACGGCTTCACTTTACTCTTGCATGATCTCTTTGAGCGCATCCGATAAGACTTTCCACCTCGCAAGCATATTGTCCGTCCCAGCTCCATGTCTAACCACCATCCACTCAAACGAACAGACGCCCTTCTCCTCTAACCATTCCCTCTCCTCGTCTCTCAACTCGTCGTACAGTCTGATAGCAGCCTGCTGCGCCTCCTTTGCTTCCACGAACCAACCCTCAGCCGTCTGTTCGGCGCTGAATGCTAAGAGGCGGTCGAACTCGGCGCGTCGGGCGCGGGCGGAGGCTGAGAGTGTGCGGCAAGCGCGGAACCAGGAAATGAAGGCTGTTACGAGGTTCGTTGGCGTGCTGTTAGTGGTGTGGATGGAAGAGGGACGCGGGCTTGAGCAGCGAGAGAGGATCTTCTCGGAATGCACCTGCGAGTAAGTCGATGCTTGCCTACGGAGTGAGCTATATCGGTGGCGCCATGTCAGTTCGGAGAGCGACGCAAAGATGATGCGGGGAAAACTCGCATTAGGGCTACGGATTCCATCGCTAACGGTTAACGGTTGTTCAATGAGTGCGTTGAGTGGTCGGTGGGGCGCTGCCTGCTCTTTCATCGTGAGCTTACAACGGCATATATAGCGCGAGGCGAAGCTGCATTGTCCACGCACAGCTGGTATGAGAAACTTGGCAAACCACAGGCCGGAGGCATAGTCCACAGCTTTAGCGCGACAATGGACCACCGAGCGAGCGCACGAGGGGAAGAGGCGGTCGAGACCGAACACGGATCCTTTTATACGTTGACCGAGGCGGGAGCTCTTTTGTTGGTGTGGTCGGTGGTCGGCGGTCGTTGTGGACAAGGCGTCGAGGAGGAGGAAGGTCTAGAACACGGTGGCTGTGGCGCCTTGAATCAAGTTCGTCCTTTGTTCTACACGCACAGTACAATTCGAGTCGATATCAGGTACAGGAATGAGATGTGCGGCACGACGGGGAGACAATCCAGAGGCGATGAGGCTGTGGTGTATCGTGTATGAGGAGCAATTTTGAGGCGAAGACAAGGCTGGTAACAGTACAGTGGAGCTTTTGATCGTAGGAAGCGAGGAAGGGCATAGAAGACGGAGACTATCAAGACGAACACTTTTTGGTGGGTTTATACAAGTAGATTGCGAACGTGAGGAATGGGGTAAACTGGGAGTGACTTTAAGAATATCGGGTCAGGATTGTGAAAAGGATACAACGAGGGTGCAGAGCTGATTGAGACGAAACGAGACAAGTACAGCGCAAGGGAAGCAGAGCCCACCTCCGTTTGGCATCGACCCCTGAAGAAGGGCGCTGGGCTGGTACGATGCGAGAGCGCGGCTCAATGATTACTGGTATCGCCTTGCGAGCGGGCGTCGAGGGGGCTATTTGAGTAATCCGACATACTGATGTCGAGGCGGTTGAAGCTTTCAAAGTCGAAGGCGTTAATTTCACCGAAAGACGAGTGAGCCTGAGAGAATGAAGGCCCGGCGGAAGGGATGTCAGAGCTGGCACTGAAGTCGAAAGGCGGTGTATCCGCACCCGGCACGTCGGTGACACGAGGGGGAACCGACGTGTCGCAAAATTCTGAAGTGACACTGGTGAGTTGAGCGCAAAGGCGAAAATACAAGTGCAGATGCTTACCAAAGTCGTCGCGTACTTTTAGGATAGGCATCACTACGCCTTTCGACATTGGAACGATCGCAACGAGGACGATATCTTCAGCAGTGATACCACTCGGACCAACTGCCCAGCGTTGTTCCGTGCTTGGCTTATCAGCGTATTCCTGAGGTTCTGGTAAGCGCATGAGACGGTGGTCAGAGGCGGCCACTCACGGAGATGAAATTGCGAATCCAGGTCTTGACGGAATTGACCAGTCGCGCATAAGTGCCGGAATCAGCTTTGTTGCCGGGTTTGCTCTTCAATCGAAGTTGCTTTTGGAACGGCTCGTCGTAACCAGGCCACTGAGAAACAATCAATAAAAGATCATGAACGCAGAAATACGGCAACTTTACTCGCCTTCCAACGAATGAGCACCGTAGACTTCGCCTCTCCTTTAGCGTTCGCGAAGAGCATCTCTCCGTGTAAGAGCTTCGCCTTAGAGTTGCAGACCCCAACAACCTCCCCCAGAGAACCCGTACTTCCGTCAAGACGAATCACCCAAAAGACAAGAGGATCAGTATTCTCGAGGTTTGTCTTGGCGCGTTTGGGAGAGTGCTCAGCATATGGTCTAAATGGTAGCTCCAGCCGAATGAAGCGCGACAGATCATCCGATGACATGGTCACATCAAGTGTGCACCACCGGCGGTTGCTGTTCAATGAGTCTGCATGTCCGAGCGGATGCTGAGGGGGGGCGAGGAATAGGATGGCGCCGGGGACGGGAGGCGTGACAGTCGCAGATCCGTCAGAGTTGTCGTAGCAGTCCACGGCAGTGTCGGAGAAAGCTTGCGTCGTTTGAATGCGACGATCGCCCTTGAAGTTGCGAAGGAGAATAGACCGGATGCGTCTGACCATGTCGCCAGCGCCGAACAAGTACACCAGAATAGTGGAGGAGTGCTTCTGCCAGACCAGACCGGAGATAGCTTCAATCTGTTTAGTTCTATCCATGTCGAGCTTGTGTCAAACGCATTGCCTGCACAGCGTAGATATACGGCTGTAGAGTCCAGTCCAAACAGCAATCCTCTCCCAGCAACAATCCAGTCCAGACAACATATCACTTGGAAAAGCAGCAAAGCGGTTAGCCAAAGTTTAGTGGGCGGCAATTGAGCTTCGTGAACGACTGTTCGGGGGCATGCCGTTGTGAAGTCCAGTCCAAACGACATGCATCTCCCAGCAACAATCCAGTCCAGAGCGGAGTGAGCGGGAATCCAGTCCAGACAAGATATCACTTGGGAAAGCCGCAAGGGGGTTAGCCAGAGTTTAGTGAGCGGCAATTAAGCTCCGTGAACGACTGTTTGGGGACATGAGAACTCATCGCTCGCATATCGCGCGACGTAGTCAGTATGCAACTATGGGCCATAAAGCCATAGAACTGTGCACATAGACTAGTCTAAGACATCGTACGCACCTCGGCGGCAAATACACAATGCTCGTGGTGAACACCAAGATGAGGCTGATGAGCGGTCAGTCACACCCAAAAAGGTCAGCCGTATCCGGGAAGTAAAAAACGGATGAACTTACGTTCATGCAAGGAGATATCTGACAAGCGAGCCGCTACAGGTGCCCCCAGGTGATGCTTGGCGGAAGCAAGAAGCTGTTATGAGAAGTTGGACTGCGGGACTGAACTTAGAACTGCCAGGCACTGATTACATCAGTTCTGCTGATTAACGGCGCAGCACGTGGACTTCCATACTAAAAAAAGCATCAGGTAAAAGTTCGCCGCACCCATTAGCTTTCAAATTTCAACCTATGTGGCACTTCGTGCCACTGTTAACACCGCGTCCTGCTATAGTCACCTACTACGCGTACTTTTGCTATAGCCAGTAAGCACTAGAAAGACAGAAGTCGCCTCTGGCAAGTGACTCCAGCCGGCTGCCGCGTGCAAAGGTTCATGATGGGGCCCGGGCGGCGCCGGGCCCGTGTTGTGATCTGTGTGATATCTTTCTGTAATATAGTACAGCACAAACCCTCCGGGGCGCTACCGGGGCTCTACTCAGTCATCAGCCTCAGTACAAGGTCTGCTGCCATGCCGGTGGCGAAGTCACAAGCCTAAGAGTATTTAGCAAAACGTAGTGCCCGCGAGAGACTAGAATACTTTACCAAGTCGCGGACGCCACTACTCATGTCGTTGTAAACGTCCGCACGCCGCGCGCATTAGTCCCAACGTCTCGAAGATCCGAGAAGCTTCTGCCGTTGGGACTGGTCAAACGTACGGTTGGTTGCTGGATAATAGGCAAATGGCTACCGCTCGTAACCAATGTTGGCCAGCCGAGCTCTGTGGCGAGGCACGCAGTGTTACCGCAATATGATTACAATCCGCGACAATTTAGGTTCTGGGTCGTGAATTATTGCTGTACTGATATGATACTATGATTGAAACATACCTCGGGAATCGCTAAGGAGCCATGCTGAGTACAGGGTGCTTACACCCGGAACCTGCTTCGAGAGCTGCCCGCTTGAGGTGCACGCTCAATGATGCCAGCAGCGCCAGCGTATCGAATGAGTCGTCTAGCGCAATCGGAAGAGGAGCCCCGTAGAGTGAGTAGTTTGTTTAAAACTGTAGCGGCCGGCCGCAATGCAATGTAGACGTTATGCTACCTGGGTGGTTCCCTCACAGGCACCACCCCATGTCGCTTTGTAGTATATCGCGACAGGACTGGTGCATTATTGCCGGAACGTGAGCACTGAAGAGGTATAAGACTAACTTTATTTTTGAGCTTCAGCGTGAAGATAGATAAGTGAGCCGCTAGACATGATCTGCGCACAGAGCCATGATGGCTTGAGGTCGGTGGTGATGATTGCCCGTCGAAGACGAGAGCCTAGGGTGACACGACTTGTCTCAGGTTGGATATGACGAGCGCTTCGGTGTCTGCGGAATGACAGGATGCAACATGCACAGTTTGGGTGCGCTATTGGTCCAAGAAGCATGCTGCATGAATGAGGTTAATAATTCCGGCCAACTAGTCCGTAGGCCTTGCCCCGCCAGATGGGTTACTTGAGGCCTGAAGGGTAAATTCTCAGCGCTATTCCGGAAGGATTTCATTCAACATATTCCGTGCACGCGTATTGACACGGTGTAGGTATAGTATGGACAACATGGAGGTTGAGGGAAGAGTTGGCGCGACCGCGGTGCGCGGGTGGGAGCCGTCGGACAGCCGTCGCAGTCCGAATATCGGGCATGGCGGTCCGGTCAGGCCGGTTCAGGAAAGCCGGACGCGTTTTCTGTTTTCTCTCCTCAACCACTGTTTATCCGTGTCAATACTCAGCACTCAGCATCTTACTAGCCCATCGTCGAACTACTTCCGACTGTGGGGAATGTGACATTGCCGACATCGACGAAGCTCTTCTACAATCGACCATTAGTCGCGACTCCCCCTTCTGCTTGTAAAGAACTGCATGCTCCAAGTTGTCCGTGTTTCTATGAATTTTCCTCCAGGCCGCCAGTGCAGACCATTCCGCAGCTTGTTCAAACAACAGGACACGCTTGAGTTGTGCGCACGACTTTCCAGATAGGACGAATGTGCACTCTGCGCGTATGGATGCACAATATTGGGTCGAGTGGTACCCATTACGCGCGGAATGTCGCGCAGAGCCGCCAAAACTTAAACTCTGGGCTCACTGGACTGCATAAGGTGTACTAACGAGCTTTGTTGAGGCGTTGAGGACAGGGGCGGCGCATGTGGCCGAGGAGCGAGAAGACAGCGCCGCTGGAGGATACGCGTTCACTGTGCGTTCCACAAGCGTGTTGTAAGGCATTGAAAGCTGACCAGAATCAAGCAGCCATCCTGTCATTCACACTCTCGAGAAGTCTCCAGCGCAGCACACGTTTTACCGCCACAATGAGTCCGTACAAGACCGCTTAGATGTGCTGTGACGACACCATCTTCGGTTGGACACAAGACTATCGGAGGGCATTGCGTGGATTACGTATCGCCTTGCGCGACCGGCACCACTCTGGTCTACACACCGTTAAAGTGACAAATAACTCGTTCGAAGAGTTGGCTGGCCTCACGAAGGTCCCTCATGTTCCTCGCCCATTATCCACGCACAACGCGCTCTACTCTAAATGAACTCGGACCTACGCAGCAACGAGCATAGTACTGGAGAGGCCTGCGCTCTCCCGTAAAGTTCGTGCGCAGGTAAGACGGAGTTCGCAGCGCGCGGCGCGTGCGTATGAACTCTGTCGTGCGCGGCGATGCGAAGCGATGTGGGGGTGAGAGTTGAGGATTCCAAGTACATATCGTCGCGGATTAGAATCCATTGGCTGTCGTGTGCCTTGTACTCTGCTTTCTCTAATAAACGCTTGATTCTCTCCAAGCCGGCCATAGCTGTGGCGATTCTACCCCCGCGGGTATGCGCAAAGTTTGAAATACCCTCCTTGGCCTCAAGCTTCGAGACAACCAGGCATCGACTAGGTATCCGATGAAACTGTCGTCAGCGCGATATGGCTTCAGGCTCACAATTTGCTCACCATTAGGCTGACGTGTACTATAGCTCTAGAACTATATAGCTCGCTGTAGCCATACCAAGTTCCCCCATGGCAAGTCCATACTTTACTGATGATACACATTGTCAGGTCTGCACGAGCATCGATCATCTAGGCGCCGAAATGCACGAACGGGACCCAACGCTCAAAGTTATTCTCGCCGACCTCTTCCCTCAGACATTTCACTGCATCATGAAGAGCATACGCCGCGCCCGTCTCGCCCTTCTTCAGCGTCCCCGATCCGCGCAGCTCAAGCAGCCGCGCGTAATACGCTTCGACGATCACCGGCCCATCCTTATCCCATATCGACCACATCGTTGCCACCACCCCTTTAAACCCGACCGCGAGCATGCCTGCTGCGAGATGCGCCGACTCCTCCGGGATCTTCGGATCGCCTGCCGCGGTCTCACACGCTGAGAGAAAGGCGAGCTCTGCGTTCGTTGAGGCTTTGCTCATCAGGGCGGAGAGCGTGAGGCCGTTGTCGTAGAGCTCGAAGGCGCTCTCTGTCGGGTCCTCCCTGTTCTGCGAACCATGGCAAGCGAGATGCACCCATGCGTGTTGATCCAGAACATCGAGCACTGCTTCTACTGTCGCTTTCTCACTGTTAAGCACAGTGTGCGTATCCCCGGGTAAAAGGGTACGAATGCGGGCAGCCTCGGTGCGGACGTGTGGAAGCCAAGAGAGACCCTTGCGTGGTGTATCGGGTTGTGCGACAAGCAGCATGCTGGGACTCGGGTGAAGCTTGCCGCTCCCTTCGTAGCAGCGCAGCAGGGCAGAAAGGGATGGAGTATACGAAGAGACGACAAAGTCGTACACGCGAGGCCCTGATCCTCGCACGTCGTATATTCCGGCCGCGTGCAGCGGTAGTTGGGTGAGAGGACCCGTGGGACACCATGTGATGTGTGGCAGAAGGTCTGTGTCGGAAGCCTTCTCGGTCTGTAACCCTCGATGTGAGGATATTGCGTTGTGAACAAAGTAAACTGGTACACTCACAAATCCCAGTCCTTGGAGGATAGGTTGAATGCACCACGTCCAAAGACACCCCAGCATGCGCCCATACAGGTTGGTCGATCCACGCATGATCCTTTCCTGCGTTACGAGGCCACGCCTGTGTGCTCTGCATAGCCCCACGTGTTGGGTCCAAAGAGAACGTAATTTCTCGGCGCGCTTCTGCGTGAGCCGCGGAAGCTTCACAGATGTCACTGCGCCAGTGCACGACAGAATGAGCGCGTCATAACACACTTTGCCCGCGTTGAGGAAGACCACGGACCCGTTCAAGAAAGCAAACGCGGGTGACGACGTGAAATTCGAGAGCTTTCTCGGTCGCATGAAGTCTTCGAAGCCATCGTGGCTGCGGATGTCCTTCACAAGATCGTCGTAGAGTATGGTGGCCTTTCGATGTCGGTCCGGCGTGGATTCCGTTTGCAAACCAGATACGGAGTCCCGTTCATCTAATGCGATAACGTTGCGCGAACGATGAAGATTGCCACTGAACCCCGATAACCGCAGCTCCTGCTGTACTTCTCCTAGTTTGCGAGCCAGATCAGGCAGACATTCTGCCAGGTCATCGATGTGTGTACGCATTGAAGCGACCTGCGACCATACGAGACCTCTTCCTGCTTCAAGCCACTCCAAGGCCCGCGGGTGATCACCAACCTCAATAGCGGCACATACGGCTGCGTTCACCAGCTTTCCAACCCTAACCGATTCTTCAAAGCGGCGTTGAACACTATGTCCCAACCAGACGAGCTCAGGAAGTGCATCGAGAATGCGTGAATAAGCGAGCAGTAGAGATTCAGACGAACTGAACTCCGGATGATCAGAGAGCAACCGTACGCACGCGTTCGCACAGTTGAAACGCGTGAGAGGCTCGCCAAGCGGCTGGGTGGTCGCAGTCATATAGCACTCGATGCTCGCATCGAAGCTTTGCTGGGTTCGGTCATAGTAGAAGCGGGTCCTCCAAGTGTCGGCGAGGTGGCTGAGCTGCCGTTGAAACTCAGGATCGTCGCTTGGAGTCAAATCAACCGCCTGACGGTGCGTCTCGAGAGCGCTCTCGAGATCCTTAAGCTCGCCCAAGCGGTTGAAGCGAGCCCGCAGAGAGACGGCAAAATTGCTCAGCCGCCGCGGCAGGTCGGGATCGTCGCCTGGAGTCAACTCAACAGCCCGACGGTCTGTCTCCAGAGCCGACTCGAGATCCTTGAGCTCGCCTAAACGATTGAAGCGAGTCCTCAAAGAGATGGCGAGGTTGCTTAGCCGCAGCGGAAGCTCGGGGTCGTCGCCTGGAGTCAACTCAACAGCCCGATGGTCTGTCTCCAGAGCCGACTCTAAATCCTTGAGCTCGCCTAAGCGATTGAAGCGCGTTCTCAAAGAGATGGCGAGGTTGCTTAGCCGCAAGGGAAGCTCCGGGTCGTCGCCTGGAGTCAGCAGAACAGCCCGACGGTCTGTCTCGAGAGCAATCTCGAGATCCTGGATCCCGCCTAAGCGATTGAAGCGAGTCCACAGAGAGACAGCGAGGTTGCTCAACCGTAATGGAAGCTCAGGATCGTCGCGGGGTGTCAATTCGACTGCCTGACCGACTGCCTGAAGAGCATTCTCGAGATCGGTGAGCTCGCCAAGGCGATTGAAGCGAGTCCTCAGTGAGTTTGCGAGGCTGCTTAACCGCGGTGGAAGCTCGGGGTCGTCGCCTGGAGTCAACTCAACGGCCCGACGGACTGTCTCCAAAGCCGACTCGAGATCCTTGAGCTCGCCTAAGCGGTTGAAGCGAGTCCTTAAAGATATGGCGAGGTTGTTCAGCCGCCGTGGAAGCTCGTGATCGGCGTTGGGCGTGAGCTCAATAGCACTACGAAAGGCCACAATAGAGCTTTGAAGGTTCCCGAGATTTCCGATGCGGCGGAAAAGGAGATATAAGCAAAAACCGAGTCTTGTATACCAATATGGCTTGTCTGGATAGTGATCTGGTGTAAGTCCTACGGCGTATTGATATACTGTTATGGCGCCTTCGAGGTCGTCAAGAGTTCTCGAACGGCTGTAATTTTTGAGAAGAGCACTTCCTGACATCGCAAGATCGTTGAATTCCAGCTTTTTAGAAGATTGCGCTGAAGGTTGTGCCACATGTGAACTCATCGCATCGCTGATCTCCGCGGGAGACCTCGAAGGAGGTAGACGAGACGAGATGCCGTGTTTCAGGGTACCAAGTGGAGATTGAGGTACGTTCACCTTCAAATCGAACATTAGTACGAATGTGATTGAATTCGGGTAACACTGACTCGTGTTTCAACTGAGACGTCATGGCAGGAATCATCAAGAGGTTCCTCCATCCTAAGATATATGCCATCGTCAGTGAGCGATGACGTCTCATTATACCAAATTACCTGTGTTTAATTCCCAGCAGGCAAGGAGGAGGGTACGGGGGGAATGGCTCACGAAACAGTCCACCTTTATCAGATAGGAAGATCATGTGCTTCTTGGGATCCGATTTGCATAAAAGGCGGGACTCCGTGCGGCGCCGAACCAGCTAGGCATGTACCTGCGAGGTCAGAACGAAGACGCTGAGACCAGACCCGCTAATACGTGTGAGTAGCTACGCATGAGAAGCGGATGTGGGTGGGCAACTGCCACCCGGGTAAAATAGTGTGTGACAATCCATACTGAACGGGTCTTACCAGGCGTACAAGGTTCAAACCAACTGCTTCCGATGCTAACAGTTCTGATCCGATACACAGCAATCCTACATGTACAGGCGCTACGCGCGCACAGCAGGCGAAAATGAAGAGCGCACCGATCAGCAGGTGCACTGCCAGCAAATGCGCATGGCAGAGAGGTGTAAGGTTGTGCTTACTTTGAAGACTGAAGCTCGAATCACGGTACCTAAGATCTTACAGCGCTGCTGAAAGTCGTATGTGCACATAGGGCGTCAAGTCAAGGCCGACGATGATGATGATCGCCAGGCAAAGCTGACGAAAGCGTACTACTTAGTGCACGTATTGCCTTATATTAAGACGAGCGTTCGGTTTTAGCAATGCAGTCCAGATGCTTTACACTAGGCTGTCGGACAGCCTATATGATAGTCTGCCGCGTGACTGGAAGCGCGATTGTAAGTGGGAGCGGGTTGGGAAAGATCCCTCATGGGAGATCCCGCGCGGCGGAGCGGCGGCCCATTTCGGACGCGATCGAACGCGGTCACATGAGAGACGCGCGCTACGCGCCGCCCAGCCTGCGTAGAAAATGCGCAAAAGGCTCACGCAAAGCCGATTTGTGTCGCGAGCTGTTGTGCGCAGACAGTGTCTCCGAGAAGTTCAGAGATCCGGAGGCCGAAAAGCACCCCTAGCACACAGCACTAGAACAAGGAACATAGAGAGAGGGAGGTGGGAGCGAGCGAAACATCTCGCCTGTGAGCGTAAACAGCAGGGACTCGGAGATCGAGCGCTCGCCGAAGTCCTCGGGCCCGTGATCTAAACGCGCAGGCCCGTGTTTTGATCACCGGCCCGCTGAGGCGTTTACCGCCATGCCCTTCAGGCCTCATTAGCTTCAATCACTTCACCTTCGGCGTCAAGACACTGCCATGTATGGCGGTCGGCAACCTACATTCGCCGCTCCCGCTCCCGCGCACCTAACTCGTAACAAAGCCATTGATATTCATCGAGAAGCACACGTTTGTCGACGGCCACTATAAGACCAAGATTAAGGCGGTCAAAGCGAAGTGAGTGTCGAACACGATCTTCGGTCTCGAGTCCCATTTTGGTATCGTTCCTCCGTGAGAGGCGATGCGTATGTTCTAGAAGTGAGCGGGGCAGATGCCGTTACAATGGACGGCCGAGCGAGCACACGAGGGGAAGCGGCGGTCAAGACCTTACACGGGTTCTTTTATACGTTGACCGAGGCGGGACCTCTTTTGTCGGTGGTCGGGTGGTCGGTGGTCGTTATGGACAAGGCGACGGGAGATCTAGAGCGTGGGGTATGTCGGGTGTTCATCCCTTGCTCTTTTAGGGGACTTGTCGTCAGGCCAATTGTGCGAAGCAGTACTACACTCCAGCCTATAGAAATGTCTTGTCTTGAGTAGGCTTCTGGTTGGGAGCGCAAGGCAGTCGGAGTACAGTGAATAGCCTTTCCGCAGATGTAGGCGGTATAAAACTCATCGATGGGCGTATGCGGCGCGGCGGATGTAGGCGTAAGTGCTAGACGTGAACGCGTTCGTACAAGTCGTGAGTGCGCAGTAGGTCCTAGGACGAGGGGGTTAAGGTAGTAAATGAACGGAAGGGGTGTGCGGTACAAGGCGTAGAGCAGTCAAAAGGATCAGTATGGAGAAATATTCAGAAAGATAGGGCGAACATAGCAAAAGGGAGTAGCCGGGCCAGCGGTGAGAGAGTTAGAGTAAGAACATCGAGGCAGCGCTTATGACAAAGTTTATAGCGAGGAGATATGGACTGAGAGCGAGTGTAGAGGAGCGAGAGCGGATGTGCGAGGTGCGAGGTGCGGGGTGCAAGGTGCGAGAGCGTGACGAGGAGAGGAGCTACACAGAGGAACTGGAGGAGCAATCAAAAGGAGGGATAGGAGTCGAGGAGCGAGAGTTTGTAGCGTTCGATTAAGAGAGCATATCACAAGAGAGTGCCAAACGGAAGGTTATGGACGTCGCGCCATGTCATGTATCGCATGCTTGCAGCAGCATCCGTGTGAACACTCTTCCGCTGCCATCACGTTCAGCGCGCACGTCCCGTCGACCTCGGCAAGTGTGGGCGACAAGGACAGTGAACTTCGGGGCCAGTGCAAGGTTTTTGAGCAACCGCGGAGATGAAGTGATTTGTGGGCGACTCAGTAGTACGGGTGATCGTATGTATTGTAAGGCGCCGGAGGCTGCCATCTGTCATTTGACTGACCACCGTAGAAAGACTGACCGGCATCGGAGGATGAGCTCGCGTATGAGGAGTGGCTGGCGTATGAGGAGTGGCTGGCGTATGAGGAGTGGTCAGCGTAGGAGTAGCTACCGTAGGAGTGCTGATCTGCATCAGAAAACTGGCGGACCCCAGTGACGTTGGTGTCGTCAAAGTAAACTGGCTCGTAAGGGACGGATGGGCCGGCCGCAGCGGAGAGGTAGGCGCTCTGGTAATTGTTCGGCGTCGTCATGTTAGACACGGCCTGATCGGCCTGTATGGTCGAAGCGGCAAACTCTAAGAGCAACCCTTGTTAGATACCACATAGCAACTTAACAAGCCATCTCACCAAAGTTATCGCGCAGTTTCAGTATAGGCATAACCGCTCCTTGCGACACGACAACAATGGCGAGGAGCTCAAGATCGTCAGCAGCGATCCGACCGTGCGCACTGCCGACAGCCCAATGCAGATCCTGGGTTGCGACATCGGTGTGATCCTATGAAGATTGTCAGCGTGCTGATTGTGAATGAAGATGAAACATGCGATATACCGAGATAAACTTGCGGACTTTCCCTCTGACTTGATTCACTAAGCGCCTGAAGGTGTAAGAGTCCGGGCCCGGCCGCTTTGGATCGTTCGCCATCCGTATTTGAGCCTGCCACTTGGACGAGTCGATATATCCAGGCCACTGTTGTAGGTCCATTGTCATAGAGCGTCACAAAAGCATAGTAGGGACGCGCTTGCCTCGATCTTGACGAACACTGTCGTCTTCGCCTTCCCATCAGCATTCGTGAATTCCCTGTCACCATATTGCAGGAACTGAATGTCACTCCCACCCACAGGTACGCCCAAGCCACCACCCAAACGGATGATCCAGAGGGGAACAGGCTCGATGTTATCGAGCACGATCGCCGCGCGCCCGGGGGCCTTCTCGATATATGGCACGTAGCGACCCAGGGGTACGACGAAGGACAGATCGTACCCGGCCATGTCGATGATATAATACAGCTGGTTGGTATCCGAAGCGTATCGGTGCGTCAAACGGGAGGGCCCAGATAAAGCTTCTGGGACAGAGTAGAGTGATATGGCGTCTGGAGCGTCAGGGAGGAAAGGTCGGTGATCTCCTTCGCGGTAGCAAGCAGCGACAAAGGCTTGGTAGATCTCGGGCGTGGCAGGATTGCCGTGGTTGTAGCGAACAGCGACTGCATTAACGCGCCTACACATCTCTTCGATCCCCAAGACGTAGCAGAGTATACCGTTCGCGTGCTCCGCTGCTACCCGACCATAGACCAGCTCGAGCGGGGAGTGGCCGCTCATAGCAGACTCGGGAATGCGGGAGTGTAAGGTTGACCGTTGTTAGAGCGCTGCATGACTGGTACTTTTAAAGTGCGCCTGTAGCTACATGCCTCTACCCTCCAGGTCCTCATAAGGATTCCAGCGTTTAGTCCAGTAGGATATTCCAGTCCAAGAAACAACCCAGTCCAGTCGGATAAGCAATACAGTGGCAAGTCGGAGCTGGACTCAGATGAGTCGGGAAGCTAACCCATTCCGAAAAAAGTTTGAAAGTTTGAATGAAGTTGAATCAATCTGGATTCTGCGCACGACTTCAAGAGTTGAGTGCCCATCGGTTGCGCTGGACTGGGGCGATAGACAGCTCAACGCGGTTGCTGCACTAAGCGCTCGTTCCGGTAGTCGTTTGCGTCTGCCTTAAGTATCGAGCCAGCACAGGAGCCTGCAAATGTCAGTCAGTCCATGATGGTTGTCCTGTAGCATCCTCTGAATCCAGGTGGACATCAATTCGAAGCTGGATGGCAGCTGGACGCTCGGTACAACAACGTTCGAATCCGAGTCAAGAATCCCGCCATAGCCGCGCGCAGTCACGCGTTGTTCATATTTGGGTTAGGGTTTATTACACAGAACTCATGCGTCACTGATTCCGGTTGGCCTTATTCCAATAAAATAATGACATGTTCATTCACAGTTGACCAAGAGCTCTCGCAAGTATATTCAAGGCAGTCGTACGCCATTACATGAGTTCGAGTTTACTGAATATACAAGTTTGGCCTGCCCAAAGGCCCACAGTCGATTCGTTTCAAATCACGGGCGTTACATCAATGAGTGCACCAGGCCCAGCAAAAGGTCGCGTCGATCGCACATACCCTTACACACGTCTTCGCGCTTGTTGTTGAAATGCGGATCTACGCGGAGGACACTCTCTCTAGCGAGCCAGATGCTTTTCGCCGCGCCGTAGATCTCGCATGTCATGCTCGCGCTTCTCAGTGTGTCGAGGATAAGCTCAAACGTCCCAGGCTGCTGCTCCAGCACCAGCTCTTCACAGTCAGCGTAGCGCCGTTCGAAGATGTCTTCCAGTCCCTTAGCGTGACTTGATTTCGTCTGGCAAGAGGCCCCATTCAACCACCGTCCGTTCGTTGCAGATCCTGGAGAGAGCGGCGTAGGCGTTCGGATAAGCCTCCTTGAACTCGTTCACATCGGCTCGGGTGCGCTCGTCACACTCCAAAGGAGTCAAGGACTTGCGGATGCAGAGATACGCCCAGTACAAGTCGTTTTCGAGAATTTGGTCTTCGGGAAAGGCGTTCACGGCACTATATCGCTGGGATTAGATGGGCGTCCAGAACATGTACATGCACCGCGCTCACCTCCAACTCAGATCTCTGCCAGGACGAAGAATATCCACGTTGCCCAAGATGGGTACGGTCGTATCCGCTTCCCTATAGGTTACTCGGATCAGATCCAAGTGCTCTTGCGCAACATGCTTTCTACGCGCTCACCTGACGCCAGTTGTAGTCAGCGTAGAAGTCGACGCCTCCATTACGGAAGATACTGGGGAAAGGGAAGGGTGTGTCGTAGAGGTGGGCGTTTGAGATGGGTTGCTGCTCGTGTGTAAGCGGATGGCCTTTATGCTGGCGCGTCCTTTTGTTCTAGACAATCAGCGGGCCGTGAGAGTTTAGCCACCGCAACCCGTTTGTTCTCTATAAGGGCGTGGTGCATTGGTATCGATCCCCACGTGGGCCGATAATAAGGCCATTGACGCCCAGTCACAGAGCGCAGTGCCGGCAGACAGAGGAGTCCAACCTCTTCCCGCGAGCCGAACGTCATCAAGCATCCGGCCGCGGATCCGTTGAGTACATGACTGGATATCCAAGACTGAGATGCGTCAAGGTTGGTATTACAGAAAGCAAGGCGGTACTAGCAATCACGACGGTCTGAAGAGCGCGGATTCTGAACAGTGCCCTGAAGTACGATAGGCGCTATGGCGAGTTGTACAGCGCTTTGCATAATGACGTGAAATCGCGCCGAAAAGTTTCTCTCTTTGTACCTATTTGTCTGTCACTGATGCGTCACGGCTTCCACGTCGCCTGCTTCCCCGGCAGAGCTTGCGCGAGCCTGTACGCACTGTGCAGGTCGCTAACTGCGATATGCCGAGCTCCTAGCGCAGTTATTGACTGGTTCGGGTAACGGCGAAGCCAAGAAGTTGCTCCTGCGAGCAACTTGAGCCAGCTTAAGCTTGAGTCTTCAAACCTCGCGTGCGTTACATGTCGGGGAGTCGCACCTACTTTAAATAGCCGTTAGGTCGTCGTCGGAGTCTGGCTGGGAGCGCGAATGGGATAGGTACCTCGAAAGGCGCAAGACGCGGCGACGACAGAGGTCTTCACGATCGACAGGCCAGCAAAACGCCTTCTCGTGGCTAGTTCTTGGGACCAACTTACCATCAAAGGCGCTCAAGGTGTCTACGCGACGTTAAATCGCGTCCTGGTCAGTTCTGACGGTGTGTATTCGTACAATTCCCTCGCGCCTTCGCCGACATGGTGGTCCGGAAGACGTGGAGGCCACGTAGCAGCGTTACTGATGGTCACGGCCAAACAAAGCCAAAGAGAGAAACTTTTGGGAGCGATTTCACGTCATTATGCAAAGCGCTGTAAGATGACATGACATTGGCAAGCGTGATGGCCCCGTTAACGGCCCAATTTGACTTGAGCACAGACTTGCGTTACATTCGCCAACATAGCACTGCGCCGAAGTTCGCGGCCAGATGCCTGGTCACGTTCATAGAGCATCGCGTCCGAGTTGGTATCTCTGATGGCCTTGTCGATGACGAGCCACTGCCTCATGAGTTCGTGCGCCTCCAGCATCCTCTCCTCTCTGCGTTTCTGATCCGATTCCTTGAGTAGGCCGTCCAAAATCTCGTTATGCTTTCCGTGCAATGTCCTGAAGATGATCTCGGCGGTTTCGGCGTCGATGTAATTGAGACCGCCAGTAGGAGGACGATCAAGCAGAGCTAGATGTG
The DNA here is from genome assembly GCA_001632445.1 of Peniophora sp. CONT. Classification (NCBI taxonomy): domain Eukaryota; kingdom Fungi; phylum Basidiomycota; class Agaricomycetes; order Russulales; family Peniophoraceae; genus Peniophora; species Peniophora sp. CONT. The sequence continues at coordinate 20,886 of KV424538.1, read as the reverse complement.
CCTTGAATTGCTTGATGCGTTGAGGATGGACGTTGTAACCAGATGGGAGCTCGTTGGCATGTGGCGCCCGACGCAGGTTGACGTTTGCTGCTCGCCAGAGTAGGTACGGGATGGTATTGCCCTGCGCTGTGATCGTGCTTGCTAGTATTCGACGTGTCTCCTTGGCGTTGTAGGTAAGGCTGTCGCAGGTGTTAATTCGCAATAGCCAGGAATATATTCGGGCATACTCACATGCGATCGCCGGACTCACTATCTATTAATGCTGACGGCATGAGATATACAGCAGACGTAGACTGGATGAGGGATGTGGTTATTTGTAGGCGGGGAGCAGGATGGCGGTCACGGAGTTCATGTGCAGAGCGCTCTTATACCACGCTGAGGGCTGTGGCTGCGGTCAAGAGGAGTGGCCTTCACCAGGAGTCGTGGTCACGATTGTAGGGATTGGTTCCGTCGAGTTCAAGCAGGGCACCAGGTCCAAGTAATGACCACAAGGCATAGTCCGTCTGCGGCGCAACCAGAACAATGAGACCGAAAACGGCGTCCACGGTCCACGGGCTAGCGTAATAGCCCAACAGGTTTGGGATTTCAAAGACTGCTTCGGACGTATCGCCAGTCACGCTACAGGCTCCCATAGGTGTTGTTCACATATTTCGAGAAGGATTTCGGCGCAAATTCGAGCATTCACGTTGCGAAAATGCAAGCACATAGCGATGTCCGGTATATAGGTCGAGATTGAGGTTTGTCGGATCGTTGATGCATGCGCAAACGGAAGCGCATGTAGAGCCCGCGCGTCCTTGCGAGTTCGAGCAGCAATAGATGGCATTGTTGCCAGCAGGCTAGTTGAGGTTATTCATCGTCAGCTATAGAGTATCCGAGTCCCAGAAGAGAAGTATCGGTGCATGACGACTGTAAGTAGCAGGCCATGATGGCCGTAGAGACTCAAGTGACGAAATGTGCGCGGCGCGCGCATGCTCAAAAGTTGCCTCCTCCCACCATCCTGTCGCTGAGACGATGAATGAAGCTCTCCTACTGCTGTGACTCATGCACTGCTTACGGTCCATAGTGCTCTCCTCTTCTTTTGATCTGCGCCTGTACATTCGCTTGTCGCATCGATAGGTGCAAGAGAACAAATCCGACTTCCCCAAGATTCGCAAGGGCGCAGCCGCACTCCCAGTCTATATTTCCTTTTTCCACCTCATCATCTACACTCCTCCGCGCGCCCTCCCGCGTCAACAATGATCTTCCTCATGCCGAAGTTGCTCGGCCGCGGACTGCATGACAATGCGTTGCACCAGTTAGAGACAGCACCGCTAAGCGAGGCTACGCGGAAGGTGCGTCGCATCTATAGTTAGAACGTAGCGCAACGCTGACGATAGAATGTAGATGCACAGTATACCTGCGTGTGCGTAACGAAAAGATCAAAAACTGGGAGCCACAATGGACGAATGAAGACGCCGGTCACCACGGCCTCCCTGCTTCTCATCATGCGCGCGCAAATTGGTTAGATGAACTGGGGTCAGGTCGCGTGGAGAGCATACCGCGGATGGCATACTGTTTTCCCGTATATCGTCTTTATCCACAGATACACCCTTCCCGAGGGATCCCGGACGGGTGGATGGTGGTGTATCATACAGGGACTGCGCGTCGAAGTGCGTACCACACACATGACAACAACGATCTACGCCGTCGCTTGTTAATCAAGAGAGTTATCTATGAAGAGTCGTGGATACCCTGCTCTGGCGACATTGTCAATCACAAACAGAACCACGTCTTTTGCGCTGAGATCATTGGTTTGACAAACGTCTTTCGATGTTATTTGAAGCGCTCGCACTCGTCGGCTAGTTGCCTTGCCTGACTTATGTAGACGTATGCGGGCTCATACACACTAACAAACTCAAGCAAGCAAAGACGCGGCGTCCCTGACGACAGGTCGGCCACTTTGAAGGTCGGCGCACCGTACGCTCTATGGATAGCACAGCGACGCTGGGCGGGCCGCTATACTAGTACCGACCGATGTCATGCACAAGCGAAACATCGATACGATTACTACAGAAAAGAACTCGTTTACATGTGCAGCCGCAGTACATCTCTTGCGCACGATTGGCGTCCGTCTCCTACTGCCAGCGGCAGGGTGGAGCGGAGCTGAGCTGGGGGTCCAGGCATCGACGCTTCAAGTTCTTCGACACTCGAAGATATCTTTTGTGCATGTCCTTATACCAAGCCTGACGCTCGTCCCTTCTCAAGCCTGCCCATCTAGGCACGGGACCGTCTGTATCGGTCATTTGCCATATGCGTTCCGAAGCCGCCCAATTCGCAAGCGTAGTTGAGAGACGCATGTGAGCTTCGATTGCAGCACTATCAGGCTTGGTGCACCACCCTGGGGAGCCGCAGAGTTTGAGATCAACGCGAAAGCGACGCCAGAGTTGACAAACGGCCCATGTGATCTGCGCCTCGGTGAGCACACCCTCTACAGCTCGTTCGCCACAGTACCTCTCCAGCGCGGAGAAGTTCCTAGGGTATCTGTGCTTGAGATGGTAGATCACTTGGTCTTCCGCCCGTGGTCGATCGGAGGGACAGGCCTGCTTCCGTCGAACATAAAGGTATGCAGCATATAAACCTTTGTCCATGATATCTTCCATCGTCCACAGGGTCGCGAGGCTGATCGCAATCATTAGCGTACTTCGAGGCGGCCACAGTGTCGTATTCACCCTGTATATGTGGTATCCTCCAACCATCTGGGACACACGAGGTTAAATAAGATAGTGGTTACGGCGACACTGCTTAAGTTTGCGTCAACATCAGTCCCAGTGGAGAATAGCGGAGTGAACCTCACCCCGTTGGGTAGACGGCACTTGGAGACGGTATACGGGCTTCGCGCCCACTTGAAGACATACTTATCAGCTCCGATTGCTGTGCCTAAAAGGGTTGCATTTTGCTTACCGAATACGGGCATGGTACGTTGAGTGACTATGTAGTGTCCATGATGATGAGCTGAGAATATAAAAGGGGACAAACGAGAGAGTAGGGGATGGGTCGATAGCCCGGGAACAAATCCGTATATATACACTGGGTGTGTGCGCTCTTGTTGAGGTGGTCATTTCAACATCCAAGTCTCAGCGAGCATCATAGAAACGAGCCTTGTTCCTTAGGCGAGTGCTTTGCAGAAAAGGAGTCGCTAATGGTTACGGAGAACAAGGCCTCGGTTATCGACCAAATGCAGTAGCACTTCAGAACAGCGACGAGGTAGTGCTTCTTTACCAAAGCATTCTATTTCGGGTTTGGTGGAGATCATCTAGTAAGGAACCTTGGGCCAGTTGCCATGTCAGGGAGCTTGGAACACCCTGCGCCGTACATGGAAGTCAAACAAACTGACGTCTGTCTCATCTAGATCCACTTAGCTGAGCTGGTCTCACGACCTTCAGGTGCTACTTTCTGCAGTGCCGCGCAAGCTCACGCATGAGTACAGGCTGCAGTGGATCGAGATACGCAGCACACGTAGCATGTAGCTCGCAGGTTTGAGACGCTCGACGCCAAGCTGTTATCACCTGTAGACAAGTTGGCGGTATCTTAGTCTCGGGTTCTGACTACTACAAGCTCGTTCGGATCAGGCCCAGCACACAATAGCTAAGCACTTTAGCTTTCCAGCTCAAGGGAGCCGGTCTCAAAGCGTCGTAGCGTTAGAGATAAATAATCAAAGAGACACAGGATACTGATCGATACACTACACGACTATTGCTCGACATCTATGCAGAAGAAACCCAGTATATCCTCCAACTCTCTCAAAGCTCCTACTGCAGGGAAAATCGTTGCGAGTTTGAGCAAGGACGCCTTCGCCTCCTCCCTACGCCTATCCATATCGTCAAGTTTGATCTTCCACGGCGTGCAGTCCACCAGACGCCCAGGGTGAGGGTCAAGTACCTCGAGGAATTTGATGCAAGCCGCGTATTCGCCCCTCGCTTGATGAGACATACAGGCAGCGGACTTCAGAGTACTGGGAAGCACATCTAGAGGGGCGTTGGTTTCTGCTGCATACGATATATCGTCCAATGTCCCGTGGACACAGGTCATGGCAAGGGAGGATGTATTGAACAACGCAGAGAAAAGATCCTCGACAGTTGGTTTGTCGACGCCGGGAGCCTGTTCATTCGTGAGTGACCAAAAGTCCGCTGAGGCGCTGACCTCGTCGAAGAGTGCCGCACTGTCCTCCAGTGGGTTTTTCCCAATGAGATGGGCCAAGTACCTCACGGTACGACTCTCCATGACGATCTCCTTTACGAAGAGTCCGACGGGGAACCTAACTTTCGTCAGTCGAGCACAATTCAAGGGGTGGTTTGCTTACTCGTCGGTTTCATCTTCCATCGGTACGAGACCGGGATAGGGAGGAGGTGGTCCAGAAGGACCGTACTCTTCTTCGAGTCGTTGCGATACAGCCTTTAATAACGACACTGATTCACACAGGCTGTTATAGTCGTCGCATAAGTAAGTGAATGAAAGTGCAACCGTAGAGCGTTCAGAGCAACGCACATGGAGGTCACAGCATCGATATCACCTGAGCGACCGGAATTCATGTTGGGTTTTGGTGGGACGACAGAGTGAGTTGTAGGAGTCGGGGTTGCTGGTAATGGAGAACGGTTGTGAGCAGGGCTTTATAAACCGCTGGGAGAGCCTTGTTCTGCTGTCCGAAATGGGATTAAGGGTGCGGTTTGTTCTCTACAACAAAAGCCAGGTCACAGCCTTTTGATTGCCGGCTGTTAGCGAGGTCTATGCAGCGCAGGGATCAAGCGCGCGCCGTCTCAAGTCGAGTGTCGAAACGGCGTGCACTTTAGTTTGTTCTGTATGAGGATCGGCGTCCGCTGAAAGACAGGGCTGCGCAGACAATTGAAAGACAAACAGTTCGTATAAAGAGAGGCATCACAAATACAGGCGTCTGTCTAATGCATTATTCTGAATCGTGGTAAAGGTGATGAAGAAGTCTCATGGCACGTGGTACCAGATATAGACCGCACGATAGTAGAAAAAGGCCGTCTTTCTTCCTCCGATGTCCTTGAAGTTGAACGCCGTAGAGAGGTATAGGAGAGCGGGTGAGCCTGAACGGTGATACACGCGATGACGTTCCAAATGCCTGGACGAAGATGAACGGGTACGAGGGCACAATCGATCCTGCGTGAAATTGGGGGTGAGATGCGTCCGTCGTTGGTCTATACTTGTCCAGTCATACGCGCAGATACACGTTCCCATAATCACGATCGGAAGAGAAGACCCGTCGAGCGCCGCCGCCAGTCAAGACTCAAAGCAGTACGCCGACCTGATGACGGAGCCCGAGAGATAATCGACGCTAGATGATCGACCCAGATAACCAGACAAGGGCAGGTTCGGGCAGGTGGTCCAAGTGTGCAGTGCCTGCAGGGCCGAGGTTGACCACGCGCCGAGGATCCGAGTCCAAGTCTCCTCCAGTTCGGTACTGTCTAGTCCAATGAAGGCGGAAGCATATCCATTGTCCCAGCCGAATAAGCAAAACACTGAAAGGAGATACATCCGAGCATGGCGACCGGAAGTAGCAGCGTGTGGTGGCCGTAAAGGTTCAAGTCCGCGCGGTACGCATGAACGCGCGCTTCTCTTCGGCGCCTAGTCCATGTGCCCTTCAGTTCGAATCGCGCGCCGGCCACATTGACATCCCTTCCTTGCCTCTTTCCATCACCTTACCCTTCCTACTCCCCCAGTCCGCGTCGACGATGAACTTCTTCAAGTCGAAGCAGCGGACACCACCAGAGCTCGTTCGCGGGTTACGCGATAACGTGCAGAGGTTGGAGACGGCGCCGCCGGGTGAGGCTAGGCGGAAGGTGCGTTGATCTGGTTATGGGAGGATGGGTGCGATGCTGACGATGACAGGCCAGCGAGGAGATTAGTAAGAGTTTGCAGCAGATAAAGGGTCTGTTGTACGGCGACGGAGGTGCGTGCCTTTCTATCACCCGTTGTGGCTCCAAAGCCTGATATTCAACCACGCGCGCCGTTACAGAACCCGTACCCGAGCTCTTGGCACAACTGGCGCAGGAAACGTATAGCACCGACCTACTGTACTTGCTTGTAACCCATATTGCCAAATTCGACTTCGAATCCCGCAAAGACGTCGTCCAAATATTCAACAACCTCCTCCGTCGACAGATCGGCTCTCGCTGGCCAACCGTCGAATACATCTCTGGCAAACGCGAGGTCCTTTTCGCCGCCTTGGCCGGATACGAGAACGAGGATATTGCGTTGAACACGGGTATGATTTTGCGGGAGATGTTGAGGCATGAGGGACTGTGCAAGATCTTGCTTTATTCGGAACAGTTCTATAAGTTCCCGCATTATATCGAGACTACGACGTTCGGAATATCGACGGATGCGTATACGAGTCTGAAGGATACGCTTACGAGGCATAAGCCGATGGTTGCGGAGTACTTGGACAAGAACTACGACCGGGTACGTCTATCCTAGCCCTCCCCCTCAGCTGTTTCGTCGTCACTCAACTGACGCGCGTTGACTAGTTCTTCAACTCGTACACGACCCTCATCCTATCCAACAACTACGTCACCAAACGCCAGTCCCTCAAGCTCCTGGGCGAGATCTTACTCGACCGCGCCAACTTTGCCGTCATGACCCGCTATATCGCCAACGACGCCAATCTCAAGATGATGATGAACCTGTTGCGCGATAAGAGCAAGAATATTCAATTTGAGGCGTTCCATGTGTTCAAGGTGCGTTTGCGCTGACGGGATATGAGAGGTATGAAGAAGTGCTGATACGGGTTGAAGGTGTTTGTGGCGAACCCAAAGAAGCCGCCACAGATCGAGAGCATTCTCCGGCGAAACAAGGACAAGCTGCTCGTTTTCCTCAAGAACTTCCACAACGACAAGGATGGTACGCATGCGCCTTTTTTCTCGTGTGTGTATATCATGGCTTATGATTCTTGTGTAGACGAGCAGTTTACAGACGAGAAGCAGTTCCTCATCGTCCAGATCCAGAGCTTATAGGCCTTCTCGCCCTCCCTCGTACCGCCTCCCTCTCGTCCGATCTGACGCTTACCCGCTCACCCATCTGGCTCTCATATATACTGATACTGCTCGCAGTCTCTCGATTACCGTCGTCACTTCGCTCATACCGCCCCATCACCACGGCCTTCATATCTCCTCGTCGTTTCGTGTACTTCTATATTGTCCCTCCTTTTCCCTCTCGCTCATCACCACCCATAGTATCTCGCGCTCGACTCTGCACTCTCTTGCCTGTCTGCCTCCTGTCTTTGTTCTTTCTCGATTCGCTATTATCACATCGCACATCGCTTTCCTGATCCAATTATCCGAGCGCGCGGGTACCACCAGACTCTACAATCTCAGAGCTTGCATGAGCTGGTCGGCAGTCCAACGCAAGCGCGCCTGACAATCATGAACTGGCTTTCCTCCCGCACCACGTTGTCGTCTATTTCTCCAAACCCGGCCTCGACAACTCATCGCGTGAGCGGTCGAGAAAGCATCGATGCAGCGTCCGTGTCGTGCTTCCACCGCGCAGAAGTGGAATTCAAAATGTAGCCCAAGAATTTGGGAGAGGGAAGTAGCTGTCGTGGGTTGCAGAGAGTCGTCGCGGGGTGTTCCAGTAGAACGGCTGTGCTACTTATCGCGCGTTGAGGACGCGCGTTGGGAAGTGATTCGACCGCCATACCCTTCGAGCGCACGCGCGGCCCATCAGACGGCCGCAGAGTAGAGCCCTCTGTGATAACACATGAGCAGTTTCCGCGTCCACATCGAGTATCCCGATAGGTCAAGTTGGTATGGTCTATAGCAAGTTCAGAACGCGGGAGCTGGGAGAGCTGCCGAAGAGGATTGAGAGGACTTCACGCGGCGGTCTAGACAGCTGCTCACAAGGAGGGCCTGCAAGTGAACGCGAACATAAAGTAGCGCGTGAGTCACGTCACGCGTTGCTGATCGTGACACGACGCGTCGACGGCCAGAACTCCGAGATCGCAACGCGTCCCGAACCACCATCTGCTTGCTTGTGGGCTTTTGAAAGAATTGACGTCCCATGGCCATAAAATACCTTCCTGTGGCCTTCCTTGCAAGGTCTCAATGGGCTCACTTCCGGCTTCAAGATGGTACCCGCTATCGGCACGTCCTTCCGCTCCGTTTCTGAAGATGGCGCCTGCTCTATATGACATGAGAGCTATTGCGGGTGCGGCGCAGGCGCTATGTTTAACGCTGCAACGGCCTTCATTTCGGCTGCCGCCTTCTTACAAACACCCCTGGCGATTACTCAGGCGTTTGAATAGCAGCGCTTGCGCGTCTGGACAGTCCCGTCCCACTAAATGCATGTTGGCGTATTCTTCGTTGTCGTCAACGAGGGCAATTGCTGCATAGGAGCGACACCCCACCGACATTCGACCTGTGAAAAAGACCGTCGGGCGCAGTCTTGTGAGCGTACATGGTGAGCGTACATGTAAGTGATGCTGCCGCTTTTTACTGAAGTTCAAGAGGCAGTTGGCGCGCTCCACCGCCACAGCGCACAGACTGCGCATTCGGGCCGTACAACCCCGTATACTCCTTTTATGAGGACATTCAGGCGCTAGATGCACTTGGGCTGCGCCTTTTACTGTAAGCACGGGTATCCCCAACTACTACGAGGCGAGCGTCCCTTTTGACCCGACCGTGTATTCTCGCTCTGCTGGTTCAAGATGCTGGAACTTTTGATGGTCAAGCATGTCCGCCGACCGGTGTAGGTATGTGGGTGGAGGGCGTTGCGACTCCGCCGCTTTGTATGGAATTGCTTTAGTATAAGAACTTGTAGTGTCTCGCTTGTCAAACTCCATTCGCCTCTCGCTTGTGTTCAAGAGAGCTTACCCAGCAACTGTGTCACTCTACGAGCTTTATCGCACCGAATTGATCTCCAAAGATGCCTTTTGCTCTCTTCAGTCTTGCGGCCGTCATTGGCGTCGTCGCATTGATGCGGTTCATCGGCGAGCACGGTCTCAAGCTCATTGGCCTAGCTCCGCATAGCATCCACTTGCCAGGCCCAAGAGCCTTGCCATTCTTTGGCAACCTGCTGGAGGTATGATACCAGAGTTCCCGGTCAGATTGGGCGATATGCTTGATGATACATTCGTAGCTTCGAGTTGGACATACCAGAACATTTACGCGATGGGCTGACAGATATGGCCCCATAATCCGTGTTGTGATTGGCGACCGTGAAGCTGTGAGTTGACGGATTGTTTTGGGCGAGAACGACGCTTACTGACGTTCAGGTGATCCTAAACACATATGATGCCGTCCAACGTACGCTCAACTCGCAGGGTCAGGCCCTCCAAGGACGTCCCGAGACCCGAGAATACCATGGCTTCTTCGTGACCGCTGTGGACCACGCCGCACCGCCGACTCTTGGAAGTGAGCGCATGAAATTCCACGCATAGAGTCCCTCTGACGCGGTGCACAACAGCTTCACCTTGGTCCGCCCGAGTTTCGACATATCGCAAGCACCTCGGACTACAAAGTGCGAGCAACAAGCGTCAGCGCTACAATCACTTCGTAGCACGCCGCCTTCACCATTTCGTTGATCTGCTCGCCACACATGCCTCCAGTGGACCGCGAGACTTGAGCTCGCTGATTTGGACCATTACTATTGGGCTCAGCGCAGGCATGTGCTTTGGAACGCATATCCGTGACTCTCATGCGCGCGAGATTGCACATGCGGAGATAGACGTATTCCGTGGACCGCGTACACTCGGTCAGCCACTGCACGCTGCGGTGCCGCTCCTCGACGTCGCGCAGAAGGCGCTTCGTCCTGCGCATGGTCTTCTCAGCTCCTTAGGGCTCGGGACCTTCCTCGATCAGATCGTCCGTGACGAGAACACCGTAAAGACGCTGCGAGGCACAGAGATCAGTCATGTTTCGCGCCTCAAAGCAGAGTTACACGCCCGTGTGCATGCTGGCGATGCAACGCCTAGCCAGCTGGGAGACATCCTTCGCACATTCGGTGGCTCGTACACAGAAGCTGACGAGTACACGGTCGCATCGTCACTCATCGGTTCGGGCATGAGCACTGGAACCCTCCTTCTCTGGCTTACCTCTTTCCTCGCCGCGCGCTCAGACATTCAGGCGACAGCATACGCCGCCATCGAGGCTGAGTACGGCAGTGCGCCGCCCGATCCGCTAGACACGGGTTGCGTTGAGTATATCACCGCGCTCGGTACCGAAGCTGGCCGCTATTTCGCAACTATGCGTCTTGGCTTTCCCCGCGAGACCACTCAGGATGTTGAGGTGGATAGCGTACTGTAGAATTACGACCTTAAGTTCACGATTTTGGGAATTTTCGAGGGTCGCCCCCGCCGATGTTCCCCGATAAGCAATCGGGGAAAATCGAGACTATTTCCCAAAATCGAGCGTTACGCGTTACGAACTTAAGGTCGTAATTGTACAGTACTTATACAAGCAGGTACGACGGTGATGCACAACACGTTCTCGGTCAATCGAGAACCGGCGCGGTACGACCGTCCGGAAGAGTTTCTCCCTGAGCGATGGTGCGATGGACACTACGGCCGTGTCGGGCAGAAGGATGCGCGGGTAAGTAGGTGTACCGCATATGAGTAATGGTGTAGGGAGACGACAATGCCTCGGTATTCCATGCACGTATTCTCTTCACGTCGAGCTTTGCCGTGGACACTAATTACATACTACGTTTTCACAGATGGGAACAAGGTCTTATATGGCGCGCTCATTTTACTACTCCACTTTTTCAGGATAGAACGTGCTGAGCTCGACACCCAAGGTCGCAAGGATGTCTTCCCGGCGTACCGCTCTAGCGGACCGGTCGCCAGTACGGAGATGGATCCCATCACGGACCAGATATCAGAGTGTGCTGCACAGGCGTTGCCGCGTGCGGCGGGAGTGTGTCTTACGCCGCGCGACCCCGCACAACTACAGCACTGGCTCGCTGAAGGTCATGTGGCTATGGATCAGTTTGAGCAACCAGATGAAGACGCGGGCTTGCTCTGCTGAAGAGCAAAGAGATGTAGAGGTTGGCATCAAGTGTAGACACGGACTTCATACTACCAGTTATATTGGATAGGATGTGGCCGCAGCTCAGATGAAACCACTTAGGTCTACCTTTTTTGTCATGGGTCGATATGTCACAGATTGAGGCGTAAGGAAATTGCCTATGTGGTAATGTGACTGGATCGCATTCATGCACAAAAGAATGGCGCCGGCATACATGATCTCAAAAGAAACTTGGCTTCGGCTTCTTGTAGCGAGCCTCTTATTTAACGACGGAGAAACAGTCGCACAGAGAAGAACGCGCGCTGGTGGTGAAACATGCTCTATGTCCCAGGGAACAGTTCAATAAGTGCTCAGTCAGTCAGGTCTGCTGGCGTATGGAGGTTCAATTCAGCAGTTGCCAAGAAGTTCACGCGCAGCCCTCGCGCGCACTGCAATCGATGAGAGCTGGTCACAAATGACTGTCGATACTCGCGAGTCCACACCAGGAAAGAGAGACGAGCAGCCGTACCCTTACTCCATCTCTAGATATCCTAGCTCGTGAGTCCACCGCACGTCGACCTTGGCGAGATCGTGAGCATGATCTCTGTTTCTGAGATGTCCGCCAGGGTGGATGCGAGACGTCTCCTTTCTGTTTATCGTGCCACACTGAAAAGATACACAGCACCAGTGACTTGTATACCTCGACGCATCCTCCATTACCGTGAGAAGTCGTCGCCAATGTGGCATCTGTAGCCCGAGATTGTTTGCGCATAGGATACGCATAAGGTCCTCTTGTGGGATTCCAACCCGATGAACATGCGCGCGGCGTATATACGTCTAAGCAAAAAGAGGTGTCTGGGCGGGTCCCGATGGTTGTACGAGGACTGACTTCAGAACGACATGGTGGTTTGGGATTGAGTTAGTCGCCGCGGCGCAAACATGAAAGCGGCCGCGCGCCTTGCTTCCAACCACCACCATGTCGCTCGCAGAGGAACAACGCCGCGAGCAGACTCGGCTCGCCTGGGCTGGCTTCTTTCACTCTCGTTTTCCGCTGGACAATGGAGTCCCTGTACCCGAGCTCGACTATGAGCTCGATCTGCTTGAGGAGTTTACTTTACTCGCCAAGAGGCGGCGTAATGCGCGGATCCGGGCGAGCAGGCTGCCTGCCGAATTGTTGTCTATGATTTTCGGATTCTTGAGCATGACATGGCTCCCGAAATTGATCGATATACGCGAAAATCCCGAGGATGACGACTCGGAGACCGACTCGGACGAGAATGCATACGACCCTGATGTCGACGACGTACGATACAGGTCTGGATGGATCACTGTCACGCATGTTTGTAGTCAATGGAGGAAGGTCCGTCGAATACATACAGCAAAGAGTGCGCCTCGCTTACCATTGTCAATCCAGGTCGCCCTTTCCACTCCAACTCTGTGGTGCGATGTCGATTGCGTCCATCTCAGTCCGTGTTACCGGAAGATTGTGTTCAAGAACGCAAAGTCCTATGACATGCCCATCGCTCTGACACTTGACTATATTTATAAGCCTCACAATGTGGGCTCTGTCGCTTGGACTCGAAAATGGCTCAACACATCGATCTCTTCTCGTGTGCACCGTCTAGATCTCCTTAATCTCCCCGAGGACGACGGCCGCTTAACGGACATTCTCCGCGTACTCCCCGCTCTGAAGAGCTTGAAGGATCTTACCATCCAACGCAGAACGGCTGAATGGGAGGAACCAGAGCCGGTGCTCATCCCTTTTTCGCTTCCCATCCCATATCCTCATCAACTTGAGCGCGTCTCATTTCTCAACTGCTTCCCCCCGCTTACATCTCCGATATTCTCGGCGAACCTCACGAATCTATCCCTTGATTTGATGTTTGATTCACCTCAACCAGTTGCACCATCCGTCGACGATGTCATGGATTTGCTTTTGCCCATGCATCGGCTAGAAGGTTTGAAGTTAGGCTCCTTACCAGTCCCGCGCTCCCTCGCTCCAACGACACCGGCCACTACACTTGCGCCACCACATAATACGCATGTCCTTCCGCCATCCTTTCGCAGGTTCGAATATACCGGCGACGACTATAACGGGAGTATCACCTCCGTCGTGGAGCTCATATCGCGGCTCAGATTCCCATCCACTACCGAAATCAACATGACCGTCGACTTCAATCAAGACGAAGTAGACCATAATACAGCCTACGTACATCTGGTAGAAACAATCATTCATTCTATCAATGGGATGCACGAACCTTCCCAGTGGATGATGCAAGTTCACCACTGGTCATCCTGCCTCGTTCTCGCCGGGAGACTGTCTTCTACGAGCCTGCACGCTGCGTCCATTGACTGGAAATACCCTCTGCATCAGCACATTGCGAAGGGCGAGAGCGCTCACATTCATTTCCATCGCAATTTAGGATTTTCCAGTACCAGTGCACTGGGTACGCTTCGCGTACTCCCCCTCACTCAACTTACTTGCCTTGTGTTGGACTCAGAAAGTCTTGAAAAATGCTTCCCCTCTGGCGACCTTCCAATGCCCGAGCTTCTCGCAGCATCTTCCCTCCGTCGACTCTCCGTTGAATTGCCCGCCTCGACATCCGTCTTCGAGGAGCTTAGGAAAACTCGTTCGGATGGCGCGATCAAGGTGCCGTCGATATTCCCTGATCTTGAGTGCATCACCGTGCAGCGGGCTCTCGAGATCATAGGAGAAGAGGGCAACTCGGTGGAGAGGCTTGAGACTTTGCTGTCCGGTCTAGGCGAAGCAGTAATTGCGCGTCAGCATTGCCGCACTCCTATACGCCAGCTCTTTATCAACAAAACTCTCGGACGCGCCTATGACTGGCAAACGATCGCGGGAACGGCTGTGACGTTCTTTGATTTGCCGAAGACTCGGGAATATTGAGGTTGAGATTGAGATTATCATGTTGTATACACATTGCTACATTTTCCAAATGTTATGACATCTTCAGGTGGCGAGATCGGAGAGCCCTACCTACCATTGCGATTCGCAGGAGGCTGCCGCGTTTCGGGCCCAAAGCCACCTGTCTTTACCGAGGAGAACATATTTGAACTCTGACGTTTATGAGAGAAGCATACACTGGCAGTATGCCAGATGTATATGTACACGCGCAGGATACGCGACGTGGCGAGACGCGTGCTTTCCCCGAACAACGGCGACGCTCGAATAACGCCCCTCTAGGCGCGCGCCTCAGATGCAGGTTAATGAACCGCATCTCAGACGTGCGCCGAGCAGGGAGTTACCGACGGGGTGAGAGGGCGCACGGGTGACCTGACAAGTCGATATAGATATATATAGTTGTTGGCATGAGCAGATCGACATACCTCGGCGTATTGCCCACGAAGCGGCGAGGGCGACCCAGCTCGGCATGTGCAGAGGCGCCACAATCTGAAACGCGGTCAATCAGTACAAGCCAACACAGTTGTGCGGCTGACTGACCTGGAAGCCCGCTCGGCGGAGGGCACGCTCAATGAACCGTAGGTGATGGTGAATGGTGAGGAATGAGGTCAAATCATCGCAGCGGACGAGGAGGGACCTGCAGTAGATCGCATACAAGTCGGTGAAGAAAAACACGTGCGGATGTCTATGTGTTGTTGGCATGGTGGGTGGACGTCGGCGTTGGAGTCGAAGTCGTACTCTTATCCTTGGAAGTGCTATGATCTCAATCGGACCTTGTTTCATAGAACTCAGTAAGCGCGCGCACCTGGGTGAGGTATGTGTGCTGCTTCGTATACTGGTAGAAGGACTTGCACTAGAACTTTCGCTCGCATCTGTAGTATCAACGGCGCTGACTGTGCGGATGAGCTCAAGCCACCAGATCGGTGGGGTCAGTGCTGAAGGACAGCGTATAGGCGAGCAGCGACAGGAGCAGACATAGTGGTCGTTCGGGACAAGGAGCTTCAATGCACGTCCGAGCGCCCGAGTTCGAGTCTACAGCTCACGCGCGTACGGTTGCCCGTTAGTCCAAGGCCGGTTCTTTCGCGTCGCGCGATTTGCGCTCTGCGCACCTCCACTTCCAGCACACGTATGGTTGCTGCTACAGTAAAAATTGAGGCTCTACGAGCAGTAAGATCACCATATAAAGTAAATTCATCGAAAATATACATGAAAGAGGGGAACCAAGCAGATGTTTTTGATGCCACGTCATGACGAGCTTGCAAGATCTTACGGAGACAGGGACTTGAGTATGTTCATGCTTGGGTAGCATGCGGCTTGATACTAGCTGCAGTATGCGTACATATTCGCGTGCTAGAGGGCTGCAATCGCTATACACTCAACGAAGGCAGGGCACTGACATCATATGTCAGGCCGCGCGACATTCTCGGGAGGTAAAAGCAATAGTATTGGTTCTCTTTCCTAAAGTCCTTTCCTCTAATAAGACCTCCGAACTCCTCCGGCTCGTACTTCTTACGGCTATCTGGGGGGTGGAGGTGTCGACTCAGGTTAACTCTCGCTCTGCGAGCCTCGTGTCGCGAAGTTCCCACATCACACCGAAGTCGCTCGCTCGCGCGCGCGGCTCGGCTGGCGCTGGGCCGCCACCGTTGAAGGAGATCAATTTAAGACAGTGTCGTTCTCCGAAGTGTGATGCCCTCAATGTGCAGTCCGACAGCAGATATTTGAGTGGGACCGAGGCTGCGCTCTCTCGGTGCAAGAGCGCACATATGGACTAGCGAATAGTGACAAGGAGGAAGATGATGCTTAATTCTATCGGGATACGCACACATTTGCGTATTAAGTATCAATAACCTGAGTACATCAGTCAGCATTGTGTGTCCGGATATCGGCACTCTGCCTATGTTGCACGCTGAACACGTACCTAGTAGGCTCTCAACGACCCAACCCCGATACCACCAGACCGTCCCCCTTGTCTACCTCTCCATACCACGACAGGCTCTCCAAGATTTACAATTGTGTAGTTCGGCATGGATATAATCAACGCGAGTGATGGATGATGGCCGTCGGAACGAAGGCGCGACAAGGCTTCGAATTGGGCACTTTCAAGCTGCAGATATAGCAGATGACGATGATAGGACTAGCAGCGAGCGTCCAGAGCGCCTAAGAGCACAGATACGAAGGGCGGTGATGGTTGAGTTTGCTAGTGCGCAAAACGCAGATCGCGCGATGCGAAAGAACCGGCCTTGGACTAACGGGCAACCGTACGCGCGTCTCAAACGCAGGTTGTGTCCTGACCACCACCACCTCCGGCTTCCCTCAATCTTACTTCGACTACCATAACATGATTCAATTATTTCGAGCAGATCTAGCCGCGGCGACTTCTGTACCCCGCAAACTGCATCCTATTCACACTGCGCAGATTCGCTGAAAGGATACTCCTGCTATCGACTGTACGCGAAGCGTATCATGTTTCACCAAGGGCCTTCCCCAGTCGCCAGCACTCGTATAATCCTGTCTGTAGCTCCACGTGCGAATACGCAGGCTTCTCTCTGCCTACCAGTCTTGATACACGATCAGGCTCGTCGAGCCTGCAGTTGTCCCACCTGCGATTGTACCCATCAATCATATACGAGTCGTACAGCATCTGAGCCTGTCAGGGTAACGCGCACGCCATCGACTTTGTAGACTCGTTCTGCAATCTACAGGCTCGCTCGGAGCAGATCTGCCGAACGTTGAACGGAACGTCTACGCGCGAAGCGATCTTGCAAAAGCTCCCCAATTTCAGCTCACAACAGTGTTCGCTTCCCACTATACTGGCCACAACATGACATCCAGCGAGACACGCCCATCGGGTGGTCGCGAGCTACGGACACTAGATCTCATGCATTGTGCTATAGGAGCGCGACAATTGTATGCCTAAGGTGAATGGCGGTTAAATCGTGCGTGACTGTCATTGCAACCTCGACCTCGCTAATCATTGTGCGCAGATTCTGTAACTTGTCAGCCGCTACTCTATGACGCGACGGACCGACGTCCATATCTTTTACTCCGCATCTGCCGCAGAGGTCCCCGGGCACCTACGCTCACTCGCTGTCCAGAGACCCTGTTATTGGTGCAACAATGCCGCTCATCGCTCTCGCGACCTGTTGTGAACGCGGAGGCGAGGAGGGACCGAAGCGCCATGGGCGATTTCCGCGACACGCTAGTAAGCGTATTATGAGAAGTTCTTGCCACCATTGGAGAGACGCTCAGGCGCTCGCGTTACGTTGTATTGAAGCAGTATATGTCTTATCTCATCTGTCGCTGAATAGACTGCCACTGATGACGCGCATTAGACTCTTGCTACGCCCGTCTCGACGCCCACGGCTTGCTTTTCGTCGAGCTCGCGCCGGTGTTACCGTATGGCAGAAGCACACATTTCATAGCGTCGATCTGTAGGACGAAGGGTTATCACGCCTATTGACGACGCGACCGCTGGCGGTCTTTGCTCCCTACACCTGCGCGCCAACTGCTATCCCCACCAGCCGCCAACGCAGAACCTATCCGTCACAGCCTCCGAGGCTACCCGTATCGAGCAATGAGAGCTCCACGGCGCCCACACTACTTGCGCGGACAACGCGAGTGAGCTTTTGGGCGACACCTACTTCGCCGTCCAGCTTCGACGGACCAGGCCGCCACGCTCCGCTTGCACGCACCTCAACCAACGGCACGGAACGTCGGATTGAGGACACGAGAAAGAGGGAAAGAGCTTGCGCGAGGCGACCGCGCTATCATTGTGCAAGCAGACGTGGCACAAGCGTACCCCAGCTTCCGCGAGCGCGATCGTCGCATTGAGCTCTTCGTCGACGCTCTGGAGCACACAATGCGCTACGGGCTCGCTGCATAACCCAAATATGGGCACAAGGCATGGGAATGATCCTCCGGAGCGCAGGGCAGTTCTTCGACCGTCAGCTCTTCTCGCTTGGAGGCCACAAGCCGCACAGGGATTCAGGGATTGAGATGCACGGGTTGAAGTATGCGCGACCCGAGCTTCGTACGTTTCGTTCGGCAAAAGAACCTGTCGTTCCAATGTTTATAGTATCACATACAAGCACACGCATATATAAAGTAAAGAGCGTGGAAAGGAAACAAAACGTGGAATTCGCCATTGCAATCATCGCGAGGCGACAGACTTCGGGTGCGAGCGATTGAGCTCGTCACTCGTAAGCGTAATAATCATAAAGGCAGCACCTGTACTTGAAGTCGTGGATGAGGGTAAGGAGGAGGTGGGGAAGCGTAAGAAAGTAGGTGTGGTGTGGACGCTAAACGAGGTGAGGAGAGATACACAACGGTGCGCGGCCAATTGTCGTTCTGTGGTGTATGTGAGCACTACAGAGCCACGACATATGACCATGCAAGCCTGGGCAGCTTTGCGCACCTCGTCTTCGCGATGCTAGTCGACCCGATGAAGTGGCGGAGGTTGGAGATGGTCTCGCGTGTGTATTAGATAGAGCTAGAGCTATGCCGAAGAGTCCGAGCCCGTCAAGCAATTCGGATGGACGCAGAAAAATAACGCCAAGGGTGGCAAATGGCGAGGACATATCGTCGTTGACAGAAAGCAAGGACTTGAGCAGGCATTCAACGCGGTCACGTTCTGCGTCCGTACAGCGAGCGCGAGCCGCGGCGCAGATCTC
Source organism: Peniophora sp. CONT (assembly GCA_001632445.1). Classification (NCBI taxonomy): domain Eukaryota; kingdom Fungi; phylum Basidiomycota; class Agaricomycetes; order Russulales; family Peniophoraceae; genus Peniophora; species Peniophora sp. CONT. The sequence goes on along the minus strand of KV424538.1, from coordinate 2,296 downwards.
TTCTAAACGGTCACCACCATCACCTCCACTATTGCCTCGACTTCGGTCATGCCTCTATCTGTCGTACAAAATGGCAATATGGACATTGCTCGCTCATTGTCTACGCTTGCCAAGGGTCGTAACGCGCCAAGCTTCGACCGTCTTCCGCGCGCATATGCGACTTGCTTCTCTACACCCACCACCATCACCGCCCACGCTCTTTCTTCGCCACGTAACTTTTAGCTCGGAAGACTAGGGTCACTTGCGTACATCTTCTATCACTTCTCGATAATGATATACGTCTCGACGACGACATGTCGAACCGGAAGGCGATCAGCCTGCTTGAAGCTCGCGGCTAGCTCCGCGTATCTTACACCGATATGCAAGTCGCACGCGTAGGCGTGTTTGTCTCATTTTGTATACTATGTGGCTAATAATAAAGCTGACTATGTCGTAAACGCACAGGACTCTCAATCGTCTGCGCCGTCTAGGCATCCCGCAACGCCGTTGACTCCTCACTCATGCTAGCTGGCCGCGAGCTCACGTTCGACATGCTCAAATTCGGCAACAACTATACGGCAACCAATTGCACGCTATCCGTCATTATTTCGTGAACCGACTCGCCGTTCATACCCAGCTCAGCTCGATATCTCGCAGCAGACCGCGCCTCTGTCCGTACCAGCCCAAGCTTTCGTATCTGCCGAGTATATGTTAAACTGATCTCCGCTTGTCAGTTGTGTCGCGTAGTAGAACAGGGATGCCTAGAAACAGCGAGACCCTGGGAACGTGGGCGAAGTCGAGCCCGGCTCGGACGATGCAAGTCCGTTCCGTCAGCGTCACGCGTCTGAGGCTGGCGCCGAGGACAAAACAAGGCCCGCCACCGTGCCGTATCTCGGTATGTCGCGTCGAGAAGGTTGCCTGAGCGTCGTTAGCTGACGATCCCAGCCAGGTTCGATGACCGAGCACGCCGGCGTACTGGGCTTCCTCGTCCTCAACATCTGCACGACCTGCACAATGTGCGCCTTGATGCCAGCTGCACCGGCATACGAACCTATCATGGGCAAAGCGGTCGTATCGTAGGCGTCGACCTTGACGCCTCGACGGGTTCGACGTCCGGAATCAACACCTCACGCTACATCGGGGCCCGGATCACCGACGGCGAGTCGTAAACGACCCCAAAGCAGACAAGGCACCGCGCGCCTGCATGACACTACTGCCGCGACCACCATCGAAACGACGGACCCACCCACGGCTAGCCGGGCAGTTCACGCAGCACCACGGCGAAACGACTAGCAATAGGGGTCCATCGGCTCGGTGTCCTGGGCAAAGCCGGCATGTAAAGTACGTATGCCACCGCGGTACAACTGGACAGGTTGCTAATTCCCGTATAAGGTCCTCGCTCGCCACGTACTGCCCGCGATCGCTTCACTATCCAGCATAGTAAGTCCACCGCTCGTCACATCGTGCTCCCTTCATTGACTTCCCGCTAGCATCACACGAACCATGCGCGCTGGGCAGCGCACAGTCGCAAGGCCTGCGCTGCATACGATGGAACAATCCGTGCAATTGACGAGTGTGCAGTCCCGCCCCGTGCATTAGAGCACTCGTCGGGGACACATCTACAGCAGTGCGGCGTCTGTGTCCGGCAGGTTCACAGTCTTCTCCAAGATCGTCGGATGCGGACCCGTGTCTCGCTTGCTCCCGGATATTGATTTATGGACTACGCTTGAGCGTGCCGTGGACGTAAAGCTCCAGCACGTCTGCACTACATTACCCACTGTACGAGCCAACGTTAAATAGGTCGCGCATATACGTACAGCCTGTCATGCCGCTCACTTACGAATGAAATATACATGGATATAAAGCAAAGCAGGCCACGCAGGGGCAGCGTTAAAGGAAAAGAAATACGGAGAAATAGGGATTAAAATATGACGCCAGTGCGTGTGAAGTGCGGCAAATGCCGAAGAGGAGCCAGAGGTTTGGGTGGGAGATTAACTATTGGGCCTAATAAGGTAATATTTCATGTTAAATAAAGTTCTCACGATCAAAATCTGCTAAGGGTGAGCGGGCGGCGTTTGTGGGCGAGATAAAAAAAAGTTCGTTAGAGAGTGTGACGTAGAGATAGAGGAGAGCGAGGGGAGTGTGTGTGTGGTGTCGAAAGAGAGAGTCGGAGATGAATGTGCCCGAGTGTCGTGAGGTAAGCGATGTGTGTCGATTTGCGATAGTGTTTGTGGGAGAGATAAGAAGCGTAGGACATGTGTTTGACGAGTTAGCAGAGCAAAGCGGTACAGATTGGATGGGAGGGAGTCCGAGAGGT
>KV424537.1:0-150143 GCA_001632445.1 Peniophora sp. CONT | reverse complement strand
CGGACCCCATCTCGGCCACCTCCGGGGAATCCCGCCTCCGCAAACTTCCTGGAACCGGTTCTTTTTATCATTCCTATAAAACCTGAGTGCTTTACCACGAGCCGGCTTTTCTCATCGTTTATTCGATACTCCTCATCTACTCCATATCACACATCTAAAGCAATCGGTCTAGCCATGCTCACCTTCTACAACCCCTATATCATCGGCGCCATCTCGACAATGGGAGGCTTCCTGTTCGGCACGGATATTTCGTCTGTCTCTGCCTTCATAGGCGTCGATGCGTACAAGGACTACTTCGGCCATCCCGACGATATCGTGCAGGGTGGTATCACGGCTGGTGAGCTTCTCGACTGCCTTCGATACTTGGACTTCAGTCTAACGCGTCTTTACAGCTATGCCTGGTGGCGCTTTCATTGGCGCCAATGTCGCCGGTTATGTTAGCAACCGCTTCGGCCGCAAGCCGTCTATCATCATGGCCACAATCTTCTGGGTCATCGGTTGCGCGTTATGCTCTGCCGCACAGAGCGTCGGCATGCTTATCGTCGGTCGTCTCATCAAAGGCATTTGCGTTGGCTGGTGTTCAAGTCAGGTTCCCGTTTACCTCGCTGAGCAGTCACCCAAGGTACGCACTATTTCCGAGCATACATTAAGCTCAACAGCTGATCGGTCCGAATAGGAAATCCGTGGCCGCCTTGTTGGCTGTCAACAACTGGCTACCACCATCGGTATACTTGTGATGTTCTACGTTTCGTACGGCTGCTCCTTCATCAAGAGCGAGACGTCCTGGCGTCTCGCCTGGGGCCTGCAGATCATCCCTGGCTTCCTACTCGCGGTCGGCATGATCTTCTGCCCCGAGTCAACCCGCTGGCTAGCGTCTCACGACCGCTGGGATGAGGCCGAGTACATCATTCAGCGCATCTACAACAAGCCCATCGACTCGCCACAAGTTCAGGCGGAGATCAAGGAAATGCACGAGGCCATTCGCCTTGAGCATGAGGCTGCCGATGTCACCTACATGGACATGTTCCGCCCGCGCCTCATCACCCGTACCATTGCTGGCATGTCCGCACAACTCTGGAGTCAACTTGTCGGTGTGAACGTGATGATGTACTACATCGTTGATATTTGTTCGTTGCCCTTCTCCTCGCTTATACCTGGTAGACACTGACCTATCCTACAGTCACGATGGCGGGCCTCACTGGCAACACCAATCTCGTGTCGTCCTCGATCCAATATGTCATCAACTTTGTCATGACCATCCCCGCCATCCTCTTCGTCGACCGCTGGGGCCGTCGTATCACCCTTCTGGCTGGTTCGGCATTCATGGCTGTTTGCCTCTTCACGGTCGCAGGCCTCCTCGCTGGCTACGGCCATTACGTCGACGAACTTGACGGTAACGCCGATGTCAGGTGGGTTGTCACTGGCCCGCCTTCCAAGGGTGTCATTGCCGCCTGCTACCTCTTCGTCGCTGCGTTCGCCGTCTCTTGGGCAAGTCCTCATGTGCTATATGCTGTCCCGAGCCTTTGGCTGACCTATACCTACAGGGCCCCGTCAGCTGGATTTATATCTCCGAGATCTTCCCCCTTCCGGTTCGTGCCCAAGCTGCTGGTCTTGCGACCGCGACCAACTGGATCATGAACTTCGCGCTTGCCTTCGTATGTCCCTCTTGTCGTTTTCCTCGTCCCTACTGTTCCTGACTTTACCGATCTCAGTTCGTGCCTGTGGCGTTCAGGAATATCCAGTGGAAGACGTACATCATCTTCGGTGTCTTCTGTATCGCATCCTTCGTCCAGGTATTCTTCACCTACCACGAGACCAAGGGCCGGTCCCTCGAGGAAATCTCCGCTCTATTCGAGTCGGGCGTGTCGCCGTTCGCCAAGGCACCTCCCGCCCATGCGCTCGCGCGTGTCAGGGCCAAGAAGGTGGAGTCGGTATCGGACCACGATTCAGCCGCGAGCCACCACGTTCATGATGAGAAGCTGGCATAGGCATCTCTACGACCTAACTGGAAATAAAATGGGATAGCACGCTCGGGAATCCCGCCTCATGAAAGTGTATAACGTCTTCTCTTCACCTCCACTCCATCGGACCATACCCTAATGACGCACATCAAAGCCTCTGAAGAATGTACTTGTATCTTATCTCACTCTTGCTCACTTGTACTTCCAACATACGCGCTACTATCACGACCTAACCTTGTCACGTTGCGTTACTATTTTCATTCTTGTACTTTTTAATTCCATGGCCATGGGTTCAAGTTGCGGAATTCGCGTGGCGTTACAGGAGCTTGCCTTTGTATGATCAGGAGCTGACAGGCTATCTTAAAGCCGCCATACTATCGTCGAATACGCCGATCTTGGTCAAGTTGTGGTCCTAGCGCGAGCGATCAAGCTTCAAGTAGCACGTCGAGCGATAGGCCAGTTATGTATTCGAGTTCGCGTGACGTCACGCGTCGAGCGTCGGAACGCCGTCGACGACTCCACGGTTTTAAGCTTGTCTCTCGCGGTTTTAAGAGCTTCTCAAGCTTAAGGCCTTCTTAAGCTGACCTGATACAATCTCCGAAACGGCCCGGGTATATGTCTGACACACGTCAAGTACAACATGGTATATAGCACTCGGAATGAGCACGCCAGTGCTCACATCCTGTCATCGTGATACCACGGAATGGCTTCTGACAAGACCACCATCTTCTTCACCGGCGCAACAGGCTATGTTGGCGGCGCAATCCTCACGCGCCTACTCGAGGCGGGCTCGTTTGAGATCACTGCTCTCGTTCGCAATGCCGATAAGGCGAAGAAGCTGAACGCGCTCGGTGTGTCGACCATCATCGCTTCGCTTGACGATTCCGTCCCTCTCGTAGCTGCTGCTGCGAGCGCGGACGTCGTCATGCAGACTGTATGTTCTTTCTTGGGCCTGGGGAAACGTCAAGCGCAAGAGCTCACACTTTCACTTGCAGGCCCATGCGGACCACCTCCCTGCGATTAAGGATATCTTGAAGGGCATGCGCCAGCGCTTTGAGAAGACTGGAAAGCAGGGAATCCTTATACACACTGTGAGTGCCCTCCAAAGATGATAACTTCGGTCAATCTCGCTCACTAGACTGTCAGTCGGGTACTGGTGTTCTTATCGACGATGCGAAGGGCATGCACGATGACCATATCACGTACGATGACAGCAGCGTCGAGAGCATCGAGTCTCTCCCTGCTGATGCCTTCCACCGTGAAGTCGACATCGAGGTTGTGAAAGCTGATCAGGAAGGCGAGTACCTTCTACTCTTGACTGAGATTACACTCGGTAACAAAGGCTGATCATACACGCACAGGCTATATCCGTAGCCACATCATCATCCCGTCCACGATATGGGGTGTCTTGACCGGCCGCCTCGCCGACGAGGGCATCTCGCATACCCTATCGCACCAGATTCCCTGGGCAATCGCCGCAGGTCTCAAACGCGGGCAGGGTGGTATGGTTGGGAAGGGTTTGAATGTTTGGCCGCACGTCGAGTTGCACGAGCGTATGTCTCCACCTTCCAGTAATCTGCTTCTCATTGACTGAGCATGGTTCACAGTGGCCGAGATGTACATGATCATCCTCCGCGCTGCGATCGCGGGTACTGCACCGCATGGGCGTGAAGGCCACTACTTCGGAGCTAGCGGACAGTACCGTCTCCTTGACGCCGCCAAGGCATACACTGCCGTACTGTACAAGCTCGGCAAGAGTAAGACGCCTGAGCCGACGACGTACACGAAGGAGGAGATTGACAGGTACTTTGGCGGCGTACGTCTCATTCTCAGAGCATACAAGTATGACAGGAATGCTTACGGCCGGACGCAGAGCGAGTACCTCGGCTCTAACTCGAAGTGTAAAGCCGTGCGTGCAAGGGAGCTCGGGTGGAAGCCGACCAAGACGACCGAAGACTTTTATGCATTTATCCCGACGGAGGTTGAGACGATCGCGAAGGACCCGTCTAAATCCCACGTTTATTGAGAGAAGTGGCAACCGACAGCGTATACTATTGGGTTTACAAATTGTCAAAAGCAGGGAAGTAACGGAAGTACAAGTATAAAGAGAGACTAGGGAGTTGCTTGGAGTATGTAGGATGGTGTATCCGTTTGCTGGGAGACTACGTCGATTACCCTGAGAGAGGAGGATACAAAGAGAGATGTCCGACCAAGTCGCGCCTCGAGGGCAGGATGATATGATGTAATGAATAGAGACACGAACACCTAAGGAAAAGAAAAAGAAGACTCAAGCTCCCAATGCGATCAGGACGGGAGCGACGAGTTAGTGATTGGCTTGGGGTTGGGGATCTCGGCGGGTACAAGCGCAGCGGGGCCGGACGCGGGGATCTGATTTGCAGCAGTGTACGTGTTGTAGGCGGGGCATAGGGCCTTCCAGTCAGCTGCACTATGGTGAGCGAGGGGGTGCGTAATGAAGGTGATGCTGTTGTACGTACCAGGTGGCTGGTTCGTGGCAGCAACGTCGGGTACATCCTCCGCGAACACGGCAGCTGGAGGGTATGGATACGTCAGAAAGAAAGGCCCATCTGCAGTAGATGTCACGTACCGAAGCCAGCGTTCAAGTGCCAGTCTGGAGTTGGAAAAAGCCGGTCAGTTCACAACACATCGCAAAGGGGGAAAGAATCCGAACCGATATGGCAGTGGAAGAACCAAGGGCCTATTGGTCAATGTGTCAGCATCTAATCGGTGTCTGCACGAAGAGAACACACCGGGATTGTCCGTAAAGAACCGGATAGTTGTACGATCATTAGTTGTCGTACCGATCGAGACTACATCACGCTGGGGCGGATTCACAAAGTTGTACGTTGAGTTGCCAGCCGAGCGCACGACCGAGAAGGCGTGTCCGTGGAGATGAACGGGATGGGGACTGGGGTAAGGCTCGTGAGCGAGAGAACAGTGAAGAAGAACGGGCACTCACCCAGCAAGGACGCCACCCGGTATAGTGAGTTCAACACTCTTGTTGGGCGCAAGAGTGTAGATGGACCCTTGGGGCATGAGCGACGACGCCGGAGCACCATTGAGGATCTGAAGAAGGACCGGGACAGACCTGCGCTGACATGAGTTGCTGTTGCTCTCTTCACATAACGGCAATGGACGCACGGAGGTTCAAACGGAACATTGTTGATGGAGAAAAGCCCATTGCTGCCGTTGAAGGAAACGTCAAATTCGATGTTAATGTCCGCTCCGCCAGGGACGGGCGCGCCGGGCGGCACCGGGTTGGTCAACGGGTGAAGGTCCTGCTCGCTGAGCAACTGGTGGGCCGAGCTCGTCGTCGTCGGGTCTACCGCCTTGGCGCCGGCGTAGCGCAGGATGGCACTGTTCATGCCATTTGCAAAGCTGGCATTGATGTTGTTCGGCTGCGCGCGGATCCAGTAGTTGGACACAGGCTGGTTGGCGGCCATCTGTCGTCGTCGATCACGTGTCAGGATGCAGTGTCTCAACAGCAAATTGTATAGAATACGTACAACGAGCGAATAGCGCTGGGCAGCGAAGATCTGCACGGAGTCCACCGGGACAGGGTGGTGGCTGACACCGTCCGCCTCGATGACGCTGAAGTTGTGGCCGTCGATAGAGAAGATGAAGTTCGTGTCCTGTACAAACCATCAGTGCTTGTCCGGTTGTGGAGTGCGGGTGGCGTACGCAGGAGATCGACACTATCACGATCTTAGATGAGCCATGTACAATGTTCATCATGATGGTGGGGACACATACCAAGGCGGAATCGGTAACGCTTCCCGGCTTGAACATTTACGACCGACAAAGGAGCGGCAGGACCACCGGCGTAGCGTCCCTTGCCGTTAATCAAAGTGGTATTGGGCGCGCTGCGAAATAGCGATTGAAGGCCCGATTACAATCTAGATTCAAAGTAACTCACGGAACACCAGGTGCTTGCGTAGACAGGTAGTGGTACCTGTCAGGGTGATCAGCAATGTGACGAGTGAAATCAAGATGAAGGCGTTCGTACCAGTCCCCAAGAGTGATGACAGTGGCGTCGTTATCGACATCGTACAGCGACTTCTGAGGGTCATTGTTGTCTACGCGAATTGTATCTAGCCGTGCATTTGACAACGCAACCTGCCTTACTCACCGTAAACAACGAGGGGACCACGGAGCCCCTAGCAAATGAAGAGCGATTTAGAGGGATTCCGAGTTGAAGAAAAGGATAAATCTGCTCACATCACAGTATTGGTTGCGGTAGTGACTGGGAACATTTATCAGTACGACTGCAGGGTATACGGCCATGAAACGCAACCACGAACCTGTGGTACCAGAACTGCATTGAACCATGTCAACATGTGAGCTTTGAAGAGTCTCAAGCTGATACTCACCGTCCCAGCCTGGTCAGGAACCTTGAACTTGTAATCAAAGTCTTCCTTCGGAACTAGCATACAAGTGAGTATTCGCGTGTTAAGACGGCGATAGAGATAAGAACGTACTGATGGGACATTGATTGATCTGAGATGGCCCATCGGCCCAGTTGGTGCCCTTCTGGAAGAGACCGTGCCAGTGCTATATTGCACTCAGTATACAAGAAATGCCAAACATCAACTGAGCGCACAATCGACGTCACCGTGTCAAGGCTCTTGTCGGTGAGAGCGTCAACCACGTTAAGATTGAACGTGTCGCCCTTCTTTCCGGTGATGAGTGGGGCGGGGAACTGTCCGTTGACGACGACGGTGCTATATGAAGATGAGTACAAGAAAAAGACAATACAAGATATTGACGTACTCCCGAGTGAAGCCATCGGGAGCGAGCTGCACGTTCGAGACGGTGAGCTGCGCGGAAGGACCGATGGCGGCCTCTGTGACGACGGCGAGAGCAAAGACGGACAGAAGGGACCAGGAAGCCATGGCAAGAGAAGGAAGAGGGCGACGCGGAATGCCTGCCGGGATCCTGACGCTTTCACTCTCGATGCTGTAGCTTTTATATACCTGAGGCAATTATCCCAGCCTTGCGGCATTTGACCCAAGGGGCACGCGTTCGTAGGACCTGACGGTCCATGCACCGGCTCCGGCGCTGGCAATACGAGGTTACATACTAAACAGTCATATCAGCATTTACTGAGAGACGATGTGTATGAGTGAGAACCATACCCATCAGCAGCGCCCGACGTTTTACTATCCAAGGCAGTCAAACACGCCAGATCTCGATCCGAGCCCATCCCGAGTGAACGACGGCCCCGCAGCGTATACTTCGCCAAACTCCAGCTCCTATGCTGTTCTGACAGTTGGTGGGATCGCATCAATCCGGTAACCTCCACAGTCTTCATTGTGTGTCAGTATCGCATCCAGAGCACAGGAGTCTCACACGACACAAGTGGAAGTAGAATGTTTGAGCTCGTCCATTCGGGCTTCCTTGCTCCGAGGCACTGCAGACCGTGGGCTCTCTCGCCGGTAGAGCTTGACTGTAGGGCGCCTATATGCGTGCGAGCTTTCGTAGACGCATGCTCACACTCGGTGCGCTCAGCCCGCCCCTGAGAGACGGTACCCAAAATGAAGACGCCTCAATCAGCTTGAGTGTGCGAACGACGTCCAGCATGACCGCAAATCGCGCAGTCTGTATCAGGGCTGGCGGATGTTGAGGGGAGGTAGCAGATTATATGGACACATCGCAGGGTCATGCAATAGACGGAGTTTGAGGTAGCCCCCAAGGGTGCAGAGATGAAATGAGGCTGGTGTGTGGACGGGGCGGGTCAAGGAGAGTACGACGTCCAAAAGATGCTTGTTCTTGATGTGAACCAACCCATGCAGATGAAGTGTTATCACTATCGGTAAGTAGGACAGTTGGCAAGCTGTCCTTTAGCTTTACACCATCAGCTGCACAGGCACGGGAGCTCGAGCGACCTAGTATCCAGAGATATCGATATCTTGGTCGCTCTATAGCCATCATGAGCAGTGCGACAGGACGCGGCAGTAAAGGAACTGAATGAATATCAGCTGACGGAAACTTACCAACTCGAGTCTCACCTATTCCATCAAAAGTGATTGAGCTCCATCAACAGACTGGGTAAACACCCCTTAGGCATGCAGAAGGCGGTGAGAAACATCGCCCTAAGTCCCGCGTATAGACTGCACAGGCACAGAGGTAATAGAAAGACGACTACCGGTGCGTGACACGATCTCGCAATGATGCGCCCTTGCGAGGCACAGGAAGGGTGAACGACGGATCTGCGTCAAGCGACCGAAAGAAGACACCAGGGCCAACAGGAGGTCTACGCCACCGCATACTCACGTTGAGAGCCACGCTGCTCTCAACGTTACAGCTATGCAAGTATTAGTTTCATCTTTACTGTGCTGTTAGAGTAGGACAGGCGTACTAACCTAACAGGCTACAGCGCCTATGCTGGACGCATCGGTGAATCAATGCCTCAGCGTAGCGCTCAGGGTGTCACTGTAGCGGCTTTGCATACCTGCATACTATAATCAGCATGGTGAGGGAGGCCGCCCCAAATCAATCCCAGATTGAGCGCCGGTCCTGGTCTGCTGGGTCGACCCAGGCTGACATGCAAGGCCAGACGGATCTGAGCGTGAACTCGGAAGCCTCCTTGGCGGTGACCACGGTCAGCGTGAGATGTTCGAGCGCTACCGGTACGGTGTTATGATGCGTATTCACTCAAGCGCTGAGAAGAGGCGGTGAGGTGCCCAAGCCGAGCGTCCGCGTCGTGGTGGTCGAGCGCAGGCCTGACGATCAACGTTTCAGGCTGTCGAGTGACCAGCGCGCGTGACGTCACGCGTCTAGATGTTGGTCTCGGATCTCCACACCTTTCGAGGACCACGACGAACGGGCATGCAACGTATGACCGGGCAGGTCCACTCTACAACTACCCACGCTCGTAATCTCACCCCTGGATTGCACATGTCTCTCAGGACGAAGATATTTCTTACTGGGGCTACGGGGTGGGTCAAGCGACTTACTTCAGTTTGAGCACGTAATTTGAACTCACAACCAACTTGTCTGGGTGTATCTGAGCTCTAGGTATATCGGAGGCGCTTGTCTGCAGCATCTCGTCAGCGATGGTGACTTTCTGATAACTGTTCTGGTCCGGGATGCTGAGAAAGCCCGCCGCCTGAACGGACTTGGCGTCGCGACGATTGTGGGCTCATTGGACGACAGCGAGACTTTGGCAAGTGCGGCAGCTGCCGCGGACGTGGTTTTCCATACGGTGCGTATTGTTCACATCCTCAGACATTATTGTGCCTGATGTGCGTGTACTGTATGCTACACTAGGCAGACGCAGATCATATGTCCGCAATCCAGTCTATCATCCGCGGCTTGCGATCGCGGTTCGTGGAAACAAAGGAGGTAGGCATTTTAGTGCACACGGTACGCTCCCGCCATTGCTCACTTCGAGCAGGGAGATCTGAGTACTTGTAGTCTGGCACAGGAACTCTACGGGACGATGCGAGAGGGATGTTCAAATCCGACGTGATCTATCACGACGACCGAGTGGAGGAGATTGAGTCGCTACCACCTACGGCAGATCATCGCGATGTCGATCTGGAGATCGTGAAGGCTGACCAGAGCGGTAAGTGTACTTGTTTCTTGATCTAACGGTTGTGTCTCATGTCTTTCATCTGTAGGTTGTATACGAAGCTATATCGTAGTGCCATCAACCATCTGGGGCATACTGACCGGCCCCCTGGTCGACATGGGCATCGCGCACTCTCACTCCCAACAAATGCCGAATGCTATCAAGGCGAGCATTTCTCGTGGACAGGGAGGAATGGTTGGGAAGGGCCTCAACGTCTGGCCGCACGTAGAAATCAACGAGTGTAAGTCATCTCATTTACTCTTACTCTACGTCCATACTCAATGAGAGGCAGTGGTAGACATGTACATGCTCATCCTACGCTCCGCTTTGAAGGACGAGGCGCCGCACGGACGCGAAGGCTACTATTTCGGCGTCAACGGCGAGTACCAACTTCTCGACGCAGCTAGGGCATATACTGCGAAGCTACACGCTTTGGGCATGAGCCAGACCGCGGATCCCATAACATGGTCTAAGGAGGACGTCGATAAGTATCTGGGAGGTGTGAGTGCCAGTGCGCATCGAGTTCACCTGCTCTGTAAACTAACATTTGTCAGAGCGAGTACGCAGGCTCAAACTCGCGTGCACGCGGAGTCAGAGCTCGAGCTCTGGGATGGAAACCCGTCAAAGGCAACGCGGAGTTTTATAAGGGCATCGAGGACGAAGTTGAGTCCATAGTGAGAGATATCAAATAGATCCACGCGTAGCTCCCAGGGTGAGAGGGGTATAACTCGTGAGCTCAACGTCACCCCAGCGCGTACAAGTCACTCTTCGACTATCAAAGCACAAGATTCTTATTGACATTGAAGATCCTACAACAGCTCGCGCTACATAGGAAGCGTTAGTTCTTCATGACTTAGGTCCTATCATACATCCAGAGATATGCAACTGAGAGGGCGTGAGGCGCAGGGGTTTATAAGACAGACAGAACGGGGGACATGGCGCAAAGGATAGCGATAGCGACTCAGACTGAGCAAGGAAAATTCATGTGAAGTTAGTCGAATATTTGGAAGAGGGGGCAGGGGGTGGGGATGGAGGGGACGCAACAGTGCGAATGATTATGCGGCAGCAGTAGAGAGCATCTTCGAGCGGAGCAAGGGGAAACGTGGCACGTCGTGAAAGGGGAAAACGGTTTTGGGCGCGAGGTTGCAGCAGCTGGCGCCGCCTAGATGTCCTCATCCTTATCCTCCAGCTGCGAAGGCTTGAGCATGCCAGGAATGCGCATCGCCTGCTCGCGCTCAGCCTGAGCCTTGGCGGCCTGCTCCTCTTCCTTCTCGTCGCGGTACAGCTCTGCAGTGTCGTCCGAGAACTCCTTGAGCTGAATCAAGAAGTCGCGCAGCGCGAGCTTGAACCGGTTCACGTCGCTGTGGAACTCGAAGAGGTTGACCGTGAACGTCATGATGTCATGACTGAAGCCAAGGTTAGCTACGTTGTATGGAGAGTGCCTGATAAACGTACGTCGCAGCATGCGGGAAAGCGCTCTTGAGAAGGTTTGCTGTGTAGTCCCGCACAAAGGCCGCGTTATTCATGTTCGGGTCCGTAATGACACTCGGGTCGAACAAAGGCGCCTTGATCTGATCAGTGGCGACGAGTTGGACCATACGCGCAAGCAGGAGCGCTTGCAGCTTGAAGCCAGACTTGTGGTCGGCATCCGTGAGGACGAAGAACGTGTCCTGCAGTACTGCCAAGTAGTACTGCTGGAAGAAGCTGTTGGCGACAGCCGGGTCCGCGTTCGCAAAGTTGTTGATGATCTCGAGGGACACTACACCCAGTTCAGTCAGGGGTGCGGACACATGTAGAGTAATGTGGCGCACGATTAAGACCAATGTCTGCGATGTCGCGCGTTACGTGTTTGATGGCCCATACGATGCTGTCCATGAACAACTTGAACTGCGGCGGCGGTAGCGCAAGGAGTGCGGGGAAGCAGTTGAGGTTGATGGCCCGCAAGAGCTTGAAGAAGCCAACGCGATGCTCCGGGAACTCCGAGAAGTCCTGGTTGATCATGTTGAGCGTGGGCTCGAACACGGCGTCCAAGATCGCGGGCACTTGAGGCGTAAGCAGGTTCTGATTGAATGCGTCAGGGTTGTATCCGGCAGCAAAGTCTACGATGCATACCCCTAGACGAGATGTGATAGTGGTCATGACATTCAGAACCTCGGCGTCGCGCGCGTCCGGAACGTTGCTGGAGTAGTCGAGGAGGATCGTCTCGAGCAGCATAGGGACCATGTCGCGCGAGAGCGTCTCAAGCTCCTCGGCTTTCCGGATGTACGTTTCGACAAGGCGAAGGATCTCCTTCTTGACCGTGCGCAAGTGGCGGATCTTGGGCGTCTTCGTTGCGATCAAGCCTGAGCCAAGGATTTCAACAACAGTTCGCAGCAGACAGTGACACCCTGCATACCGTCTTTTTGGACCGTCTCACTGATGATACCGCTCACAAGGCGGTACAACCCAAGCATGTCCACGTAGATGAGCGCGATTTGCGGCGTGAAGAAGCTGCCGATAGATGTGCATGCGGCGACGTTCGTCTTCAAAACATTAGCAAGGATGCGGAGGTTGTCCGGATTCTCGAGTGTCTCGGTAGCGTTCTGGCCCGCCTGCTGGATAAGCGACTCCCACTATGGTTGTTGAGTGAGCTCAAATCACGATACCAATAAAATAAGCCACACATACCGCGTTGTTCGGCATTTCCATGAGCTTCGCGATGAGCTTCTCCTGTTGAGGCTTGTTCGGCTGCGCAGAGATCATGTAGCCGACGGCTTCATAGAACGTATGAATCTGTTGAGGCGAGAGGTCGATCGTGATACGATGAAGCGAGCGCAGAATCTCGTCAACAAAAGGCTCAGCCTCCTGGCTCTGCTGCATGACGAAGTGCCGCCGGCACTTCTGCGCGATCTTGATGAATGTGTCGCATGCCATATCCTGCACACCTTCGTGCGTCTCGTGCATGAACTCGAAGAGCTTGTTGACGACCGTCTTCAGGAACTTCCAGTGCGCCTTGAGGAAGCGCGGGTACTGGCCAACGATGTACATAATGTCCGAGGCGACGACGGCTTTGTTGTCCTTGCCGCGTTTGATCTCGCACAGGCCGAGCAGGTCCTTGATGACAATGACAAGGAAGCGCTTCTCGTTGTCCTCGTCTATAGATCACTTTAGCGGAAGGGCAATTTACAAACGTTGCAAAACGACGTACTCATAGCTCCTGAGATGGAACCAATAGCCCAGCAAAGCGTGTTGAGGTTATTCCATGACCACTCGGAGCCGTCGACCTGCTTTGCCAGCTTCTCCGAGAGGATCGTCTCCGTGTCCATGACGTCCAAGTGCGTGAGGTAGACGAGCAGCTCGCGCATTGACTTGTAGAGCACGATGGTGTCGGACTCCTTCATGAACTCGCGCACAATCTCGCCCTCGTCATTCTCAACGATGAGAACCTGCAAAGCTACATTAGTAAGCGCATGATAGATGACGTTCAGTGGCTATTTACCTCCTCAGGCTTAACCATCTTCTCAATGACAACAAGCCGCAAATTTGACAGGACGTCCGAGTAGATGTTTTTGCGGAGGGAGACACCGTTAAGCATCGCGCCGTTCGAACCACCGAGACTGAGCCCCATAAGAAGCCCGGAGTCGCCGATAGGCAGGCTTTGAATCTCGTCGTATAGCTCAGCAACAAGCTTGATCCAGTACTCCAAACAGATCTTGAATATCTCCCGCTCGTCAACCTGAGAGATCTTGACCATGTACAAGTGTGCGTTCAAAAGCACGTCCTGCGTCTGCTCGGTCTCGACCGTGCGCAGGTGGTTTTGCAAGAAGTTGCACAGGAAGATGGCGAGGTTGAGAATGAACTCCTGGCCGGCGTCGTTCGAGTGTGCGTACGCCTGTGCGATGTTCGTGTTTGGCGGGACCATGCGGTTTACGGCCGTCATGACCGCTGCGAAGAGCGCCACAAACTTGGGGTCGTACTCGGGGCCGACATTCAGCGCAGCGACCTCCGCTAAGCACTTGAGCGTCACATTCCGGAATTCTGGTACTTCAAGGAACTGTATATGGTCAGATTCGGATGAGCGTGAACAATGAAGGTAGGACTTACGCGCGAGATGAGAATATCAACCACCGTGGTTTCAAAGATGTACCCTAACGGAATCCAGTTCAAGAAGCGTAGTAGGGTCTCCAATGTCGCCTTAACGAGCGATGTCTTCGACGCCTCCTCGAGAATCTCCGTGCAGAGCTTGAAGATCTCGGAGAACTCGCCGCTGATCTGGTTCTTCAAGTTCTTGATCTTCGACTGGGTCATTTGCTCGGCAGAGTAGTCGAAGACCTCCTCGGAGAGCAGGCGCAGAATAACCATGTTGTTCTCGCACAGTGAGAGGTTGGTCTTGCACGACTCGACGAGCTCCGGGATGAACGTTGGCCAGTTATGCGGCCACTCCTGCTTGAGAATCTGCGGGGGACAGTAATAGGTTAAGACAGAGACAAGTAGAGGTGTGTAAGATAAACTAACCTGAACCAGGGCCAAGTTGAGCTTGCCCACATACGTCTTCTCCTTCCGCAGTGTTGCTTCATCGGAGGCGACCTTCACAGTGAGTCCAACGACAAAATTTCGAACGCCTGCACCGAATTTAGCGAAAAGGACAACTAATCAAATAGCGGCGCACCTTGGCGCTGAGCTTCCGGCAACGTTTTCCACCGCGTGTTGATGAGTTTCTCGAGGATCGCCAATCCGATGAACTGCGAGCAAGCGCCAGAGTCAGAACAAGCCGTAGACGCGTCAAACGCGGCGTACCTTCGTCTGCGGGAATGTACACCGCTCCATGATATCCGGAACGCGCGTCCAGGCATCGGGACTGTCTTGGAACTGTGTAAGCACTTGTTGCGCGAGTTGTTGCTGGTGGCGCGCAGGAAGATGACGGCAGTCAGCTTCAGAGTATAATTGTAAACATTAGCGCGTACGTCTTTCCCTCCGGCTCCAGTGTAAAGTGCCTGTACGACTTGGTCAAGAAGCTGGGGATCGAACTCCCTCGTGAAGTCGAGAAGAGCCTGCGGTTTGAACGTGTAAATGAGGGGTTTATTTGATATTCAGTAGACGCATACCTCCATAGCTGCGCTACACTCTATTCAGAAACTCGGAATAGGCGTGCGTGGGTCCAATAGGATGACCTCTCTTTGTGCGATGGAGGATGAGAGCAAGCCGACGTTCGCGCTTGGGCAGAGGGCGGTATCGCCGAAGGTCCGGATGTCACGCGTCATCTACACGGTCACGCTCTGATCCTCAACCACCTTGTCCTCGACCACCATCTGCAGACCTTGCGTTACCGGATCGAGAATGCTGCTGAGGTACCTCATCTTTGAGATAGAATTGCACTCGAGACCTCTGGTTCGACGACTGTGGACTGTTGCATTCATTGGCGTTTTGCCCTCATTGGGCGCGTTCTGTTGATCAGCCTCTCATCGCCTTCGTTTGGCAGCCTTTATCGGGTTTCTCTCCAACTGTGCGTTCGCTGTAGCAAGACCTGTCCTCTTTTGCAGCACATATATACCAGTTTGGTTACTGTAGTCAAACTCCACGAAGCCGGTATGAGGCATCATCCTTTACTTCTCTGAATAACGCCGAACGCCGAACGCTGGGATCGAGAATCCCTGCTCCTGCGTCGGTTGGATGCGGTACATGTCATACTGCCATGTGCCCTTGGCAAAGCAACGTAAATGCTACCTAGACCCTTACTCTGAGCCTACTTAGGCTGACTGACATGACGAGTCCGACGATTGCCCGTCGGCGCGCGTGCTCTTTGCCGTCTCCGTCTCACCTCTCATTCTATGCGCACAAAAAAGCAAGCGACGGGGCCATCGGTAAAGCACTCAAGATGATTGATTTAATGTGCAACGCGATGCACTCGTCGATTAAGGTATGCTACAGATGGGTACCAACACTGACATGCAAGCCGAGACATGATGTGCGATGGTCAAAGTGTATAATGATGTGATTGAGAAGTGGCGTGAAGGGGGTCGTGAACGAACAAATGCTATGTATGAAAGCAAAGCAGAAATGTGTGTAGTCTGAGCATACCGAGATTATAGAGATGTCAAGGGAAGGAGATGATGTCTATATGCGACAGTCCGACAAAGAACAAAAACAAAAGGTAAACAGGAATTGCTGCTTTAGACCTTCTCACTCGCAGGCATCTTCTCCGCAGCCTTCTCAGCATCAATGGCGGCCTTGATCTTCAGGTCGATGCACGGCGCGAACTTGGAGCCCTGACGGATGCGCGGGCCATACTTGAAGAAGAGGAAGGGCATTGGCGTGCATGCGAGCGAGATGAACGCGACGAGCGAAAGCGACCAGTTTATGCCCATGCCGTGAATCATCTGGACGGTAAACAGCGGGAAAGCAGCGGCGACAGCGGAGCGAATGATGGTGTTAGCAGACAGCGCCGATGCTGCATACATGAGGTAGGTGTCGACCACATAGCTCTGGAACGTATCTGTCAGTTGCCATTCTTCTGATTTTGGGCGAGTGACTTACCAGGAAAGAGATGAAGATCATGCTGAAGCTCATGCCGATGAGGACGGTACTCAGTGCCGGAACATACCACGGCACGCTCGCATAATGACCGCTCCAGGCCAGCCAAAAGGCACCGACGGTGAAGGCGGGGGCGCCAACCATAGCACTATACAGGCGGTGCTCGGCGAGCGGGAAGCCGCGACTCTCCCGCATGAGACGAGGGTACATGCGTGAGAGATAAACGTTCAGGATCGCGCCGATCGTAGTGCCAATGCCAACTGCGATGAACATGAGACCGCCTTGGGATACGGTGAGGCCACGGGTCTCCATGTAGATGATCGGTAGAGCCTCGAAAACTATCAAAATAGTGAGCATACAGTGGGCAATCCTGGGAAGAAATGTGGACTCACGTGCATATAGAACGCCGTAAACGACCGACATGTACAAGGTGATGAGCAGAAGAATGGGCTCGACGAGTAGCATAACGAAGGGGCGCTTGATCGTACGATCGAAGAGCCCCTGCGGACTCCAGTCTCCGCGCTCGCTCTCGGCATAAAGGTCCTTGTTCTTCACCGGATCTTCCTTGCGCAAGCGTTGAGCCTTCCACTTGTGCAGCACAGGAGCGTATGTCTCCGGTAAGAATACGATCGTGAGCGCGGTACAGGCCCCTGCGAACATAAACAAGTAGTCGTATATACAAGTCAGAAGATGACCACGCAACATTAATGACGCGAACGACGCAAAGAAACGCACCTGCGAAGATCATCATAACCCAGAAGATCCATCGCCAGGAGACGCCTGCCTGAACCATGAAGCCTGCAACAATGGGACCAAGGACGGGACCGAGCGAAACGGTGGTGGAGAACAAACTCATGGCAAGACCGCGTGTAATTGGGTCCCACACGTCCGCAATAAGACCTCCAGCATTGGATAGTGGCGCACAGGCAAAGACACCGCAGAAGAAGCGAGTGACCAGGAGAGTTTCGATATTCTGTGCTCGCGCCTGGCCGATGTGAAAGATCGTGTAGACGGAAAGCGTCCATACGAAAACTTGTCTCCGGCCCAGTAGCTCAGAGAAGGGACCCCACATAACTGGGCCAACCACGTATCCACATAGAAAGATACTAGCATATAGTGTCAGCCATGCAGGCGCAAGTGGGAGATGAAGAAGGCGGCGCACGAGGTGATCAGGTAGCCGAGCTCCGCTGACGCGCCCAAGTCTTCCACGATGTTTAGGGTGTACTCAGCCGGTGCAGATGAAGCGAACGTACTACCAGGTATGTTAGTTAGAGAACGAGGTCGAGGGTGGTGGTGAACAGTGAACTTACACATTGACCGTCATCAACCCACAAAGTAACGTGATCGCCCACCTATACGGCTTCCCCCAGTTCTGCGGGTTTTCGGGGTCATCTGGACCGTTCCACTCGACACGATTCGGGTCGTGCGGCTTCATCCAAGGCATAGGTGGTCCAGCTGGAGGCTTGACCGCTGGCGAGCCAGGTGGTGACTTTAGAGGCGGTTGTTCGGGGTCATCGCCACCATACCCCTGCGGCCAGCTTTAGCAAGTACAACGAAGTCTACAAATGAGAACACACACCTCCATACGCTCCTCATCACTCCGAATCTCTTCCTCAAGCTCCTTGTCAAAGTGATGCTCGTGAGCAGTCGACGACATGCTGGGAGCTTCCGACTGCGAGCGCTGGATCATAGGCGAGTTCGCACTCATGGCCACAGTTGAGAACCGCGCAGAAGGACGTGCGGGTAGCAGCAAAGAAATTCGAGCAGCACAAAAGTTCGCCCGGTGCCCGCAAGCATTATGTATGATACCGGTCCAGAGCCCAGAAAAGTCAACCGGCTCTCGTAAACAGCATAGGGCAAACCATTTCGCGGAGTCCCGACCTCCGAAGCTGCGGTCGATCAAGGGCTACGCATGCACTCGAGCGGTCGGCATACACATGTTTCCTAAGCAATTCCTGATATTCCTAAGACTTCCTTAGAAGTGTGGTGGCTTACTTCCTAAGCCTTCTTGTAGGCGCATACATGGCGCATAGCAGGTCATACACATATGTGAACATAGGGGTAGTAGGCAAGCAGCTCGAACGCATCGCGACTCCTCCGAGGTCGTCTCATTTTGATCCGTTTCTATGCAGCACAACTTTGCGGTCCCGCAGTCCCGGAGATTTATACCGGCATCAAACGGAATCTGACGATTAAGTCCCGTAAGCCGTTTTGGGCGATAAACAGGTCTAAAACCCAGTCCTGCTCGGATAATCCATGGTCGGACGTATGTCAGCGTATCTCCCATGACCCACACCTGCCTGTCGTCACGACGCACAGTGCAGGGTCCAGCATACTGTGGCGAGGAGCACTGTTGTGGATGTCGCCACCGGAGTAATTTTACCTTTCCGGCTTTGCCGCCCTGCCATGTCAGCTTTTGAAGTGCCGGCATCGGACGGTAGGTACCGCAAAGAATCCTTCGATTCGGTTTATAAAGTTGGTCCCGCGAGATTGTGTGCAACTCGAAACTGTCGGTCCGATGCAGAAGGAAGTTTCCTGAGCTGCCTACGAAGCATGGGGGCTTCAGATTCAGTAGACGTTGAGTGTATCTCATTCGGAGATCTGCTCAGTCTACTAGCACGAGATCTCGATCCACTTGCGTATACGTACCCCGATAGCTTACCATCCATCCAAGCTAAGCCAGAACTCAAGTAGACATGCAGGGGGTAGTTACGAACCCGAGTAGCGCGTGAGGAACGTCACAGTAACTTTCACAGGTCAGGCATAGCGTCCAACGTGCGCCGAAAGTATATGAGTGACCGCGAGATAGAGTTGGGCACAAACAAGTACGTGTAGACATCGTAACTCTGCAGCGCGCTGCTAAAATACATTGGTAAAACCGGTGTACTAGTAGGACAATATACTTACACGCCTTTGCTTGCGTAAGCGTTGCAGAATGTAGGATATGCTAAGATAATCTATCGAACTTGGGTAGATGTCGAAGAAGACGCAGATACTGCTGCACATAATGATAAGCCTATGATATCGAGGGGACGTCGACCGTCCGTAGCCATCTGTACCACAAGGGTGAGCACCCTCAATGACTGACACTGAGAGGGATGAATGAATGAGAAGCGGCACGGTAAGAAGTTGCTAAGATAGAAGTGTCAATAGGCAAGGTGGTGGTAGAAAGCAAGACGTCGACGCGCCCGCGTGAGATCCGACGCGTCGAGTCGATGACGCGACGCGCCAACTCCAAGTTCGCGCCGTCACGTCTTGCTTCGCGCCCTCATCCCCTCAAGCTAGATTCTCTCTGACCATCCTATACAATTCGACTGAACCACAGAATGGGAAACTCTGCATCCAAAGCTGCTCGTACTCTACCCAAAGCACCGTCCGCTGCGACTCGAGCCCCTCCACCTTGGGCAGGTGCACGTACACCTGGGCCGACAGATGCTGCCTCTGGCCCTAATACTGTTGCTCCTGGGCCACTGAGGCACCCTGTTGCGCGCGCGAGCGAGCTGAAAGACGAGGGTGCGCTATACTGAGTATAGACTTGGTGTCGAGAGGCTTGAGCTTAATTGGCGCGAAGACATTCAGAAGGACGCGTCTGACCCGCAGCTTTTGGCGAACTTGCGCGAGCTTGGCCAAGTCAAAGTAGAACATTGCTTGGAGACTGAACGAACGGTACGTCAGCAAAATCATATGTTTACGCACCTATCGCTACGCCCTTGAAGTTATTTGTTGCGTTCATGCACACTCTCTGCTATCTCATGTTTACTCGCTCATGCTGAATCTGTCTCTACTCTTCACAGCACGCGGCGATACAGAAATCTTTTGAATCCCGCGCACGAGCAGAGGAAGACGCTGCTGGCGCCACTACGCCGCGGAATCGGCTATGGGGCTACGCCCTTACCACGCTTCTTGAGTCGCGTCTATCGGTCAAGTCTGATCAGGAGCTGTCGAACTTGTCAAATAAGTTCAACATGGACGGCGCCGTGTTGGCGAGGCTGGCGAAGACTGTCAATGTTCCCAGCATCAAGGAGGGCAGCGAGAGGAGAGAGGTGGACAGCCAAGGGAACGCGTCGGAGACAGTTGTAGTGAGCGGCTTCATATTAAAACTTGGTTCGTGCCGGGAAGGCTAACGGGAAATTAGGCTGAGTGGAGAGAACCTGCTTTGGAAACAGTAGATGGCGCCGCTCGTATCGTCAGCTAGATCGTCGGCAGAATTGTGTTGTGAACATGTCCTCTCGCAGTCTTTCTTCGGAAACAGGTCATAATATGCGAGGTCATGAGGACGAACAGTGTGGGTATACATAATATAACAATGTGATTCAGATTCGTAACCGGGACCTATACTCTCCCCCTGGCGCCCTGTGCCGCAACCGGCCCTCGGAACCCATCTGCGCGGCAGCTGTTTGTTGCGGCATCTTGCGTTTGCGGGATTGGGCAGCTGACAGCCTGATACGTACGATAAGCTCGACGTCGAACTCAGTGTTGGAATGTTGCGCTCGTCGGGCTAATTGGGCTCGTGCAGAGCTCGCCGTTGGCGAAGAGGCGCTCGTACACGACATCGTCGGCGAGTTCCCATCGCTCCCGCTCGTCGCGCATCTCTTTGCGCAAGCTGGACTCTGATATGTTGCGGAAGACGAAGCCAGCGTCTTTGAGTGCCCGCAATGCTTCGATCGTCCAGTTCTGGCTGTCCCATAGCGGGTCACAGTGTATGACTGGGACATCCGTCTGCAAGACGCCGATGAAGTGCTTGAGCGCGGCCGGTGTCGGCTGCACCCAGCCGACGTGTACCCCTCCGCGGATCGCGATCGCGGCTGCAAACCGTGCGCTGCGCTCGACAACGTACGTGAAGCTGTCCTTGTTTCCGCGTAATTCGTGGAGATCGCCCTCCCGGGCGTTGCGCGCGATAACAAACGCCCAATGCTCGCTCCGCCGCGGATGTCCGGTGATGGCGTATTGGGTGACAAGTAGTGGGAGTGCACCGGGCGGTGGGTTGGCGTGGTCCAAAGGCATGGTCGGCGTGGGCTAGAAAGGGTTGGGCGGCGGGAGAGGATGGCTGAGCAACGTTTCGCGCTGACGGCGCGTGTAGGGTAGCAGACAAAATTTGGGGTGGTAGTGGTGGTGTGTAGCAAGCTGCAGCCGACCTACGTTTTACTTAATAACTGCTTAAGTGTGCGACCGAGAGCCACGCCGCTTGCATCGTGCCGAAAGTGCGGGGAGGGGTAAAGAAGGGTAAAGATTGTGCTCGCGTGAGACGGATCAGATAGTGCTTCGATCGGGTGCCCTGAGGCTGGCGGAAGGATCCGCAGATCAACTCAATCATTCGCGGTCACGCCGCCGGCCAGCGTGTGCGTCGCGTCCTGGCGCTGCTTCCCCTGAGTTCGTTCACAGACTACCATGTTCTCACGCAACCTTACACGCAGTGTGCACACCGCGGCGCGTGTATCCAAAACTAAGGCCCGTGCATCCGGTACGGGTTTACTGGTAGGTGCAGCTGCCGCTGCCGTAGCGTGTGCCGCGTATGAGCTCGCGGAGAACGTGCACGGACAGAACGTAATCCACAACGACGCAGACGCACGCCCGAACTCTAAGAGTGCTCTTGACAGTGCGGCTATCAGTACTACGCCGACTTTGGTCTCTCAGCTTGACGACGACGGAGTTCTACGTTCGCTTGGATGGGGAACAAATCGGTGCGTGGCGAAGGCGTGCACGCAATAATGAATCGCACATCCGCATTAGAAGCCTCAATATCTTTCTGACTTGAATACCGTATAGCTCCGGCGTGCTATCCCCTGATGCGCCATTCAATGTAGAAGCTGGATCGCCATCACCAGTACGGTATCTGGATAATGTTGCCCTGCGGGACCTTGCTCTGCATGCCCACCACGGCGCCGCTGTCGACGCGCGAGGCGACTTGTATCAATGGGGCGCAGGCTCGCATAACGAGAAAAAGCCTCTGCTAACATTGCAGGGAAAGGCGCGTATTGTGCTTGGCATGATGTTGGGATAGGGGTGTTTAACGTTTTACAGGACCTCGTTAAAGTTCAGGTTACGGAGCATCGCGTATTTGCGCTGAGCAAGTCCGGCAAGGTGTATGCTGTTTCTACGAAGAGGGATCCAATAGCAGGAACTGGCGGTGGATGGTTTAGCAGCCCGAAGGATGGGGATTTCGTCGAGTTGCAACCGGCACAAAAGCTTGGTTGGACAGAAAAGTAAGCGCTGGTGTGATTTTACGAACGGCGGAGACTGATGTAGTTCGACTAGAATCACAGACATATCTGCGGGCACCGACCATCTCCTCGCTACAACATCATCTGGCCGCACTTTCGCTCACGCTGCTACCTTCAAGGCGAACGAATACGGCCAGCTTGGCTTCCGCAAGTTTGACGTCCCCTCGTCTACCTCGCCGACCGCCCCGCGTATACATGCAGAGCTTACGCCACTAGCGGTCGCCGACCCATACGCAAACTCGACTCGTGTAGCGCGTGTCATCAGTCCTAAACTTGAACCTCTACTTGAAGGGCTCGTCAAACCTGATTCGGCGCCACCAATCCAGGAATGCCAGGCGCTCGACTTGCAGCCCGTTAGCGAGAGTTTGCGCGGCATAGACGACAATAATATCCATTGGTCTGACCGCCTGTTTGAGATTCCTGCGCTCAGGGGTGTGAAGGTGCAGCAAGCTATCGCAGGCGCGAAAAGCAGCTACGTCCTGACTGACAAGGGTCGCGTGCTAAGCTGGGGATCGAATGAATTCGGGTACGCAGGCTTCTCTAATGCCGCAAGGTTCTCAACGCTGACGCAATGTACTTGGCAGCCAACTCGGCCTCCGCAACGCCGTTACTGGAAACACGGTGAGTGTGCCGACCGAGGTCGTCTTTGGCTACGGGGCGCGTTGCACAGCTATTCGCGCGGGCGGTGCGCTTGCTTTCTTCCAGACTATGAAGAGCGATGGTACTGGCATCGAAAGCGTCGAGCTCTTCGCTTGTGGGAATGGGCGCTTCGGCTCGCTGGGGAACGGTATCTTCACGTCTGCACAAAGCTCGCCAGTCCGCGCTCGCGCTGTCAGTGGGCTTGTTGAATGTGGGTACTCCTGGTTTGAGCTATCAACATCGTCATGTTCTCTCTCGCTGACGCAGAACTCCTAGACTCCGAGGCTCATGGTAACCTTCAGCCCATCTCTCCCCACGCGCTTTCAGTATCACCGGATGGCCACGTCCTGTGTACGCTAGACACTGCATCTCGCGCGGGCCCTGGCGGAGGCGGTCGTGATCTGCTAGCCTGGGGAAATAACTACGAGCGTCAACTGGGTAATGGCAAACGGTCGAGCATCGCCGTACCGGAGAATGTGCATGTTACGCCCGGTGGGCCCAGATATATGTTAAGGGCGACGAAGGCGAAGGAGGTTAGGGATCTTCAGGGGAAGGTTTGGGGACGCGGTGTTAAGGTCGAGCAGGTTGCGCTTGCGGGTGTTGGGAATAGTGTTGTTTATTGGAAGCTGGTGTGAGCTTCAGGTAGTAGCACGTCTTTGGCTTTCTGGCTTTGGTTCGTTTACGCGCGTCTGTACAATAGTCTGACTTCACCGCTCATATGCTCACGACTCATATTCTCGACAATTTATGGGCCGCTCCTTCTGTTATTGTGCCGTCATACGCGGGCCGTACCATTACCCAGATGTGGAAGTACACTAAGCATTGCTCTTCTTGCATCATAAACACCGGTCGATGAAAGATACAGTACTTGCAGGTTAAAATACCAATATGGAATTGGGTAATGGGACTTCGTTGGTCCGCGGCAAGCCCGCGGTGCCGTGACCCGTCGGGTATATCATCAATTCGACAGAGCACGTTGCGATGAAGTTCGTCTTCGAACCACCACCTCATGTTTGATGTCGTTATAGCGCATTGTTAGCCGTCCGGCGCTTTCGCGTGCCGATATGTCCGTTTCAAATAAACGGTCTTATGCCGCCGAATTTTCTTGCTTCTTGCTGGTTTACCGGGTAGACGCATGCGTATACTGTCTCTGAGGCTGTTGTCTGCCTGCAGGAACCCGACTTCCGGCCTGGTGAGAAGATGAAGAAAGCTTGGTGGGCGGGCGCTCCACCTGATCGTCTGGGGTACACACCCCGGTCGTGCCGAGGCGTCACAGATTTATAAACCCTCTTCGTCAAGCGAGCCTTCTTTCACCACCCTCGGTTCTCTTTCCATCTCCCAGGTCTCATTCCTACTGTCGGCTTCGCGCCATCGCGCTCACACTCGTTCATTCAACACATTCTTTTGTATATACAAAATGGTCAAGCTGTCTATCCTTGCTACTGCTGTTGTCGCGCTCGTCGCTCCTGCGCTCGCGGCCACCATTGATCATCATGCGCTTGCGAGGCGCGTTACAAGCAATCTGCAGAAGCGCGATGCGCGCATGACGTGGTACGATATCACCACGGGTGAGACGGCTTGCGGCGCCTGGTATTCCAACGAGTGAGCAGACATTCACCGCCGCGGCCACATTACAGAAAGATTGCTGACATGCCACATTCGCAGTGACTACGTCGTCGCGATGAATGCACCGCAGTACGACTCGTCTAACTGGTGTGGCGTTGAGATCAGCATCTCTTATAAAGGGAAGACCGTAAAGGCGAAGGTCGTCGATCGCGTATGTCTCTTTGCAGTCTCTGGGCACCGCGCATTGTTATTAACATGGAACAGTGCGAGTCCTGCCCATCTGGAGGACTTGATCTCACGAAGGGCACGTTCTCTGCTCTCGATAGTCTTGATTCCGGTATAATTGAGGGGGACTGGGTGCGTGTCGAGAACCGATTTTGCGCGCAGAGCTGATTTTCTGACACAGAACAACTTATCCACGTAGGAAATAAGCAAGTAGACTGATACTTGCCCCGTATACCCTACTACGTGTCTACCGATATCCTATTTGATCCTGCTCTCTCTGCGCCCGCTATCCCGCTCGTCCGCTCCTTTCAAATTGGTTGTGCCATCCTACCTGTACCTGCGCGCCTGAATGCTGTCTGTTATACTCTGCCCTGAAGCGGGTACTTGTACTCGTTCTATACATGTCTTGGGCTCTAATATACGACTGTATACCAATTCAATCCTTGGTTCGGTTATCGTCGAAAGAAGTAGCACTATGTACCCGAGTCGTGCGCGCCCGTCTAGATGATACCATCAAACCGGTCTCACGCTTCCAGGCGAAATTCCCACGGCTCAGCAATCGGTACTGATGCATGCAGGGCCTGTACAGAGCTACGAGCTGGCGTGACTGCTATCCAAGAGATATCTGGTATGCCCACACAAGTATCAATCTTCCCCAAGAAATTGGCCGTGGCGAAGGACCAGTACACGAGGCATGCCTGACGTGGGTTATATCATATATAAGTACAGACGCCCAGAGTCACCAGCTGTACTGATGATGTGCGCTGCTTCGGGATAGTCGCTCACTTGGAGAGTCGAAGACCTGTGCCCATCATGGGACACGCCGTGTAGATCATACAGTACACGGTGGCTACGCGACCAATACGAGTCACCCACGGTTGGCAGCGCGTGAGGAAGCGAATATTTCTCTACCACTATGAGCATGACATGCTACTGGCACTGACATCCTTCTCGTTAGAGTATACAAAAGCACTGGTAGTTGGGTGAACCAGTGCGTACAAGAGCAACGAACCCCACAACGGCGAACAAAAGTCTAAAACAACGTGTCGAGGCGGAAGGAACTGATCGACGCGCCCGCCCGAACGCCCACCCAAAGCCTGGACCCCGCGCTCCAACGAAACTTGCTTCTGACCACCAGCCTCGCCTCGTCCTTGCGTCTTTCTCGTGCTCGTGAACCAGCCCAGCCATCTCGGTTGCCTTACGCTCTCTCAGCTCACCCTCATTAACGCCTCACAGCGACTACTAGCCTAGTAACCGCTTCTACCTATTATACCCCCTGCTTTACCCCGCACAGTTTCAACAATGCGCTCTACTCTTGCTATTGCTTCTCTCTCGGCCTTGATGCTGCCTGCGCTCGCCAGTCACGACGGTAGCGCTTTCAGCCGTCGTCATGCTGGCCAACACGTGAAGCGTGGTGAAACCCAGCTCGCGAAGCGCCAGACCTTCAGCAACGCACGGTTCTCTTTCTATGACGTGACTGCTGGCGAGTGAGTACATTTATCTTCCTATCCTCCACACTTGTGGCGATGGTAGATTTAGGGAAGCGAAAGAACGGAATGGCTGACGCCGTTTGCAGGGTGGCTTGCGGTGGCTTTTACCAGAACGGCGACGCCATCGTTGCGCTCAACGCTCAGCAGTTTGACGGTGGCTCCCACTGCGGTGAGACGGTGACGATCACGTACCAGGGTACGACCAAGTCGGCCAAGATCGTCGACGAGGTGCGCATTCTCCTAGCCAGACTGACTGTAGAACAATCATCACCTGACATTACGTGCGAATAGTGCATGGGATGCGGATACGGAGGACTCGACCTCGCCCAAAATTTCTTTACCGACTTCGCAAGCGCGGACGCTGGCATCATCTACGGCTCCTGGGTCGGAATGGGCGGTAGCGATCCCGCGCCTACGACCACGAAGGAGGCGCCCAAGCCGACGACCACGAAGACCACGCCTGCGTATACCCCGCCGCCCCCGACGACTACCACGCACAAGACGACGAGCACGTCCGTGTACACCCCGCCGCCTACCACTACCACGCACACGACCAGCACGACGCCGACCACGACCGCTCAGCCGTCCACATCGGCCAAGCCGACGACTAGCAGCGCTGCACCGACCACCAGCAGCGCTGCGTCGCTGCCCACGGCAGGTCTCGCCGCGGCGGTCAACCTCAAACTCGTTGGCAGCTCGGACGTCGAGGACATCAGCGGCACGCAAAACTTCATCGCCCTCAACCAGGCCGTCGTCGGCCTTGGCTACATGGTCATGGCGTAGACTTCCCACCGCGTTTCTCGTGTTGTATTGAACAATGGACCACATTCCACCTTCCTCTCACCTTCTCGTATACTCACCGTGTCTGGTGTTGTCGCTCATTCCGGTCGATGTTGTTTGGCCATAGCTATCGTAGATACCCTTGTGTGCCCTCTTCAGAGCAAAGTGCATATAATCATCCATGTTCCTTGCAGATACTGACTGGTACTTATGTGCTCGCTGTGCGCAGCAGCCAACATCCTCGGCCGCTTGGCATGGTGAGCTGGGCCCGCGTGGTTGCGGTTCCGTCCGACGTGCGCATCAACTAATCGCGCGGAAGTGCTTGGGAATAGAAGTTGGGACTTCGTGCGAACTCCGAGTCTCTGTAGCCCCAGCGCCTATGTCGAAGAAGTTAATAGGCTTTCGACGACGGGTCATACTACGTATGACTACCAAATAAGGAAGAGAGCAAGCTTGAGAGGGTGTAAAGAGAGGACAATGGCCAGGAACAATATCTTGATCTCCGGTCGTTAGAACCTTGTTGTCAGGCTGATGGCGGACGAGCGAGGCCGTGTCCGCTCTCTTTCTTGTACTTCTACACCCACCTCCGCCTCGCCGTTTCCTGCGCGCAGCCTCGTCCCCTTTGTCCAGCAGCCGTACACTTGCTGCATCTCACTCGCTAACACCCACTCTCATTTTTCTGACGATGCGTGTCTCCACCCTTGCTCTCCCCATCGCTGTCGCGGCCTCCGTTAGCGCCGCAGGCCACCGCGACCTCCGTCGTGCCCACCATGAACTTGTTGCTCGCAACGTCACCGAGCGCGCTGTTGAGGAACATGCTCTTGAGAAGCGCGCATCATACACTAATGCGCGTTTGACCTACTACGGTTCGTGCATTTCCCCTCCCGGTCGCTTGATCAAACCAAACAATAGCCTAACTTTCCGGTCCACCTTCAGACATCACCGTAGGCGAGACGTCTTGCGAGGGCTTCTACTCTGCCAGCGACTTTGTCGTTGCGCTCGACTCGAACCTTTACGGGACGTACTGGAAGAGCCCCCACTGCGGTGCCAGCATCACGATCAACTACAACGGCAAGAGCGCCAATGCAATCATCGTCGACGAGTGCCCTGGTTGTCCTACGGGCGGGTTGGATCTTACGCAGGTAATTGATATAGGCTGTATGTGTTCTGAATTCGAAGCTCAAGGTCTTACGCAGGGACTCTTCGAACATTTTGCCGATGTGGGCACGGGTGTCATCTACGCGAGCTGGTCCTTCAACGACGGTTCCTCCTCGGGCGGGGACAGCGGAGGGGACACCCCGACGACGACAAAGAAGGCCGACCCTACCACCACCTCGACCAAGAAGCACACCACCAGCACGACTCCAGCGTACACTCCCCCGGCTGAGACTACTACGAGCAAGAAGCACACCACGAGCTCGACGCCTGCGTACACCCCGCCCGCCACCACGAGCACGCCTACCTCGACTAGCACCAAGCCCACGAGCACGAGCCACAGCACGAGCTCGACTCCTACTACTACCAGCACCAAGGCGACGCCTACTACGACGTCTAGCGCTGCGCCTACCAGCTCCGCGGCCCCTACCCTCGTCGGTGCAGGCGCTTCGCTCGCGGGAGTTTCCGGCACCCTTGAGGTGACCAGCAGCAACCCGCAGGTCCTGAACCAGGTCAACTACGCTCTGTACGGCCTCGCCAACATGGTCATGAACGCGTAAACTCAACCTTCGACTTTACGAGTGCTATTTCGCCTGGCCGCTCTGTGCTCGCTTTGTGATACGTACTGATTCGTCCCCCACTTCCTATCCGGGACCCTTGGACTGGTCGTAGTCTAGTATACCCTCCCGATTCCCTAGTTGTGCCTGTTGCTTGTGCTCACTATTATCCGGTTCCATAGGATTTTATGTTCGTGCTACGCCTGCGGCTTTCCCTTTGTTGACGACGTCGTGTTTGTTCGTCTACTTTTTTTATTGCTCGCTCCCCACTTCCCGTACCCTCTACCACCCCCTGCCTTACCCCTCGTTTCTCGATTTGGTCTTTGGTCTATCCTAGCTAGGCTAGGCTGTCAGGCTGTAAATGCTAACGTAACTTGTGCTTGCCGTTCACAGTTCGTGCTTGTCTGTCCCCTCAGCAACCGGTAGCAACACGGGTTCGCCTTGGCTTATCCTTAGCAGCTATGCGTTATTCGCCTCAATTCTCGCCTCGTCATATTGACCTGCAGGACTCAGTCATCTTTATGTTAGGCCGTTGCTCAGTACGCCCCAGAACACGGCCGGCGGGGTCGGTGGCGAACGCGACCACGAAGCCACGCGCGGTGGCGCCAGACTATCATCAAAGTAGTGCATACTGCAGCGCCTCGCATTCGATGCTTACTGTCAGGTTTACATGTTCAACCATCAAGCTAGCGTAAGCTATGCCGTCCGTCGTTGCGGGAATGGACAGATATGTACGAGACGCGCAGTGCTCTATCGTGAGGATACGAACCGTGATTTCATCGCCAAAAAATCAAAACCTGATGAGCGCCTTCGGGGCCGCGGAACATTGTGCTGGATAGTCAGCATGCCTCATGCTTGAGAGACATCATCGCGACCGGCGGAGACGATGAGCGGGGACGTCGGGACGCGAATTGTGGCCCTTTTCACGATCGCTAAATATTCGATGCTGAATGTATCGCCCCTTTTGGTCATGAGAGGCTGTGTCTGAGCATGTGCCCATTTGTACGAGATAGCATGGAGCCAGTGAGATATAAAGCAAAGCCTGCGCGGGAACGGCGCCGAGTACGGTTGCCTGCCAGGATCAGCACCGTCTCTAGGCAGCGAAGTAACGCCGCAGTTGCGCCCAAAACTACAGCTTGCAAGTCTCTCTCACTGTCTCTACCAAGCGTCCTCACCGTCTTTCGTACTGTCCTCGCCGTGGAACCTGCTCCCGCCGCTGCGCCGGACGTTGCCGGAACCCGATCGCGAGTCTGAGCTTCCAAATCGAGCTTCATAACAGGTTCATAAACTCCTCGCCTCACGGCCGCCACAACCCCGCCCGCCTCGCTTCTTGCTTTTTGTTCACCACCGTCTATTTCTCGCGACACCGACAACGTCTCTATGATGAGCTCGAAAGGCTGGAGCAGTGTGAATGTCCTCTCTGACGATGAGGTCATCTACGAAACTACCAGTGCTACCTCTGTCGGCTCTCCCTCGGTAGATGGCACGTTCTCCGAGAGCGACGACGGCGACTTTGTCCTCGTGCCGCACACGCCCCTCGCTACCCGCAACCCCGCTTTACCTCTACCCTCTGCCTCTATCCCTGCTATAGCATCTGTACCCGAGGAGAATGGACAGGGGCGTAACGAAGACGAGCTCGCGGAAACGCTCGCGTCGCTCTCGCTCACGCGCACGCCACAGCCTCAGAAGAAGCAACAGACGACCCCGACACAGCAGCGGCAAACCCCGAAACCTAATGCGGCACCCGCCTCGCCCAGCGCCAAGCGCCGCCGCCCGGGCCGACGTGCGCGCGCGGCATCGCCTACACCTTCTGAGCTCTCCATCTCGCGTTGTTCGGCAGCCGCAGTACCCGGTTCGGCATACCCATCACCGCCTGCCTCACCTGCACCGTCTTCTCTTTCGTCAGTACCACGTGCATCGAGCAATGCCTCACTGTATTTGGCGCCACCGGCAGTCCCGATGTCCCGGCGGGCACGCAAGCGGCTTGCGGCGCAGCGCGCGAAGGGCCAGGGACTGGGACAGGGTGTTGTTGATGATTTCAGCGATACGACGGGCATGAGCGTCGTCGATGATTTCTCGGATACGCTCAGCGAGTTGAGCGATTCGGATTGCGATGAGCGTGCTAGAGATGAGGCTGTTGTGAAGGCGCAGAAGTACATCGCATCGTAAGTGTCATGCCTTTCAAAAAAAGTAAGAATGTTACTGATTTGTCCATACCACAGATATCTTGCCAACCCACCGCCAATCACGAACAACGGCATGCTCCTTCCACTTCTTCAAGCCCTCATCGTCGAGCTTGGCATCTTACCCATGTCCTCTCCTTCGCCCAAGTCCATGGACGTAGTACCTCGCACCCTGACAGCCGCTCGCGCACTACTCAAATCTCGCGCCTTCATCAGCGTACGCGAGTACCTCATCGCCCGCGAGGCGGGACCAGATGCCCTCGCGCGTGCCATGCACCCATCGCGAGGCGCATTGGTCAAGGCGCTCAGGAAGCAGAGCAACCAACGTGCCCCGAGGGAATTTGTGAAGAAGTCGGGGTTGGGGGTGTTGCTCGTTGATCTGCACTTCTAAATGCAATTGCTGCATGATAACTGTCGCAAACGGACGATCTTGCTGACTGCGGGCCGCCCCGCGTGTATATCCTACTCTCTTTCCCTTCCGTCTCCCTGTTGTCTTCGACCATCCGCGAACTTATGCTTTTCTTTCCTCTCATGCTGAGATGTACGAGTAACGATTGCGAAGCCGACTGTATGACTGATTGCCCTACAGATACTGTACATACATAACTTTCAGGCGTTGCTGTTGACTCATGCTTGACACCCGCTTGCATTTCGTGTTCACCTCTTGACCTAACGCCTCCCTTGTTTTGCCTCTCTACCTTGTGATCTCAATAGCGATGTACCATAGTGTTTGCTCTGTGCCATATAGATTTCATGCTTTCTTGATTGTTTGAGGGATGGCTCGACCGGTTGTCGAACCGCAGAATCACTGGAAATGTACTCGAATAACAACTTCGCAGCGCTCGACTGCTTCTGGATGTAAAAACCCCTACCTGCTTATGCGGCGAGCGCCAAAGGGCTTCATGGTGTTGGAGGGGACGAGGAGACGTGCTGTTCACACATCACGCATACGTACACAAGTCTCTCGATGCGATGATTTATTGTGCAGAATTCCACTGAACAGAGCAGTACGTGTGATCGGAGGTTTGGATGAAGATCGGACGAGGGACGTAGGGCGCCAGCAGATGTCTATATCCGGCGCGGTTCGAGTATAGAGAGTAACTTCCTATCCATGTCAAGCGCTGGAAAGCCGCGTGGTGTAGACCTAGGATTGAGTTTGGGAGTATACGCGTATACGGCGGTATTATGGCCTGTCAGTCCTGCCATGATTCTCTGCGCCACGGTGGACGTCTGGGGTATAAGAAGGTGCTTCCCCGGTCTTTCCACATGCTCCCACCCCAACTGAGCTCTGCCATTGTGAGCATCCTGAGTACGCGCGAATATCTGGCGTCCTCCAGCTGTCGACTAACCGTTCTTGTAAGACAGCCATGATTCCAGAGGACTGCCAGTATCACGACCTTTCACCGGAAGTCGTCGGATTGCAAGATCCTATAGTCCGTGTTCGCGTAAGTGGTCGACTCACAACATGCAGCGGCGACAGGACATCCTTCGGCTGACGTTCAAGCCAGATGGCGGAGCTCAGACGACGAGAGTTCGAAAGCATCGTGCGTCAGAGAGACGCTTATGACCGCGACTATCAAGTACGAGGGACCATCGCAAACAACGACCCAGAACAAGCCGAGCGTGCGGTGCACTTTGTAGCGTGCATCGTCGCGGTCGCGGTGTTTATATGTATAGCGCTATTCGCTGTGTTTTGCGTCCTTGTGGTCGGGGCTTTCTTATTGTTCGCGGTGCTAGCGATGAGCCGGGAAAATATGGCGTATCAGCGGCGCGCCTCGAGGGCAAGGTGGTTGGTTTTGTGAGGATCCTAAATAGCCGCGGTGTAGGTTCTGAGACTGAGAGATGGGCTAGTAGATACTTTCAACACACTTGTACGCGACTCAAGATTGAGTATGTCAGAAGCATTGCAGGTGACATAAAGTATGTAGTGGGGAGGTGGCGGCGTGAAGCAAGATGCATTCGGCGACTCAGAAGCTCGCGCCGGTCGCGCGAATTGTTGTGCACTCCAAGCTCGCCATACTGTATGCACATTGCAGGCATAATCCTGCACAAAAATTGACCCAAACAAGCCGCGATCTGTCCTCTCATGTATACAGCTTAAGCATGCCCGGCTTATGCACAGTAAGCTTTGGATTATGAAACGCAAGAAGATGGTTTCAGCTAGCGTCAGGTTCTGCGCAAGTATACAGCTACTCAGGACAGCTATCCGCTCTATGACCTACTGTCCGAGGGAGAAATGAACTGACTCTCTGGCCACGGGTCTCAACGGGCTTCTCGGTATTTGTTCAGTGGTACGAGCTGCTCATTCAGTCGCTGAAACGTGTGTAGGGAAGCCGCCGCCGCGGTGTCCTTTGTTGTCGTGTGGTATACATGATTTCATAAGGACAGAGCAACGGGTAACCAGATGAATACATGGAATTAGTAATATCACAATTCAGGTCCCGAGTGTCTCGACTTCTTGCAGCGTATGAAAGCTAGCTTGCGTACAAATGTTCGAGCACGGAATAAAAGTCTTGATGACGCAGAGCCAAAGCGGGCACGCAGCCCTTTCGCTGCTGCAAGACATGAGCTTACATCAATTGTCAGACGCGAAGAGAACATACATTTGGCAATGCCTTTGGAAGGATCCGTCGCATTGTCCCGGGAAGCTGCGACCCCGGGCGACAGCGCAACAGAGCGCTGACTATCAGCATCTTCGTGCGCACTCGTGCGCAACGAATCTCGCTCTGCTGCAGTCGGATCGGGGCGTAGCCCAAGACGGATCTCCGCCTCCTCGATGATTCTGGGTGCAAAGGGTTGAGAGGCGTGTGTGAATGGCGAGGCCGCAGAAGAACCTACATGCGAAGTCGCTTGACATCTTCCAAGAAGTGGATAGGATCCACAATCTCAGTGATCACGTCGAGGTCATACGTGACGTTGACAACGGGGTCTCGAAGGTCGCCTTCGTTCTTCATCATGGACTCGAACGCAAGAAACATATCAAGGTCTTTGTCGTCGCCCGTCTCTGGCGCAACACGTACATCTTGACTACCGTCGTCGCTTTCTATGATAGAGATCTCGTCTGCCTGAGTGTCCACGCCCTGCCCTGCATCCGTCTCTGATCGTAGAGGTAGTACCGCTTGAAGTGATTGACCCGCGGGCTGCGTGAAAGCGGACGCCTTCGTATCGTTATCATGTGCGTCTGAAGTAGGCAAGGCGGGCAAGGAAACTAGATCAAAGGGATCTGGCCAGTCTACACCTTGCTCCTTCCTATCATGATGTAGAGTCCAAAAGTCCTGCAGAATCTCCTCTATGCGCATGAGCTCGGTGTCGAGGATTGGCAAAACGGGGACGTAGTCTCTGTCAGTAGACGTAACCCGACAGCCGCAAGGGAATCCCCATGTTGCATCGATATAGCAATCGCTCCATGGAAGAGGATGAGCGGGGGTAACAGGGAGCCTATCTAGAACGATCATATCATTCGGCAAAATGGCGATGCACGAATCCGCACTGTCGATCCCCGGAAGCCTCGGCTGGGGCCTGCCCTTCCGGACAAATAGAAAGTCGTAGGGATGCGTCGGTTTTGTATGAATGGGTAGACCAGTCGTCTGTGTAGTACATCAGCCGCCTGACAAAGGCCATTCACGCTACGAACGCACCTCAAGACATAAGGCAACATATTTCCTTGCAGGTACTCGCCTGGCGGCTTGCTTCGCGGCGGAATCGAGATGAGCGACCGAGGCTGCAGGATCAATGACCAGTACAACGAAGTCCCCCAGGTTCGGGTACTGGTGAACGTCCAATGGCCCGCGCGTCCACTCATCCGCGTCAGGATGTTCGAGGTATTTCCACGGCCTACAAGGCGGAGTGGGAGATGCAGGCTTGTGTTCATCGTGAAGGGAGGACGAGCCTAGGGGAGCCGCAGACATGTTCGGAGAGGACGACAGTGGGAGACAAGACTAGAGGAGTGTCTGCGTACATCACCGCGATGGACAAGGATGATCGCACCAGTGACAATACGTCCTGGAGAGGGCAGCTTCCGGAGTATCCTGCGGTCTACCCGGCGTTACACTGATGATCGACATACGTGCCTTCGCTTTTGTTTCCCAAACGGTAGCTTTTTCCCTTGAGGTTGCCGCATGAAGTTATTGTCTTGTCTTCTGCCCAGCATCGCGCGGCGCGAAGGCGGACTTTGCACGGCCGCGACACTCCATGTAGTCGAACGTGTCATGGGACTGTGTTTCAAACGTAGTCGGACTACTCAGAGCACGCACTGCGGTGGCTGGTCGACGTAGGAAGGGAACTGCCAGCTCGTCCCGGCGTTGATCGGGTGAGCCTATAAACGCGATCACATGGCTTGCAAATTGCAAATGGGTCGCGGTGGTCGCGACACGGTCATTGTCCATGGCAGAGACATCGGCGACGCGCCAGGCACGCTTGCAGGTAAGTCTTAGGTAGACTCGGTCTAGGACCACTGTATATACGCTTCGCAAGTGGTGTAGTTAGACGCAGGGTAATTCGAGGGATACGTATAGTACGGTGGGAACACGGTGATTGCCAAACGACGGATGTTCAGATGGATACTTATTCAAAAACCTCGATATTACTGTTCTGACTTGAAGTCACTCTTGCAACGTAAGAAAGGAGTTTTCGTGCCAGAGTCCGAGTCCGAGCGACGACTTTCAACATCGCGGAGCCAAAACGGGCGCGTAGTCCTTTCGCCGCTAGAAATCATCAGTCAATGTTGGCGGCGAACGCGAAGAAACGCACATTTTCTCGTCTCATCCGTAGGGATATTCTGGCAAGCTTTCGTCTCAGAGTTTAGGGCAGTCGCAACCTTAGCCGAGGTACCAACAGAGCGCTGACTGTCCGCGCTTGAATGCTCTGAGCCTTGCTCTACAACATCTGGGTTGGAACGCAGTCCTAGACGGAATTCTGCATCGTCCATGATTCTATAGAGGAATGGTCAGACATCAGTATACAACGAACGCAGACAGACGCACATGTTGAGACGCTTCACATCCTCCAAAAAGTGAACGGGATCGAGTATCTCTGTAACCACGTCGAGGTCGTACCAGACGTCAACAACGGGATCCCAAATGTTGCCGACAACGTTTATCATAGATTCGAAGGCGAGAAACATATTGAGGTCCTCCTCGTCGCCAGGTTCTGCCTCCCGTTCCGGGGCGCGCTCATCTTGGCTACCGTCTTCACTTTCAATGATAGAAACCTCATCTGAGGCGACGCTCGCATCTCGCACTGCGTCTACGTCTGAATGCGAGGGCAATACCGGCCGAGATGGATGCTCCGTATTCTGTCCCGGAGCACGGGCTTCTGTAGGTTCGCTCTTTGAAGCCGGCACTTCGGATGGGTTTGAAGGGGGGAGCTTGACGAAGTCGAAGGGCTCCGGCCAGCCGTCACCGTACTCTCTGCGCAGAGTCGCTACGCGAGACAAATGTTCTTGAAGGCAATCCTGGATGCGTATGATCTCGGCGTCGAGCATAGGCAGGACTGGAACGTAATCTCGACCGACGGAAGCGACCCGGCAAGGGCGTGGAAACCCATATGTTGTGTCGAGGTAACAGTCGTTCCAGGGAAGGGGATGAGCTGGGCGAACAGTGGGTCGATCTGGGAGAGGCACGTCATTTGGCAGGACGGCAATACATGAATCCTCGTAATCGACGCCAGAAAGCCTCGGCTCAGGCCTGCCCTGCCGAAGGAAGAGGAAGTCAAAAGGATGTGTGGGTTTCGTATGGATGGGTAGTCCGTGTGTCTGTGTGAGCACATAAGCCGCTGCTTGACAGAAGACGGCGAATCGCCAGACGGACCTGAAGAGTTAAAGCTACATATTTCCGCCTCGGGATCTGTTTCGCGGCTTGTTTCGCGACATCATCGAGGTGTCTGACAGAAGCAACAGGGTCGATTGACAATACGACAAAGTCGCCTAGGTTGGGAAAGTTGTGGATCTCCTTGGGCCCTCGAGTCCACTCGTCCGCCGCTGGGTTCTCAAGGTACTTCCACGGTCTACAGAAGGGTGGAGGCGAGTCTGGGGCGGATTCAGACTCAGATTCAGAGAAGGAAGAGTGCAAAGATGTCGCAGACATGGTCCGAAAATGGCGGTAAGAGAGAAGGGGCGCTCAGTTGGACTTTGCGTAGTGAGAGGGTGGCACCGAACAATTATGCACGTGTCAACACCGCGGACAACAATTGCCATCTTCGGTAGTAGACCCGTCGACGACGACCACGACACCCACCAGCTGCACCTTTATTTCCAGATCGGCATCCCTTGTTTGCTCGAAGAACAAGGAAGAAGCCGTTAACGTGATCCCTCTCAAGCGCGGGCTAAGGAGCATGGTGATACCATTACCATGCGGCCCGAGTACTATGCGAAGTCATCCTTCATGGCCGATCCCGGCAGCGGCCGCGCACCAGAGATCTCGACGTATACGAGCGTTATTGTTCGGTCAACATTTAGCGGAGATAAGAACATGGCCCTGCTTGACAACAATGTGGTCGACGTAGGAAGCGAACGCAGCCCGTCCGACGTTGGTCGGGTGAGCCTATAAACGCGATCACATGGCTTGCAAATGTACGGGCCGCGGTGGCCGCGACACGGTCATTGTCCATGGGAGACAGCGACGCGCCAGTCACGCTTGCAGGTAGGTCTTAGGCAGACTCAATCTATGAGCTCTGTATATACGCTTCGCGAATGGTATATAGACGCAGGGTAACTCAAGGGATACGTATAGTACGGTGGGAACACGGTGATTGCCAA
Source organism: Peniophora sp. CONT (assembly GCA_001632445.1). NCBI lineage: Eukaryota > Fungi > Basidiomycota > Agaricomycetes > Russulales > Peniophoraceae > Peniophora > Peniophora sp. CONT. The sequence goes on along the minus strand of KV424537.1, from coordinate 112,511 downwards.
ACGACGGTTGTACAGATGGGTATTCGGAAGCCTCGATATCACTGATCTGACTTCACTTCACTCTTACAACGTAAGAAAGGGAGCTTCCGTGCGAGAGTTCGAGCACGAGAGACAACTATCAACGTCGCGGAGCCAAAACGGGCGCGTAGTCCTCTCGCCGCTATAAATAATCAGTCAACGTTGACGGCGAATGCGAAGAAAAAACGCACCCTTCGGCGACTTATCCGTAGAGATGTCTTTGTGAGATTTCGTCTCAGTGTTTAGGGCAGCCGCCACCTTAGCTGAGGTACCGACAGAGCGCCGACTCTCAATCTCTTCGTCCTCGCTTGAATGCTCTGAGCCTCGCTCTACAGCATCGGGGTCGGAACGCAGCCCTAGACGTATTTCTGCGTCGTCCATAATCCTATAGAGAAATGGTCAGACACCAGTATACAACGAACGCAGACATTAACGCACATGTTGAGACGCTTCACATCCTCTAGGAAGTGGACGGGATCGGGTATCTCCGTCACCATGTCGAGATCGTACCAGACATTGACAACGGGATCTCGAAGTTTTCCTACATTGTTCATCATGGATTCAAAAGTAAGGAACATCTCGAGCTCCTCTTCGTCACCGGGTTCAGGCTCACGCTCGGGAGCGCGTCCATCTTGGCTACCATCCTCGCTTCCGATGATGGAGACCTCGTCTGAGGCTGCACTCGTGTCGCGCACCACATCCGCGCCCAGGTGCGCAGACTGCTCCGGCTCATGCGAACGTTCCACACTCTGCACCGGGACGCAAGCTTCCGCAGGTTCGATGTGTGCAACCGACGCCTCAGGTGGATTCAATGCAGGGAGTGTGACGAAGTCGAACGGTTGCGGCCAGGCATCACCCTGCTCCCTACTCATAGCAGCTAGGCGCGACCGGTGATCCTGGAGAATATTCCGTATGCGAATGATCTCAGCGTCGAGCATGGGCAAAACTGGAACGTAGTCTCGGCCGACAGACGTGACCCTACAAGGGCGAGGGAAGCCGTACGTTGTATCGAGATAGCAATCGTCCCAGGGTAACGGATGAGCAGGGCGCACGGTAGGCCGGTCTGGGACAGGTGTATCGTTTGGCAGAATGGCGAAGCATGAGTTCTCTGTGTCGACAGCAGGGAGTCTCGGCTGCGGCCTGCCTTTCCGGACGAAGAGAAAGTCGTAGGGATGTGTTGGTTTTGTATGGATTGGCAGCCCATGTGTCTGATGAATAAGTCAGTGTTCGCTTGCTGAAAGATGACCAGCTCGCAGACGCACTTGGAGAGCCAAGGCTATGTACTTTCGTTTCGGCATCTGCTTCGCGGCTTGTTTCGCGGCAGCATCAAGGTGTGAAACAGAAGCAACAGGGTCTATTGACAGCACGACGAAGTCTCCGAGATTGGGAAAGTTGTGTATCTCCTTCGGCCCGCGCGTCCATTCGTCCGCCGCGGGGTTCTCCAGGTACTTCCACGGTCTACAGAACGGCATAGGCGAGTCGGGCTCAGATCCGGAGTCGGAAGAGGAGGAGGAGGAGGAGGAGCGCGATGATGCGACTGTCATGGCGCGAGGTGATGGTGGGCGGAGAGAAGGGGCTGTCCAAGGAGGTCGTACTCTTCGTAGTGAGTGTGGCACCGAACAATTATGCACGTGCTAGCGCTAGGGACAACAATCGCCATCTTCGGCGGACCCGTTGGCGACGGACACGACTCCCATCAGCTTCGCCTTTATTCCCAGATCGGCGTCCCTTGTTTGCTCGAAGAACAAGGCAGAAGCAGTGTCTTCCTAGCGGCGACCAGAAGTAGTCTAGTAATACTAGCGAGGCCATCCTCCAAAGTTCACATTGCCGTGACTCGCCGATCCCAGCCAGCAGCCTGAGCATAGGCCGCGCACAGCTGGCGTCCAGAGGTCTCGAGGTATCCGAGCGCCGCTATTGTTTGGTCGATACTCAGCCAAGATAATAACATGGCCCTGATTGACAGCAACGCCAATCATGCGATGTCTTATTCCCCTTCGAGTGGTGCTTGTTGTTTCCGCATGCGATAATTGTTCGTTCATCCCTTGCAGGTCGAGGCGCTGAGGACTCTGAGGGGGTATATTATTCGCGCGCATCATCCGTTGCGCCTCCCCATTGCTTCCCCCATCCCAGTTTTTCCGACCTTTCATCATCCACTTCTCCGTTATGCCGGCTCATAGCGAATCTTCTGCTTCTGGCTGGTCCACCGTTCCTCGTCGGGGCTGTTCAACATGCGCGACTGGCGTGTCTCCCGCGACATCCAACGCTTTGCCTCGCGCGACTGATAAGTCCGCGCCTCGCGTAGGGCAAATCTGGTGTATCGAGGAGTCTATCTTCTCTCCGGTCGCCAAACTACTGGGACAAACGATGCCTGTCCTCATGGCAGCCTCTGTCACCTCGTTCACCGACGATCGCGCTTCAAAGCCTCGCCCTTGCCTCATATACGAGGACACCAGCAGCGATGAATCATATCTCGTCTATCTCTTTGGCACCTTCAATGGCGGTAAGATCAAATACCTGCCTCAAGCTCTGCAATTCTTCCTGGCGCAAGTCGACCCCCACTCTTCTGCCTCTCGCCCCAAGAACCATACGAGGAAACGTCTGCCTTGTCTGCACGCGTCGCCGCGCTGGGAACATCATCCTCAATTCTTAGTCGCGCTGTCTCACGAGACAATGCCTGGGTTTGGCTTCAGGAGGGTTCTCAATCACCTAGATCGCCCATGGACCAACTGCGACAACTGCGCGCACGAGAAGACCTATTGGGGGAGGAAGGACACCTGCCCGACGTTCGAGTTCAGCCGCTCGCAACGGGAGGAACTTGATGCGTTGGCCGCACGTAAAATGCGGCAGTGGCAGAGCATACCTCAGCAAGAGATGGAGAGTATGACGATGGAGTTCCGCGTTAGTGTGTACCGCAGTGGACGTCGAAGCCGAACTAACTACATCGTTGCAGATTTGTCTCGACGCAAAGATTGGAGCAAGGGTACTGCATCTCATTGTCATCTCCGCGTACGCTATTCCTCATCATGTTTCAGGCTCGTGATAATGAATCCACGCGTTCACTCTCTACGATCGCCACCGACTTCGCATCCGAGCGTACACGCTTATCAGGGAACCGTATTGAAGTGGGTCTACTCTCTACTGCGTTTAAGAATGACTCACTGACTTCGTGCAGCCGGCCTTGCCTCCAATATCTGAGGAACCAGTAAGTCACAACTACTTCATCTCCGCTCCGAAGGCACTCAATTGTCTTGCAGGTTCCGGTCGAGGCAGCCCAATCCCTTGCTCGCAAGCCCAGTCTCACGGACTCTTCGAGCGGCGAGAGCGAGCCAGAGCCCGAAACTCCCGCCATGTCCGCCGCAGAGCTCCCGCAGCTCCTCATTCACGGCCTTGATCGTCTCTCTCTCGACTCCCCGGCTACCGCGCTCTCCACCGACGCGCCTCAACATGAGCTTCACGACGTGCCCACGCCGAAGCACAAGTCATTCAACAGGCCTCGTTCCCCGACCGGTAGCAAACGTTCAAAGAAGATAGCCATTGGTATGAACAGACTCATCCAGGGCGCTATACAATCTGCGACGGGCAAGGCTCCGAGCGAGCGTCGGATGGCGAAAGATCCCCAGTCGCCGTCTTCCCCGACTACTCCAACCGCCAGCGGCTGGCCCCGTCCTCGAAAGGGCAGTCGCGCCAGCAGGGCCGGCTCAACTCGAGGCGCTTGATCACGATGGACTTTTGTTGTACTTACTCTGTACGCTGGACGACAGACCTATCCGCTCGTTTCACTCTGTATCCCACCCCCTCGTTATTTGTACCCTACCTTGTATCTATCATTCGCGCTCTCACCTTTCAGTGTCACCTGGGCCTTATCGGAGGCAGACCTTTCATCGCAACATAGGTGTATGCCCTCAAGGCCATTCAGGGCTTGCGATACCCGCGGGGCGTGGGTCGCGTGTTGTAGAGTTTGGATTGAGTCCGTCCTCTAGGCGCTCTCTTCCTACCCAGAGTCGTCCAATCCTTACAGCTAAGGGATTTGCCGGGAACACGAGGAACCTCAAGTATAAGTTTCACCCTCACTGAATTGGCAGGTGTTCTCCTTTGTTTCGTCCTACGAGTATGCCAGACGCACCTGCATGTGCGTACTACTTCGTTCATCATGGCACTGCTAAGGTCTAGATCTTGATGCAAGTCTTTGATCATAGCCCCAGCAAGCACAGGCGACAACGAAGGCCATGCTCGGTGGTCCCCTTCGCCTCCATCCTTGGCACCATCCGAGTTCGAGTTGCAGGATCCAGTCATCCAAGCCCGCGTGCGTAGCTCGTCCGTATACTGTGTTCGTGGTGTCCGGTATCTGAAACGAAGGTAGCTCGCTGAGCTAAGGCGGAGGGAATCGGAGTCTCCCGCCTCGAGCGACGGAGGGGTGGCTCAGTCATCGTAGAGGAAGACAGTGCAGTGCAGGTCACAGTGCGTATTGGCGTCAAAGGTATCTGCGCAGCCATCCTCGGCGCAATGGTCCTGGCCAAGTTCTTTCCGGCCGTGGCCGCGGCGCGAGTCGTGCGAGGGTTAGGCCAGGCGTGTAGAGATTGCTGGAAATGCACCGTGAGGAGATAGGAAGCTGGCTCTTGTATGATATTGGATTGTATATGGACGATACAGATCGATTTCCATGCGTTCGGAGTGCAACTGAACTTAAGTTCTTGTGAGCGTAGACGCTGCCTCATGGTGTAGGACATCTATATAGTATCGTCGGACGCTTCGTTCGGGCTTTCACAGGCTACGGCAATGAGAATAGTCACGCGTAGTTTCTTGTATATAGGAGCGAGGGTCCAGTCCTACTTAGCCTTCTCAGAACAGAGCCACCCAGTCGTTCTCGTCAATCGTCGCCACTCACAGAAGCAGCAGGTCCAGGTAGACAGAGTCGCTCTGGGTCATCCCAAGAATATGCGGACTTTCATGAGGCTCACGCAACCTAACGAGCAAAGAGTGCCGATGTTTCAAACGCTTGACATTGCAGGAATTGCCGTTATGGCAGTCAGATATGTAAGGCAGGTGAGTGCGCGAAGCAAGGTGCGCGGCGCGTCCTTGTGCGGCGTTCCGCCTTCGACCACCATCATCCCAGTTCCTATGAACCCGGCATGGAAGCGAAGGGTATCGAGATATCAGACCCCCATCCTTAAAAAGAGTGTCGTTCAACATTTTCTCCATATTCCCTTTGAGGGCTGTGCTATGTTCTTGCAGAAGCAGAAGAAGTTCAAGTTGGCGCCTAAGCGTTCAGAATGGAGATACGCCTCTGCGCAGCCCTACCAAAGCGCCTGGACAGCTCATGGGAAACTATTTGCTCGTAACCCGCAGTAACCAGGACCTTTCCGGCTTGTTCGTGCTGTGCATGCTGTCCGGCGACGATTGTCCAGGAGTCGTTGTTGTTTCCACCAGCGTGCTTTTGTGAGTGTGCGTAGCGCCTCTGTTATCCGTCAACCGCATGCGCTGACTGATATATCCACTATCTCATGTACAACGACGTACTGCTCGTCCTGTGTGCTCACTCGAACCGTCACCTACATGCGCGCTCAACACCACCGGCTCCCGCGCGTGTACAGTGGAATTCTAGACACCCGAAAGAACCGAGGTCCTAGCGCTTGAGTTCCTGCTCGGCTCCGGTTGCCGAATGAACACGAGGCCCCACTGAAGTTGGCCGAAACAAAGGAGCAAAGCCGTGAAACCCGTATTTACCCGCTAGCTCTCCAGTCCTATAAATGCCAAAGCCCTTGTTCAGCATCTCTTTCATACTCTTCCCTGCCCACACATTGTCTCGGCGACTTAGTGCATCTGAGCGTGCAATGTCTATCGCCACCCTCGCCCTTCAACCATCTCCCAAAATACCGTCGACAACCCTGGCGACACCTGCGCTATTCGCAAGAACAGTGCGCCGGTCGTCTTTGTGTAGTAGCGTTATGACTGATATACGCAGGGCGGCCCTACACCGGATGTCCTACCTCTCTCCACGAATGGTGACGTTGCCAATGTTGCGCCTGACGTTCCGCTCGCCAGGGTGCCTCACCCAGTCAACAACTTTCACCAGTACACTCGCGTAGCCTGGAATCTTTTGCGGATCATGTACCCCACATTTGACATCCCATCCGACAGCTGGCGTCTGCAGGAAGAGTGGCTCGCAGATTCAGGAAACTCTGGTCCGATCGCATCGTTGAGGGCGACGATCGAGCGTGATCTGCAATTACCTGGCAAATGTAGAGATATACTACAAAAGGTGCTCAACAAACCGAACTATGCGACCCTTCACAAGTGGGCGTCTATATCTTGGCGTCGACTGCTCGACGAAGAGAAGGCGCCGTACACGGCTCTCTGGGTACAGGCCAAAAATCTATACATGACTGCATATCCGGGGCGGCCCTTGCGTTATGCGAACAAGAAACAATACTCAGATGCGAAGAGAAAAGATACTGTAGACCTGAAGAAGAGCAGACCGAAGAACAAGATCGTCAACACTGATGGGGTGGCGGAAGTTGGCTCCAGTGTAACACATAACACGAAGTCGCGCAAGCGTCACCGCGGCGAGGACGATGCCCAACCAGCGACCAAGAGAGCGCGCACTATCCCTGCTGTCGACTTTCCCGCTCATCCTCAAGCTCCCGTGCTAGGCAACGCTGGCCTGTCGCTGGGCTCGGAATCTGGTGCCATTCAACCGGTAAACAAGACATCGCGCAAGCGCCGTCAGGATCAAGGCGATGCTCAACAGACGAAGAAGAAAGCACGCGTCACCAGTACTGCTTGCGGCATCTCTCTTCCATCTGCGTCACTCCCAACACCCTTTACGCCTGTATCTTACTCTCGCTTTGATCATGCTCCCGCTGGCTATTCTCCAACTGTGGCATATTCAGCCAACCAAAACGTGATCGATCATCGGTTCGTGCAGCAATACAGCGACGACTCAGTCCCGACGAATGCGCAACAGGACTCTGCTCGTACTTCTGTCCTTGGTTCTTCCAGATCAATTACCAGGAATGGGTTTCCTACACAGCCGCCATTCATGTATCAGTCGAGTGAACTGCCCATGGTCGACGAAGTACGTAGACATTTACAATTGCCTTTGAAACAGGCGCTAACGGTCTCCAGAACTCCTTTTGCTGGGAAGCGGGCGCTATTGCACTGGTCAACAAGCAGTCATTGGCGGCGCAGTGGGATGCAATCTCTGAAGAGGCCTCCATGTCTAACAGCGCGGTAATACAACCTACCTCACTGGATGCCCATCTGCCCTACCTCGAACCGCCATTGGAGCACTACGCCCCAGAGTACAGTGCACCGTTCCCTACCCTTGCGATTCTGCCTCACGCACCGCTCGATGAATTGCCTGCTGTCTCATCGTCGACATCGCCTGGGCACGAATGTGCCAACTTTGGCAGCCGGCCAACTCGTGATGACCAGAACTACGTCGAGTGCACCTACGTAACTATGAACTACTGTCAGCCACAGTCGAATGTTGCCCTCGACAAACCTCTTGTCGCTCCCTATATCGAGCCCTTGCTCGAGTCTGGGTGCATGGCTGACGACTTCAACTACGTTTGGAATCTTCTAGGATGCTCTGGCAGCGGTCAAGGCTCAACCTCGTACCCAGGTTGAGGAGCGATATGATACCACTCGCTCGCTGCTCGACGTTGATCCCGCATGGGCTCTGCACTCTCCTCTTTCACATGGCATACTCAAATAACGCTTGTACGCATCCCTAGGCGATATTTGTCATTGCACAAGTCTCGCTTCTTATTTTGGTCATCGTGCCTGTCTGCAGCTCGGTTCACATACTTAACCGCCCTCGGTTGTGTCTCACCAACCCGGAATGCCATCGTATACTCACTGTAGTTATCGTGACAGCCTTTTGTAATATAATCGTGCGGTTGTGAGATTCAATCATACGCGAGTTCTTCGCTCACGCGCCAGCGGCCAGCATCCAGCATCCACCCCCAGCGACAAGTGGTAAGTTGTGACAAATCAGATTACAATATCCTTGAGTGCTTTGTAAGTATGTCTACACAAATATTACAGCCCAAGCCCCAGCAGTCAGATCATCCGCCACAAGTCCCACAAAAAGCTCAATCAACCTTGATCTTGCTCGCCGGCGCAACCCACGTCGCGCTAACGAACTTGAGCACCTCGTCGATAAGAATGACGGGTGCGCTCAGCCAGAACACCGCGGCCCACTCGGTAGTGTTAAGCGGCGTGATGGCGAAGAGGCTGGTGAAGAACGGCACGTAGAGGATCATGACGTGGAGGGCCATGCTGAGTGCGATGGCGCCGACCAGGAAGGGGTTCTTCCATAGCGGTAACCGCAAGAGACTGGCGTTCTCGGAAAGCGAGTTCATCGCGTTGAACATCTCTACGGTGACGAGGATACTGAGCGACATGGTCGTTGCATGCTGCGACATCTCGTTCGTGAACATCGAGCAGCCGATCTCGGGGAACAGCGAGCTGCACTGGTGGAAGTGCGTCTACGAATCAAGGTAAGCTAATGCTTTCGAGTGGAACTGCAACGAGAGACATACGAGCTGATGGAACGAGATCTGCGGGCCGCCCTGGTAGAACATGAACCACCAAGCGTAGCCAGCGACGGTTGCGACTCCGACGTATGTGCCAACAACCATGTAGCGGAAGAAGAGCCAGCCCGAGATGAGGGGTTCGCGCGAGCTGCGTGGTGGTACGCGCATGATAGTATGGTCGGGAGGGTTGAAGCCGAGTGCGGTGGCGGGAAGGGAGTCCGTGACGAGGTTGACCCAAAGCAACTGAACCGGGATAAGCGCCTCGGGCATGCCCAGAAGCACCGTCAAGAAGATGCTGACGACCTCGCCGATATTAGAGGAGACTGCAGAGTGGTCAGCTCAAGCACAGAGTAGAAGGTGAAAGCGACGCACTAAGGTAGCGAATAAACTGTTTAGTATTGTTGTAGATCAGACGGCCCTCCTCAACGGCCTTCTCTATTGTCGCAAAGTTGGAGTCGGCGAGGACCATGTCCGCAGCGAGCTTCGCAACGTCCGTGCCGCTGCCCATAGCCACACCGATGTCCGCCTTCTTCAGCGCCGGCGCGTCGTTGACACCATCACCAGTCATGGCTACTACAAGCCCGAGGCTTTGCAGCAGGTCGACGAGCTGGATCTTGTGTCCGGGCTCCGTGCGGCTGAACAAGCCAGCGCGCTGAACAGCCGCAAGCTTCTCCTCGTGGGAAAGCGCCTCAAATTCGCGTCCGGTGTAGCTCTTGCCCGTCAAGTCCTCGTTCTCGCCAAAGATGCCGATGCGCCTGCAGATCGTCTCCGCGGTGCCTTTGTTATCGCCCGTGATGCAGATAACGCGAATGCCTGCCGCCTTGCACTTGGCTACAGCGCCGCGCGCCTCGGGCCGCGGCGGGTCGAGCATGCCAACGATCGAGACGAACGTGAGGTTCTGCTCGAAGCGCGCGTAGTCTGCCGAAGAGCCGCTCTTGTAATGCGAAGCGTCGATATCCGCAACGTCTACAAACGCCAAGGCCAAATTGCGCAGCCCATCCGAACCGTATGCGACCGTTTGCTGAAGCAATGACTGCTTGAGAGCGGGAGTCATAGGGACGTGTGCGCCACCGGGGACGAGAACGTTGGTGCAACGTTCGAGAACGGATTCCGGCGCGCCCTTGACGAACAGTGCACCAGTGCCGCGCAGCTTGACGAGGACAGACATCATCTTGCGGTCGCGGGAAAACTCGAAGGTAAGCAGACGCGGGATTTCACGCTCGTAGTAGTCGCAGACAGCGCTCGCGCGGGTTGCCGGATCCATTGACGGGAGAGTAGCGAGAAGCTCTTTGCTCGGGCAGCCAATCTTCTCGGCGAGAACCTTGAGCGCAGCCTCCGTAGGCTCACCTAAGTTGGCATACTGCTGCTTGTCCTGTGCTAATGTTAGCCGGTTTATATGACTAGTAGGGAGAAAGAACATACCGCATTGTAGATGATCTTAGAGTCGTTGCAGATAGCACCAATCTCCGCCATGCGCTGCAACGGTTCCGACCGAAGATCAACGCTCGCAGCCTTGCCATCAGCAGACGACACCGACCCAAGAGGTGAGAAGGTGCTGCCCTCCACGAAGAACTCCTGGATAGCGTTACCCGCCGCGTTTACCGTGACAAACTAATCGAATAGTCAACACTCTGCGGCACATATAATAGGAAAAAGACAGACCTTCGATACGGACATCTGGTTGGTCGTCAGAGTGCCAGTCTTGTCCGAGCAAATGACGTTCGTGCTGCCAAGCGTCTCAACGCTGGGCAGGTTGCGAACGATAGCGTTCTTCTGAGCCATTTTCTTCGTACCAAGGGCAAGGCAAGCGGTAATGACAGCAGCAAGACCCTCAGGAATGGCAGCAACAGCGAGTGCGACGGCAATCTTGAAGTAGTAGACGGCTCCCTTGAGCGCGCCGTGGTGAGAGGGGTCCCAGAAGTGGCGAATGTTGATGAGCCAGACGAGGATGCAGATAACGGAGATAACCTTGGCAAGCTGGTCACCAAACTCATCGAGCTTCCGCTTCAAGGGCGTCTTCTCGCTGATTTGCGAAGAGATGCTCTTGTGGATGTCGCCGATAGCCGTCTTCTGACCAGTGTACACCACGACAGCGCGCGCCGTACCATTCACGACGGTCGTGCCAGAGAAGAGAATATTTATCATGTCCTGCTTCACGGCTTGCGGGTCGGAGACCACGTCAACGGACTTGTGCACGCTCTGGCTCTCTCCGGTGAGAATAGCCTGGTCGACGCGGAAGCTGCTCGAAGAAACGGAGATGAGGCGGCAGTCGGCGGGTATTTTGTCGCCGACGGCGACAGCGATGATATCTCCAGGAACGAGCTCAGAAGCATGTAAACGGGCGATCTGACCGGCACGGAGAACCTTTGCCTCATCTGGGGAGTATTCCTTCAGAGCCTAGAAAGGGATTAGCTTTAGACGTGACGGGAACGCAACTAATCACGCACGTCAATCGCCTTCTCCGCGTTTGTCTCTTGGATAACTCCAACAGTCGCGTTTGCGATAAGGATAAGAATGATGACCGAGGGTTCGACGAATGCGCCAAAGAATGTTGCGTCCTCTGCATCGTCGAGCAGTGCGAGGATAAACGAGACGACAGCAGACGCGAGTAGGATCAGAACGAGTTGGTCCTTGAACTGCTCAAGGATAAGCTCCCATAGTGGTGTCCCAGGTTCCTCAGGTAATTCTAAGATATGTGAGCCATGATGCACATGCATATCAACACGGGTACATACCGTTCTTTCCGTATAACTCGACGTGCTTGCTAACCTGGTCCGGGCTCAAGCCGTTCGCGGAGTCAACCGCGAAGTGCGCGAGTAACTCGTCGGACGTTACGGTCCACGGTGCCTCCATGATAGAAGGAAGATACTGGCGCTTTGCGTCGTGGCGGTGGCGGTATAAGATACACCCAAGTCTGGGACCTGAATGCTCTCGAAAATCCTGGCCACACGTGGAGGTGAAGGTCCGCGCTGACGTGGCGTGTACATCCACGACGGTCCGGTCGTTGAGCCTTGGCGCAAACGGCCATTCTCAACGCTGTCACTGGCGAGCAGCATGAGAGGGTCCTCACGGTCGGTGTGAAGGTACAGGGTTGCCGGCGGCGCGATCCCACCATGCTCGTCTTTATTCTCGTCTTGGTCGGGCGTTCTTCGCTCGATCACGCAACGCTGTCGACGTGGCAGCTTCGTGGCTCGAGCCAGGTGTGGCACATGGCGTGCACAGGCCGCACGCTCTGCATATGTTTCCCGCGAGCTTGCAGTAACCAAAACTTGAGTACTGAATGCTGCGACGCTGTCTTATAGAGCAAGATTCTCAATGCCGGCAGCTTTCACGAGCGCCGCAGATGATTCTCAGCACTATCAGCAGACTCAGCAGGGCGTTCATTGAGTCGCTTCACCTGGAATCCTATATATCGATGTCTAAGTCCTCTGGGCTACTTCAGTGACACTAATCGCGCAACATTGTATCATGCGTAAGATGTCATACATAGACTGTATCGAGACCGCGGCCATTCTCATGTTACATCCCCAAGCCTAACTGACGACGTGGGCGTGAGTACCTGGGTTCACCGACAGTCGGATACCTCGGTGTAGTTAGATACAGCAGCCTCGCATCGAATCGAATCCCGAAAGATGTAATCCGAAGGTTGTTATGCATGAAAAGAAAGTGAAGCCGGTTCAATGCTCGCACATATTGAATGGAAGAGTAAAGACCTGTTCCGTTACCTCCGAAGTCATCGCGCTACGCTCGTCCATCAGCTCCAGCCGCAGCGCCTCAGCCTCGCTCCGGTCCATAAGCCCATCGTTATGATCCACGATAGCATCAAGAAGCTCAACCGGTAACCTCGACAAGCCAGATTCCGGAGACGCGGCAAGGGCGTGTATGGTCGCATACATCCACTCGCGTTGCTGAGGGGGCACGAAGGTCGTTGACGGTCGCGGATGCTCGAGACTTGGGTCGACAAGGAAGAGCGCAAGGATCTTGCGGTGACCCGGTCGGGATGAATCCGCGAGAGAGAACGGCTGGACTTGGTGTTGGTACATATTCGGGAAAGCGATGCAACGCCCGGCCTTCGTCACGACTGCACCAATCATCTGAACGAGTGGCTCGTCTCGGTCAAAACCGTACGTTGTTGTCGAGCCTAAGAGGTGAGATTTGGGATAAACATCAACGTCGGACTTTGAGTGAGTCCGTACCGATATGATCGTCCTGTTCAGCATACGTGGGTTCATCAACAGCAGTGCGGAATGCGAGACGACTTTCTGTGACATTCTCCTCGTCGTAGTAGTAGATACCCGTGCTGACGATAGCTTCGTTGATCATGCCCTCGACATGCCACGAGCCACCGGGATATTCAGGCTTTTCAGGCGTCTGCGGGGGCCATTAAGCTTCGCCAAACAACCCTACGACAAAGGGAGACATACGCACGAGATGGATATTCGATAGCTTCACGATGACTTGTAGTGTCCGCCCTTTGAGTGTGACTACAGGAGGGGCGGAGTGACCTTCGAACTTTGGGACTCGTAGACCAGGCAGTGTGATCACGCAGGGCGGTTCCTCGCCGTTCTCGTCCTCTTCCTGCGTCGCTTCTCTAAGGTAGTTCTTCTCGTAGTCATCCTTGGTGCGCACGGGCGGGAAGTATCCGGCGGCAGTCTCCCCTAGCACACGCTCCCAGAGCGGGACGAAACGCGCGACAAGCCTTTCAATGACCAGATAGGTGTTGGCGTGAATGCGTGGCTCGAGGTTATTGATATACCCAAGAGCGTGAGCGGACGTGCCGTCCGCGGAGATCGCAAAATCAGTCGGTAGCCACTGGAATCGCCTGGATATGAACGAGGGGTTGACGGATGTAGAGTCATGAAAGTCGCGCGTTAGGCGGTGTCCGTCGGCGTATGGAACTATCACGCTAGAAGGATTCACGGCATACTCAGGACGCGGCACTTCTCGAGGCGGGAGTGTCTCGGATGAGATCAAAGTGCGACCATAGATGCCAGGATATAGAGAAGGGTGAACGAGATCCAGGACCTGGCCGTTGGCCCGGGGATGCCAGTCCTTGAGCTCATCTGGAACATCTTCGAGCTTTCCGACGCAGGTCAGGAGCTCATCGCGTAGCTCGTCGTCGACAAGAGTATCAGACTGCCAGATACGGACGGCAATAGAAGCCTGGAAGCCCATTAGCTCATTGACTCGAGTGAGTATGCATAACACGCACCTCCACGCCTGTCACCGGATCGCGCATCGCGGCATAGTGCGCGAGCTCATCAAGCACGTAATCGACCTCGTCCTCCTTCAACGGGATCTCTCCGTATGGGACAGGTGCACCGACAGCCTCAGACTTCCACCGTGCACGGATAACCGGGTCGGTGTATTTGGTCCACCATTGAGGCTTGGATCGGAGGACTGCAGAGAGCGCGCACATATTGCGCTCGTTCGCCTATAACAAAGTCTCGATCAGCGGGAGACTTAAACCGACAGCATCAGACGTACTGGAGTGGGGCGATCCTCAATGTGCTCCTCGTAGACCCCGTCTCGGTCATGGAAGGGGTGTCGGTAGGCACCAGATAGCTCCTCGCAGGCGACTGGCTCGGGCCAGTCCAGAGTGAGAGTGGTCGACATGATTGGCTGTACTGAGCTGTAGAGACGGAGAAGATGGATTGGGAAGATGGGAGGTGTGGCACGACTTGATGTACTTTATACGCCCTTGGCGTTGATGTCACTTAAACTTCAATAAAGTTTGGAAGGGCACGATGAGCCAGCGTGCTTTGACTCGGAAGAGAGCTGATAGCGATAGAATATGTACACATGACGTGACATGTCATAAGTACATGAGTCGCGAGAGAGGCCAGAGTCATCGAGTACGGAGAATACCGGAGTTGATGGGAAGAGGTGGTTGGGCCGCGCGCCGGACCGGGTCCGTGCTCTCCACGTGCTAAGGTTAGGTGTTCCTTGATGCGGGCCTCGCCCAATTGTGCGGGCGAACCAGCTTGTCCTGAACGCCCACCTCGTTACTCGCTACTCGATACTCTCTACCGCCAATCTTTCGTTTCATAGCACCCGAGTTGCTGCATTGTGTGCTACCGCTCGAGCTCCTACTTCTCTCGACAGTCGACATACCTCCGAGCGCCCGGTATGCCACTGACTGTCGGAACCGCTAGCGGTGGCAAAACTGGCCCGTGCGTGATCGATCTACCTGCCTTTCTTAAGCATCCTAACAAATGTACTCAAAATAGATGCCACATCCATCTCTTGAACGACGACTGTCTAACAGCCATCTTCTACGAAGTTGCTCGCCATCCGCCTCGCGGTTTCAACCACACAGTGGTATCCGAGACTGATCGGCTCATATGCATAACCCACATATGCCAAAGGTGGCGCGAGCTAGCATTGGATCTTGCAGAGCTCTGGGCCGAAGTCGTGTTCGTATACCCGAAGGCTTTCCGCACATTCCTTGAGCGCGCTCGAGAGTTGCAGCTCAAATTGGAGTTCGACCGTCGGACTTATGGGTTTGGCATACCACCGAGGAAGCGTAGTCTATCGGAAGAGCAAATTGACTATATTGTAACGCACCCTGAGCGTCTGCGTGTATTGGATGTCAAGGACCAACCGATTTCGTCCGCATTGGCGCTTGCAGGGATTACTCTGCCTATCTTGGAATACCTTCACTTCGACTACAGCGACAGCGAGCCTTACCTTGATTGCGACGGTCCTTCGATTTTTGCTCCATTGCTCAGGATCGCAGTATTCGGAAATTTCTACATGTCCCTAGTTGCACCTCATCTCATAAAACTCTCTTTGTCCGTTGGTGATGACTGGGTGGGCGAAATCGATGCCCATCACCTTCAGACGCTTCTCGGGAGTCTATCGCTGCTAGAGACTCTTGAATTAGAAAACTGTTTGCCTCCTGATGGATGGGATATCGTATCGGAACAGCGCATCAAGCTACCATACCTCGCGAAACTCCACATCACTGGTTCCCTGTCAGCCGCAACATCGATGGTCAGGACCCTTGAACATATCAACGACTATGCAAATGTCTGGTTGACTATCACTGAGCTCGAAGAGACAGAGGACGCTTCGCATCTTGCGGGCACACTCCGCCCTCATTTTGACTCGGTGCGGCACGACACTCTCTCGGTCAGCGAATACTATTCAGACCCGGTTCATGGCTACGGTGCTTCGCGACTTCTTCGCATGTGGTTGTCCGATAAAACGGACCATTCAGTCAACTCGTATACTGTCTCCATCGATGTCGCGGATAGTCCACTTGAAATCATGGACTTCTACGAAGGCTTCTTCGAGCAGTTATCCGTGGGCCAAATAGTACACTTGACAGTTTGCCATGAAGAACGACTCGACGAGTTCGATTGGGAAGAAACCCTGCCAGCTTTTCAAATGCCACAGTTGACGCACTCCGTCCAGTCGATTCACTACCATCTCGAGGTGCAGGACGCGCACCAATTCGCTTCCGAGACCGCTGACTTTGGTTCGGGACTGTTGCCGATGTTCCTATTGGACAATCCTGTCGCTTATACCAGCATCGTCTCAGTGACTTTGGAAGGAAACCCGGAGCGCTACGAGCGAGCGACCAGCGCTGATGAGGTTGAGAAACTTCTGTGGTGGCTCGACGAACGCGCGGCAAGTAACGCCCCACTCAAGACACTCTACCTAACCGGAGGCGCGTATAAGTTGCCGTACGAAGAGCACAGTGGCACCGTCAACAGATCGCGAGACTGGGAAGTTTGGAATGAAGTAGGGAAACTGGTTCAAGTCATCGACGAGCGTACGCTAGATGCGATGTAGCAATGGGTGATACGATGGAAAGGGCGCAGGGGTAGGAAGCAGTAGGGAAAAGAGTCGTCAACAAGCGAGAGCCGATTGTACCACGATGAAGGGGTCGTATTGTAAGTAGTCTATCAACTGAAACAGAAATGCCTAGGCCTACGGTGAAGTCGTGCATAAAGTTTTATGATTGCGATCTATTGGGCAGCCTTCTCCTAGGTCGGCTCACTCGTACCGCGTACATGGCGTCATCTCGTGTGCGCTATCCTCACGGTCATTACATTCTGGCAAACTTTGAATCTTTCGATTGGCGCTTCTTCTGCTCGCTCGACCGGCCATTTATACCCCGACAGCGGCGTTCTCTTCAGATGCCGCCTCTTGTTCCGGAGCGTGCGCTTCGACATTACCCCGTGCACACGCTGACGTCTTGATATTTGTTTACACCCGTGCGAGATCTTTCGGTGGGTTTTCCGACGCCCAGAAAGCTTAAAGTCAAGGCAGAACAGATCTGGACGGAATATCTCAGCGCTCGGGGTCCAAGGAAGGTAAACGGTGCAGCTCAGCTTGGCGGCGGCGGCGCGGTTCTTTCAGTATCTGGCATCGATAGTCATTCCTGTGCGTGCATGCTCGCTTGAACGAAGATAAAACCGTCCTTGAGCAGTACCGTGGCTTATTGACAAAATTCTAGACTCGAGCCTTATGTAAGGTGCAAAAGCATGTATCGATCAAAGAGTCAACTGCATCATCCTTCCTATGAGGGCTCTTCGATGCACGATGTTTTCCATCCGCGGTGTGGAACAAAACACGTCACCTCAAAACCGTTGGGTCAAGGAGGCCTCACTCGATGCATCTCGTGCTTGAAACTAACGCAATCACAACATAGATCTACGCTTACTACTTGGGTATGCATGTATTCACTATCCCAGAGAATGGTGAGCTCGGCGGTGGAGGAATGAAGTCAAGTGCGCCGGTGTGCTGAGCATCTCAGAACAGTCTCACGTAAAGCTAACAGGGTACTGGTCAAAGAGTTGCAGCTGAGAGAGACATGAAGGATATCGGCCCGCTCGACGAGATGGAGGATGGGACTAAGCCAAGGCGAGGCGCCATAGTAGGAGAGGCGGGGGAATCTACTCACGGTTCATCCGGGTACGAATACCGTCTGCAAGCATCCTAATGCACAGGATCAAGGCGCTTTACACTATAGCACATGCACGTGTAGCTGTGTAGACGGTCGAGCCGGCCCGCTCGAGAGACCCTCAACTGTAACAGTGTAAGCTTCGCGTGAGCGCTACCGTACTATGCAGCTCAAACTACCGCCGCGATGACTAGCTCGAGTAGGCCCTCTGTGTGTAAAACTTAGCATGATCTACTGTGCCGCTGTATAGGCTGAGTAGATACCGCAAACGCTCTCGATCGAGTTCCGGCTTTACTACATACGTGTATGTAGAAGCGCATGCACATGGTTGACTTGACGCTGGTGCACAGGATAGTATCGAAAGGAGCTATTCTGACGAAGATGTGCAGTTTCCGTGGGCAATTACGGTTACCCATCGCCGCGTTACTTCGGCAGAGCTCGGGCAAGGCTCGGGAGACTGTATGCACGCATACACTCGCCAATTTGGCAAGTCGCCGTGCATGCCGTGATTTCAGCGCTCGCCGCTCGATCCGTAAGTACGAGATCATTCCTGGCCGGGCTGCTCGCTGGCGTATCACTCACGCCAAGGGTCCATACGAATGTAGTGGCTCTTCGTGACCATCGCTGGGAACCTACCGGGCCGCCTCGGCCCTTGCGCCACAGCCCGAACCTCCTTCGGCACACGTCTTCACACCGTCTTGACCCGTCGACAACGGACTTGCGATCCCGATTGCGCGCTTCCGCTATGCAGGGTTGTTTCGGGAGGTGACAAGCTCGCAGGCTGGGAATATCTTCGCATGTAACACGCGGTGCAAAGCGCACACTGGCTCGGGTTGCCGAGTGGCGGAATAGACTCGGGCCACACGGCTGTGGCTCAAGAGCTCGGCTGCTAGTAGTATGGGATAGTGGGGCTAGCAGATGATCGCGGGTACGTTCAAGTATGTTCTTGTGGATCGTGGTGTGCGTAATGGCCTGAGTTCGGGAGCCGAGAGTACTTGGAGCTTGAGCTTGATAAATCAGCGTTGGACAGTAGTTGGTAGTTAAGCCGCCTGTTAGATGAACGAGACGCAGAGACTAGTCCATCTCCAGCAATCGAGGGTGCGTTCGTACAGACGCGCAAACCTACCAACACGGCGACGGAGATCTCGGACGGTCCAGGCAGATCAGCGCCAGAGTTGCCAGCGTAGTACTTATGCTTGCATAGGACACGTGCGTGCGCTGTATCAGAGTCAAGCATAGGGATGATGTATGGGATCATGATGTGCGATGATGTAGTGGTTGTACTAGGACGTGCTTAACCTGGTTTGAAGTAGCCTCTACATGCACAGCCAAACTTAGTTTGTGCGTCTAAGTGACAAGTTAAGCAACCAAGTCTGGGCTAACTCTCATTCTTCAAGCTAGTGCACTTGACACAGCAGCTGATTGCTATCCACGAGCTAGTTTGCGTGACAGTACGCAGTGGCCCAATGATGTTAGGCGTTTGGGCTGAGCGAAAGAGCCTCATCTGCGACGCATGCGGGCTAGAAGCAGCAATGAACCTAGAGTGTATGCGCCTCGAGCACACCGTGCGCGCTCATTTGGGGGGTAGTATTGCTCACCTGAGCTTAGCCAGACGTAAGGCAACAGGCTTGTATGCGCATCTGAATCAAGCCCTACAACCCGCGCTTCTAAGATGAGAGCAGTCTGGCTCATTTTGGACCGCCTAGACCCTACACAGCTGCATGTATGCGCATCCTAAGCCCACGCAGGCGTAGGCCGGTGAACCCTGCATCTTCCTCCAGTTCATGCCTCCGAGATGCGCGCATACACGGCGACGCTACATCTCCACGATGCTACAACCCGCGGCCCGTGGCAAGAACTCGGAGCGCCACCTACTTCGCCGGGCGCGGACAAGCTTGCATGCTCGGCATACCCCGCGCCGCAAACAATACAGCGAAGTTCAAGCGTTGCGTCGGATAGTAGTGATGGAAGGATGAGAAGGAGCTGTGGCGCGTCAAACGGTCAAGTTCAAGACGCCGTTGGCACAGGTCTGAATCTTCGCGAAGACTTGGTCGTCTAGCACAATCATACAATCATGATAATCGTCGTCGTGGGGGTCATGCGTGGACTTCGCGAAGCATGTCCAAGGAAAGTATGACAGGTAATTCAGCAGTGGAAGCGGCGACTGAATGCGAGATCAGTACGGATATAAACTGCCTCATACTGGAGTCCTGTCGCCGTGCCGCAGAGCCGTGCAAACTTCGTGGAAGCAGGCCTGGCAGAAGAGCCAGAAGAGCCCCCGGAGTTAGAAAAGTTGCTGAGATGCTATGAACTTGTCGTCGTCCCCGGAATCCTTCTCAAAGCCTGCCTGTAGTACCAGGTAAGTACCCTCAGAAAAGTCGATGGCACTGAAGCCTGGCTAGTATGACAGTATACAGTTCATATCGCGATGAACTGTGAAAGTTGCGATGAGCGCGAATACGGATATGAAATAACGGATACGGATATTGTGCGAGCAAGCGAGCGAGCGACGAGCGGCGGAATACTAGAACGAAGACTGGGTGCCGAATACTGAGCGCGAATAAGACTAGGACGAGAACGGACAGGGGATCAGTACAACATCGTGACTTGCACAAACAGGACAAACGGCGGTCAAACTCTGGAGAGCGAATAGCAGGAATTGATGGTGTGATGGGACTTGCGTATGTTACGTCAAATGCGTTGCTATGGATGATGTATGGGGGAATGTATTCGTGTATGTGTGGTTACGGATGCTAGTGCGGTTGTGTGAAGAAGAGGACGTGGCGGGATGCGACCCGAGATGATACAGTAGCCAGACTCCGTAGAGAAAAGAGACTAGAAGCGCGAGCCAGTGAATTTATCTGCCCGCGAAATCGGTGCACTATCCGACGCGCACGGAACGCCGCTGAGTATCGCCACCTCGTCGCGTATTTTGTGCATCGCTACGTCGGCGAGCGCGACGCTCGATGCGTGCCAGCTCTTCCTCCCATGCTCGTACGAGCTCCATTTGGGGCGGAAGTACGGCGCCGACCTGAGTAAAACCATTGTCAGCATACATATCCTTCGTAAACTCAGAAGGAAAGGAGATGAAAGCAAACGCACAGTCGTCTCTCCTGTGATGGTGTTTAACCTCACTACTGCCGTCGGTGCTGCAATGCCCTGTATTTGCGGCGGCGCACTCCTTGGTGGTATAATCATGCTCCCTAACGCCGTCGCAGGTGTTGCCGCCAGAGCCGCCGGGCGCGCCGTTAGCGGCCTCAACGTGCCTTCGCTTAACGTTTGTGACCGACCATCACGCGTCTTCGGTCGACTACTACCGCCGCCTGCCGCGCCCGAAGATGTATGCGGTCGTGCAGAGTTGCGTCTACTCGGCCGATCATCCCTCTCCTTCCTCCGTGCGCCCGTACTGGGCCTTTCCAACCCAGGCGGGTCCCTCCCACTTCCCGTCCCTCGTCCCCCGTCCCTCTTTGCATACGGCGGCGCGGGCGTTCCGATCCCCAAAGCCTCATCTCTCGCTTGTACCTCACGCCATCTAGCCAACGCGAGTCTTCGTTGCGCAGCGTTCGTCGCGACGACGACCAACGGCTCGTCGCGTAGCTCAACGCTATCCGTTCCATTGGGTCCTGATACGACAACACGCGCTTTCACGGAGAATGATATCCGGGCGAGGGGCGTGTCAAGTGTTTCGCCCAATGCCCAGCGCGAGGTAGTTCGTGAAGCAGGCCATTGCAATGCTAATGTCCGAGTGTACAACCCATTCTCGTCGCGCGCGAAACGGCCTGCGCCGGATTCTGCACCCGCGACGATGGTCGTTGCAGTTTTGATCGTGTCGGCGTACGCTGATGGCGGAGTTGAGCCTGAACTAAACAATGCGGGAGAAGCAGGTGTGGGTGGGAGTAAAGGGCGCCCAGAGGTAGAAGAGGAAGATGATGAAGCAAAGCTGTCAATAGATGCGTTCGACGATGTTGATGGCGGGTCGCGTAGCTCGATGCGGCGCTCGACCGTAAGACTGGCAGAGCGTACTACAACGGCCGGATCGGCGGGCCGAACGTCAAGAGTGACGGAAAGAATATCCTGTGGGCCGACAGCCTCTGGGGGAACGCGGACACGGTAGTGGAGTAATGGCGCGCGTGGTTTATTGGATGACAGGAAATGATGGGATGGCCCTGGGGCGAACGGCGGCGGTGTTGGTGCAGCGTAGCGCGTGATGGGGATGTCGACCTGTTTGGAAGTACGAGTGCCAACTCCGGCGATGGGCGGGTGCGCGATCGCGGCTTCCACGCGCCAGAAGACGCGGTAGTCCGGGAACGCAGCTGTGCTCGCACCGGCACTGTCCACCGGGACCACGATCCGAAAGGGAGCTTCAAATTCGCCCAGTGGCGATGCGGTGTCGTGCGGCGACGACCAGAGAGTTTGGACGTGGTCGGCCATGACGTGAGTGTGTGTTTGGCCGAAGCGCGAGTGGCGGACTTCGTAGCAGCGCACATGCGCGGTCAAGGCTCGGGCAGGGAGCGGCTTGCCATCACTGTCGATGTGAGTGGCAACGACGCCTTTGACGACGACGGGAGTGAGCCCAAGAAAGCCGTCGTAGCCGAAGCGGGCACCGTTGCCGCCCGCGCCGGTGAGGGTGATGTGGACCATGAGATGGAAGTGGGTTGGAAAGAGACCGCCACCATCTACTTGCCATGCCGGGACTAAATAGGTTTCGCGTTGCTGGCTTGGTCGCCGGCATGATTATCACGGTAAACTCTCTATGCTTTCCGTTCTAGAAGCTATCATAATACTACGTAGGGTGCTTGCAACAGCATATGGAGCAAGTATCAGGACATGCAGTGCGTCGAGAACTGTGACGACCCCGACTCGTCAGTACACGTTCTCTACGAACAACCCTTCTGGCAGACATTGCAGGCAAGTACCTTACCAATATCGTGATCTTCATCTCTAATGTAATGACCCGCTACATAGATGTTCGCCGGAGAGATGCTCTGTAAGTCGCTCAAGCAGCCACCCCGTCACCAAGCGCCCCTAATTGCACCCGTACAGGCTTCCTCCCCGTCCTCGCTGGCATCCTCCATGCCCGCATCACATCGGGCAAGCAACATGTAGCCCTGCCAGATGAAGACGCCGACGAACCTCTCCTCGAACAGCCCGTGAAACGGCCTGCAGACGTACCGCTCACAGGCTGGCGTGTGCTGCTGCTTTGGCTGCCAGCCATATGCGACCTCACCGGAACAACGGTCCGTGTCTCCGCCTCTCCCGTTCCCGCGTCCTTGTTCCCTGTTTGGGCCCACTTCGACCTTCGGCTGCGCCCTCCCACCTTCTCTTTCACAATCTTCCTCTTTTCAGTGTATTTCCGCCTTCCTTTTCTCGCTGCGCATCCGCTCTCTCTGCGGCCGCCTCTGAATCGACCGCACCCATGCTGCTCGTCTCGCGCAGTCTTCGTTGTTTCTCCGAGTCTGCCCCATCCGTGCTACGCGCGCCTGCAGGTGTTACGTGGACCCTACGCGGCGCCCGCTTGCAGTCTACGCATACCGCACAGGCGGCGGATCGTACTCGCACACAGCTTTTTGACTCGCATCCGACGGAGAGATGAAGATATCAGTCCTAGACGCGCTTGTGGCGCAGCTTCTGTCCTTCGTGCCCGCCGCGCGCCCGGGCGCCGTAAGAGGACACGCATGGTCCTGGGCTTCTATCGCCTCTCGTGCCGAACCTTGTTTCTTTGCCTAGAGTTTTTTGCGCGCTTCGTATCCTCCCGAACGAGGTTCTTCGGGTATCGCGTTCGTTCGCACGGATTGGAGCAATGTACACACCGCTCGCGGTCCATTGTTCTCATTCCGGGAACTTCCATACTCGGAGCCTCAATACCTCCTTCTCCCGATAATGACCGTCTCACCCGTTCATACCCTTCGTCACCGAGCTTCTGCTCGCCTCGATCCTTTTTATTCGCGCTTCTACAGCCGTCCCTATAACCCGATACTGACCGATCATGTTTGTCAGCTCATGAACATCGGCCTGCTCTACACGCCCGTATCGATCTACCAGATGACGCGAGGCGCACTTGTCCTCTTCGTCGGAGTCGGCTCCGTCATCTTCCTCCGGCGCCGATTATGGCTCTACCAGTACGTGGTGTGTAGGACAGCACGAATGGAAGGCTAATGTCGGGACAGGTGGATCTCTCTCGTAACGGTTATGGCCGGCGTTACGCTTGTAGGATACAGCGGCTCACTCGTCAAGGAGACGTTGCATGAGGCGACCGCACTCGTCGCGCGTGCTATTGGGTTGGACGCTGACACCGCAAATGGAATGGGCATGGACTTCTCCGGCGGCGCATCGCTCTTTGGGCCTGGACTGGTGGACGTGAGCGCGATGAACGTGTCGATGGCAGTTGACAAGGCGGGAGAGGAACCGACGGGCAAGCCCGAAGCGACGAAAGTGCTCATTGGTAAATGTCTCTTCCTCGCCCTCAGAACGAACGCACAATCTAACGCCCGTCGACAGGCGTTTTCTTCATCCTCTTTGCGCAGATCTTCACGGCTACTCAGTTCGTGCTCGAAGAGAAGATTCTATCCCGCTACACCGTCGAGCCTCTCTTGGCCGTCGGCTTCGAGGGTTTCTTCGGCGCCCTCTCCATCGTAATCCTCCTGCCCCTCCTTCCCTTAATCCACGTATCTCCCACATCTCCCGCCGCAGCCTGGCTCGACCTTCCCCGCGGTTGGGCACAACTCATTAATAACCCTGCAGTCCTCTGGAGCGGAGTCCTCGTCGCGTGCAGCATCGCGTTCTTCAACTTTTTCGGGTTGAGCGTCACGAAGCATGTTAGCGCTACCGTTCGCAGTCTTACCGACACATGCCGCACGCTCGCGATTTGGGTCGTCAGCCTGGCTATCGGATGGGAGGCATTACTTTGGCCGACGAGCGTATTGCAAGTCCTTGGATTCACGTTGCTCGTTTATGGCACGTTCATGTTTAACGGCTTGGTCTCGCCACCACCGTTCCTTCGCGCTTCGAGTGCGAGTGAGGATTTACCTGCGGAGAACCTCGCTACGACGGATGTGGAGGCTGCCGTTGCGCCTAGGGAGAGCATCGAGGAGAGCTTGGACCATACGGCGAGGTTACCGTCGGACATTGGAAGGGGATACGAGGTTGAACCTGAGGCTGGCGCTGGAGCGGGGAAGAGGAGCAGCGTGGGCAATCTTGCTGCTGGTGCTTGAAGGAGGAGTGTTTCTTGAGGTTTTCATGGACTGCATCATTCACGAACTTTCATGCACGCTATTCCTAGTTTTCGCTTTTCGCATAATATTTGTCTTGAGTTCTCAGTTGCATCTTTGTGTACATATAGCATGCTGCTACCCAGTCGTATTTATTTGGATAAGCCTTACCCACGGACAATGGGTACGAAGAGTATTCATTTTTGGTAGATGCGCTTCGAAGGTAGCCTCACAATCAGGCCGGCGCTATCGCTTGAGGAGGCGAGCATTCCACAAGAAACTCCCCCTCTCACACTCTTGCGGCAGCGAGCTGGTAACAAGACTACTTGGAAGGCGCAGGGCTGCCTAAAGTAAGCGTAAGGCAGCTGTGCGAGGAATGATGATACAAAGATGAGATTCAACAATAGATAGCATAGTATACACATGTCTACGAACAGTTTACAGTACGTCCACTGAGGAGTCGTAAGCAGTCAAAGTACTGTGGTTACTTGTCTACCACCGCGTGCTGGACTGGCGCTCATCGGCGACCCGAACGTATTTTTTCACCTCTTCCCACACTTCACAGTCTCGCAGCCGATGTGGCTCGTACCGGTTGTCGGTGTTATTACTCAAAGTGAGCGTCCTCAGTGGTTTGTTTGCTGCGGCGCGCGCTCGGAGCCACCGCAGTAATCGCTTCATCTCGTCAGGACTGGTCGCTCGTGCGTAGCTTCCCGAGTCATCGATGCGTATCCGTATCGAGACAAGGCTGGCATAAGCAACTGGCTTGCAGAGCAGGAACATGGGTAAGAGGGCTGAGCCAAAATCACCTTCTTCCTCATCGACATCCGCCAGAATGTATTCCATCGTCCGAACGGACTGCGTGAACTGTGGTAGATGAAAAGCCAGCAGGGTCTGTTCCCAGTCGAATTGGTTGTAACGGTAGGGATGGTAGATCCTGAGATCCTGTATCTGTCCCTCGGAGAGCTGCTCAAAAAAGCTCTTATAGATGCTCATGATATCCTCCGGACCAGTCGCAACGTCCATATTAAGAGTATACGCGCGGGAATTGCGTCCCTTCTTATCGGACGACCAAATTGACAGGGTTGGCGATGGGGAGCCATCACCGCCACCAATGGGGTCCTGATAGTATCCGCTCATAGAGAGGGTGTCGTGCGGCGCCGATTCAAGATAAGGGCGAAGTGTATTAGCCAAAAAGGCGGCATCGTCTTTATCCTCAAGCTCTAAGACGACCAGGGAGATGTACGCATAATCGTTGATACGGTCGAGGGTCTCGATCACGGAGACTATAGTCGACATGGAGCTGGTGATGTAGAGGCAGTCAAGATGTGGCAGTTCAATGCGTTCGTCCGATTCAGTCTCCCATCCCTCTTCAGATAAGCAGTTCTGGAGAAAGAGCGTCTCCAATAGTGGCAGACCTTTGAGAAGTGTACGAAAGTCCTCGACATTAATCTCAGCAGACTTGTCACGATCAACGCTCATATCCAAAGTCGTAAGACACGGTGCGACGAATGGCGTGTACAGATTCCAGAACCTCGCAGTCTTCAGTAGAGGGGCATGGAATGGGCGCTCGCCAATATCAAAGTGAGGCTCTCCGTCTGTATAATCAAATTCAAGCCAATCCAAGACAGGTAGGGTACTACCCGCAAACGACAGGGCGGCTGTGATAGGCTGGTCCTTGATATATAGGGTGCGAAGACGCTCAGGATGCGCGACAATGTAATCAACCTGCTCTTTGGATATAGAGCGCCCTGTGAGCGTATACGTATTGAGTGGGGCTTCGCGAGCGCGCTCGAGGAACGTGAGAAAGGCTGCTGGATACTCGAGAACGACGTCGGCCCAAAGTTCAGCAAGGTCTACAGCCAGACCGCGCCATCTTTGGCATACGTGTGTTATGCGGACAAGTTGATAGGCTCTCAGCTTCACCCACTTGAAGCCCACTGAACTAAAAGGGGCGTGATAAACAACTTCATGGAAGATAGTCGTCAGGCAATCATCGTTCAGGCGATGAATGGAAGGTCCAATCCTGGTAGTTCCATTAGTACAAGTACGAAAGGCAGGCGAATCTATTACGCACAAGCCAGCGTTGCCACCGCCATCGATCAAGGTTCCGGTCCCGAGTGGCATAGCGAGCCTGGAAAGATACGGGGGACGTAGTAGATAGCGGAGAGCAGTAGATCGAGCGATTGTGAAAAGTAAGGTGGTGCGAGCGCTGGAAGATGAAAGACGGTGGTAGGGTGTGCCAAGTAACGAGATGGGCGTTTGGGACAAGCTGGTGCGCTCTCACAATTAGGTGCGCAGCAAGGAACACCTAACTAGCATGTGGTTTCGCACCGTTACCCTAACCCTAACGGCGATGCCATCATGGGGCCACAGACTCCGTCGCTCGCGCCTCTTGACTACTATCTCATCCTGGTTTATCCACCCCATCGTAGTGACGTATACTCTACTTCCCCGTTGATATCATGAGCGGATGCTTCTTGTTCCCACCCGAGTCACTGAACGACTGAATCGTGACTATCATGCAGGCCAACCCCGGAACTACATACAGGTAGTAAGTGGCACACGAGCGTCGACTGTCGTGTCGTCACCGTAAACCGAGGCTTTCAACTACTACGGGAAACACTCGTGTCTGTCCGTCTACTTTAGAAGACTACGTCACCGTTATCTTTCATGATCACGAATGACCACGTCGACCGTCCTTACTGTAGACTGGCGCTCGACGTTGTCTGGCACATACGGCCGTGGCAAGATTCGCCATCCACGGGTTGAACACTTATGGCCGCGCATATCTCAACTATAGATTTGATATTCATTCGTGTATCTGCTTCGATATAAATGCTATTGCTAAGAGCACCTAAATCGGGAAAGAATCCAGCATATAAGTACATTAGACGCAAGCTTGCAGCTCGCCAGGAAAGTCCTCTCGTGTACACCCGGCACGCACGGCTCTCCCTTGGAGCGCACCTCAATCAGTCTGATACCTGCGCAGGATTATATTCCGAAAGAAATCCGCGCCATGAACCCATTAACTCGGTGCACATAGTGTTCGCTCGTCGATGACCTGAACCTCTTTCCCTACTTCTTCCCAAACCTTCCAGTCTTGCGGCATTTCGACAGCGTTAGCGTGCTCTTCGTGCACTAACTTATACACGCTTCCAGTAAGACGCAGCGTCTTCAAGGGAACGCTGTTCCCGGCGCGTTCTCGGAGCCACGACAGGAGTCTTTCGGGCTCGCTACCCCACATGAATTCCTGAAGCTCATTTGCGCTGGTTGCTCGCATGTAGCTCTGCGCGTCCCCGACCAAAGTCACGGAGACTATTCTGGTATAGTAAACAGGGTCTTCCAGCAGAAACATGGGCAGCAGTCCGGAGCCAAAGTCAGCAATCGCAGATGCCCATTCCCCTGTGTCCTGCACCTCTAGATGATAGTAGATCGCTTGGACGGATTGCGTCAACTGCGATAGTCGAAAGGATGATAGGGTGTCTCTCCAGTCAAACTCGTTCAGCCGTTGTGCATGGCAGATCGTCAGATCGCGTATCTGGCCGACGGAGAGTTGTGCGAACAAGTTTTCGCAAAAGACCATGGCGTTAAGAGGCCCATCCGCAAGACTGATGGAGAGAGTGAATGAGTTAACTGAATGATCTGTCTTATCGGACAACTTCCACATGCGAATCAGTGGCGAAGGACTACGGTATCCGCTGACCCAGAGCGCGTCGTGCCGCACTGAGTTAAGATATGGGCGGAGCGTGCTAGCCAGAGATGAAGCATCCTCTTCATTCTCGGGTTCAGCAATGTTCAACTTGACGTATGCATAGTCGTTGATATGGTGAATGGTCTCGATCATCGATGTCGTGGCCGATAGGGAGGCAGCGACCTGAAGTTTGGCGAGGCATGGTAACTTGATGCGACGTTCCGATACGATGTCCCATCCATCAGCAGGCAGACAGTTCTCAAGCCATAGAATCTCTAACAAAGGCAGACTCCGTAGAAGTGTCTGAAAGTACTCGGCGTCGATTTCGTATTCCCAAGTATCATTAATGATGATAGCGAGACTCGTGAGATTAGGCGCGACTAGGGGCGTAAAATAATTTTCAAACACTGCCCTCCTGAGCAAAGGGGCGCAAAGCACAGGACCACGGCAATCGAAGTAATGCCCGCTATTTCTGAAGTCGAAATGAAGGGCTTCCAGGGCAGGCAGCGCGATCCCTGCAATCGCCAACGCGGACGAGATTGGCTGGTCTCTCAGTTGCAGCTCGCGGAGTCGTTCAGGATGCGTTACAATGTAATCGATGTGCTCTTGAGGACGCAATTTTTACGTTACGCCAGGCTCGTACGATGCGCCGTCAGATCGCATGCTAAGAGGCGCATCTCGAGCGCGCTCAAGGAATGTGCGGAAAGCCTTCGGGTACACGAATACGACTTCGGCCCATAATTCTGCGAGGTCCAATGCCAGCCCGCGCCACCTTTGGCATATGTGGGTTATGCAGATCAGACGATCGGTTTCAGAAAACACTGTGGGGTTGATACCGCGAGGCGGATAGCGAGTAGCTTCATAGAAGATGGGGGTCAAGCAGTCGTCATTCAGACGATGGATATGACACCTGTTTTGAGCAGATCTGTCAGCATGCCTAGAAATCTAGGTAGATCTATCACGCACAAGCCCATGTTGCCACCGCCAAAGGTTCCAGTAGCCGGTGGCATAGCAATCTCGGCAGTTAAACACGGCGGCGAGTAGTAGAGTGCGAAGGCAATCGCAAACAGCAAAGCAAGCGGTCAGTGCACAGCACTGTGACGAAGATGCTGGCCAAGGGAGATAGGATCTGATGATTAACAAGATGGGTGTCCAGGACAAGCTTGAGCTTGAGCGCTTCGGACAATCAGGCCCGCACCTAACCTTAACATATGGTTTCGTTGATTTCACTCTCCGGTCACTGATGGCAGTGGCCGTGGGACGGGCCACTTGAGATGCGACGTTCATCAGGCCTTCTACCGTTGACAGCTACTTCTCATCCGCACGATTGAGTGGATCATGCGCTTGTTGGTCGGTGGACAGGCAGTGAGAGCGGAGGCATTCCTTATTCCCTGTCGAGTCACCACATGCCGGATCGGCGTGTCCACGTTCCCAATATGCTTGAGGGTCGAGGATGTATAAAGTAGCGCCACAGCTGTTCTTCCACCTTGACCAACATCGCTCTCATATCCATGGCCCTCCTGCTTACTCTCGATTGGCCCGCGCCCTCCGCCTGCAAGCAGCTGTCTGGCGCTTACCGCCACCCTTTTTACGATCGAAACCTGGAGTCATTAACACAACGTCGCGAGGATGTTGAAGGTCATCCATCCCCTGTAAGTTCGGAGTCGTCGACTGCAAACTGCACGTTGACCTAGACCTGCTTTAGGCGAACGAGCGCAACATGTGCGCGCTCTCCGCCGTCCTGCGTTCCAAGCCACAGTGGTGGATCAAATACACGTGTCCTGACATTCGCGCACGATGGAAGTCCGAAGCGGTTGGCGCTCCCGTTCCCTACGGAGATATACCGTTGAACGAGGACGAGGTTGATTACGTGCTCGACGAATTGGCGCATTATGCCGCGATGCGCGACCCTGCGACGGGCGTTGAGGTACGATGTATCGAGCGCACACTCGTGCGAGTTGACTCGTTAACGTGCTTCCAGGCGTCGATTGCCACCCGTATCTGGCAGTCGGACAACCTAATTGACGATGGGCTACGCGAGGAGCTCCTGGTGTGCGTCAAAAAGCTTGAGAACGTCTCCGATGAACTCAAGGACTGGCATCCACGGGCCAATGGCCAAGTTCTGGATCTCGTTCACCCTTCAATGTACCCTGCCATCTATGGTCGTACTCTCATCTCCTCAAGTTTCCCGCGCCCGCGAGAAACTCCGCGTTTACAGTATACGGTGGAGCCCTCCAGCATTACGCTACCTGTGCCATACGGCGAGACTTTCAAATTGGACAGCGACTTCTACCAGCACCTGACGAGCAACTTCCATGATGCTGCGGACATCGGCGCCGCGTTCCTTTCAAAGCGATTCCAGTGGCTACCGACTGACTTCGCAGTATCCCCGGATGGCATGTCCGCTCGCGCTCTCGGGTACATCAATAACCTCGAGCCTTGTACACACGCCACAACCTATCAAGTACTTGAAAACCTTGTCGCGCGTTTTGTACCACTCTGGGAGCGTGTGCTTGGCGAGACTGCTGCTGGATATCTCCCACCTGTACGCACTAAAGGGTTGTATAAACAGAAATATGCTAGGAGATGGACGGAGGAAGAGTTCATGAGCGGCGAAGGACCCCCCTTCGTTATTGTTCTACCCCGTCTACGAGGCTCATTCGAAGGCCATCCCGCTCCTGCCACCGTTCGGCTGAACGGACGTAT
This sequence comes from Peniophora sp. CONT, assembly GCA_001632445.1. Taxonomy (NCBI): domain Eukaryota; kingdom Fungi; phylum Basidiomycota; class Agaricomycetes; order Russulales; family Peniophoraceae; genus Peniophora; species Peniophora sp. CONT. The sequence goes on along the minus strand of KV424537.1, from coordinate 81,434 downwards.
TTTGCAAGTCATAGTCAAGCTGGCGAACATACACCTGGTGTGTACTCTAGTACCTCCACTGGATTGCAACGGAGAAACTAATCGCGTCTGTAGACAACAGAAAACCCCGAGTACCCCGGTGGGTCATGGCACGTCGAGGGTATGATCAACGAAGCGATCGTTAGCACCGGGATCTACTACTACGATGAGGACAATACCACCGAAAGCCGTTTGGCTTTCCGTACTGCAGTTGATGATTTCAGGATGAGCTACCACCAAGACGACGATGTCGGTATGCTATCCAGCATGCCTCGTCTTGGATTATGAAACTTAACCCGCATTCACCACTTAGGCATAAAGACAACATATGGTATCAACCCAGACGAGCCACTCTTGCAGACGCTTGGCGCAGTTGTGACAAAGGCCGGGCGTTGCATTGCTTTCCCGAATATGTACCAACATCAGGTCCAACCGTTCTCGCTCGTGGACAGATCTCGGCCGGGGCACCGCAAGATCCTCGCGCTGTTCCTTGTCGACCCAAATCTCGAGCATCCGCGACCCTCAACGACAGTCGTACCCGCTCAGCAGCGCGAATGGATGTACGCAGCTGTGCACACTCTCGCTGCATCACCCGACTCTCGCTTGTCGAGGCTGCCCGTTGAGCTGCTTGATGCCATCGTGGACAAGGTCGAAGGACTTATGGACCGGAGCGAGGCTGAGGCGTTGAGATTGGAGTTGATGGACGAGCGTAGCGTGATGACTGAACGGAATACGGAGGAGATTTTTAGCCTTCCATTCAATATGTGCGAGCACTAAGTTGTCGTAGCCTTCAGTTACAGTGTACGGGTTTTGATTTTGCATCCAATTAATGTATACGACTGGTGACACTCAATGGCGAATCATTCAGCACTGAACTATGCCTTGCTCGTCGATGACACTTACAATACAAGCTCCCTGAGAGAATCTCATAGCTCACGATTCATGCTGGTCATATCTGGCGTGTCCTTCTCCCACACATTGAAGTAGTACTTCTTCGAGGCGCACGGTCGCTAGGCGGCGGCTTTGTCCGTCATCCACATTTTTAACTGTTCTAACCCACGCGCGTTCGAGGCAACTTGATCTGGGCCTAACGTGCTGCAAACAGCTGGAAGACGATCTCTTCAAACTCCATACGGCACCGGATTCTGGAGTAGCAGAATACGGTTCAGAACGACATATGAATAACAGCAGAGCGTAGACCATGCATATGTTATACGTCCGGACCAGCCAGCGACGCAATGATTAATGTACAGAATGCGGGAGTTCAATGTCCAGAAACAGGCGCAGTCATATAATCATAATTCCGAAGTCCCAAGATCCCAAGCCCAAGGATTCTTCACGCCCTCTGCTGCTGAGCAGCCTGCGTGGCCGCGAACCCAAGTCGTCCATAATCACTCCCACCGAATCGAAGAGAGCCACTGTTCCCAAAGCTATCAACGCCATCGCCCCTGTTCGCATACAGCCCTGCAAGATGCGCCTTTGAAGGATCGCTCTCCGCGGGAGGCGCATCGTAAGGCGGAGGCGCAGTGGTCCCCGGCCTCGACGCAACGGGCGGGGGACTCGTACGCGACGCAGCGGGAGCTTGAGAAGCTGAGGGAGCGAACGGGTTGTTGCTAGCGTACATCGCCTCTTCGACCTTCTTCATCATCATCTCATGTTCCTGCGGCTTCATAGCGCATTGAGCCTTCTGCTCCTCCAGCGCGCGCTTCGCTTCTTCCAGCTTGTCATGCTGCTCTTGAAGCTGACGCTGCTGCTGTTCGAGCTGCGCGCGCAGGTTTTGTGCTTCGTATTGTGAGGCCGAGGCGAGAGATTGGTGAAGGAAGGATTCGGAAGCTTGCATCTGCGCGCGTTGTTCGGCCTCGGCTCGTTGTTGTTGAGCGTAGAGAAGATGAAGGCGGTAGAGCTCAGCCTGAAGACATCATGAGCATACATCCAAGACGTCTTTAGTGAAGTAACGTACCTGCTCAGCGTCGAAACCGGTGAACTGAGGCTGCGCCGAGCTACCCGTATGGTTCGGCTCAGGGAACGAGCTGCCCGTATGCTGAGGCTCCGGGAACGCGAACCCTCCCGAAAAAGGTGCAGGCCCTGTAGGTTGACTCGAAACGCCAGTATTCTGGCTCGAGATCCCTCGACTCCCCACATCGCCGAACAGACCCGGTTCACCTCCACGATTCCTATCGGCAAACTCCCCAAAGATCATATGCATGTTCGCCTGGTCGAGTCTCTCAGCATGCTCGCGCGCGTCGCGTTCGCTCAGCTCGATTGCGCGTGCAATCTCAGCTTCCTCTTGCGCTTTGAGCTCTGCGGCTGAGGGGCCGGGACGAGTGGAACGGCTGGGCGGTGCAGGGCTGTTGTATGATGTGGACGAGGAGGAATAGGATGTTGTGGAGATGCTGCGTGATGTGCTTGTGGATGATGCCGGCCGTGTGGATGCGGGCGGTGGGCCAGATGGCGGGGCATAACGAGGCGCCGAGTCCGGTCGCGTGCTGCGGTCGTACGATGCTCTGGGTGCAGGTGCGGCAGGTGGCTCGCAGGACGCTGGTGGCGGCGCCGGCGGTGCGCAGTAGCTTGGCGCAGGAGATGGCGAGCCGTAGTTCTGCGGTGGAGGTGCGCCATATGCGGGCGCGCCGTACGGTCCTGGAGGGGGCTGCTGATACTGCTGAGGCGGAGGCTGGTAGTACTGCTGCTGAGGTGGCGGGGGCTGGTAGTACTGCGGTTGCTGCTGGTACTGAGGTTGTCCGTAGCCGCCGTTAACCGGAACGGGCGGTGGGATGTTGCTCGTCCAATGTTGTTGTTGGGGCGGTGCGCAGTAGGGAATAGCCATTTTGAATAGTGATGGTAAGTGTAGTGGACGGTGAGGGAAGGGAATGGAGTAGGAATGGTACGTGCTGCAGGTTTATAAGGTCGCGCTACAGCGACGGGTTGCTCGGTGAACAGCCCATCATCAACATCTTACCCCGCCTCCGCTTCACAATCTCAAGTTGTTGATGCAACTCATTTTGCATCCCCATTCGTCTTCTAGAGCGGGCACAGCACCGCCATCAGTCGAACACATACCATCACAGGGCCGGTCGTTTGTGGAGCCAAGGGATCAGGCTGGGTGTATGCGCATCTCCAGTGCAAGTCAAGCTGTTGCAAGGCGGTTGTGGTCTTATAAAAGTATAGCCGCAACCTCATCTTCGCTCTCATCGTCACTGTCCACCACCCTCTCATCCGCATTGTCATCATCGATGACCGCCTCCAGCGCTTCAAGGTCCCAACCCATCATCTCCTTCGACATCTTTACGCGCAAGACGGCCGCGCCCAACGCGCGCAGCGCATTCTCCCTTTCCATCAATATCAGAGTCTGGTATGTAGCGCCAAGAATAGATGGGCTTACTCGTCATGTTGTACCCAAGAGCAGAAGTCATCAATCCATATGCGCGCGTAGACGTAGTACACTTCGTGCTTGTTGAGCAGGTCACGGAGACGGAGCAGGGCGCGGAGGATCGCTCGTCGACCGTGTGACAGGAGCGCGCCGACGTCCCGACGGCATGCTTCGGCAAGTGCCCATGAGCGGTAGAGCGGGTATGCGAGTGCACGACGGTAGGATGTGGCTAGCGTTGCTTGTAACTCGAGGTCATCGGGTGAAGATGAATGTGGCGGCGAGAACGAGGGAGGGAAGGTGTAGGGCGCGGGATCGAGAGCGGCAAAGGCGGGAGTAAGCGCGCAGACCGTCCATGCGCTTTCGGGAGTCGGATCGCCTTGTGTAGTTCGCGTGTCGTATGCGGCAGCAAAGAGCACAGTGAGCAGAGTAAGACGTGTGGCGCGTACATCAGCCGGCAAAGTCAGGTATTCGCGTCGAGGCAGGCGTAGCATTTCGAGCTTCTCCTCTTCCGAGAACTCGACATCCTCCGCATTTGACGACGGGACGAAGGGTGAATGCATAGCAATGACTTCGTCAATCATACTCGGGTCCGCATAATCCGCCATGTAGTACTCTTCGTCCCACTTCTTCTCCTCCTTTTCCAGTCGTAGCCTCCGGCGCTCGGAAGGCGGTAGAGTTTCGGCGTCAGGACCTAATTCATTGACCTCGTTCTCCGTATTGACAACATGTCGGAGAAAGCCAATGTGCAGATTCAAGAAGCCGTAGGGTTTTGCCAGGGAGGTGTGCAGATCAGGGAGAGGTTCTGGTACAGTTTGCGGTAGCCGCCAGTCATTCTCCGCAGCAGTGAGAATCTCGCGTTGCTCCTGCGTCAGAGTGCTCTCCTCAAGGCTTAGCGAACGTGTCTGCTCTGCCAGATCTACTCCCTCGTCGTCCTCGCTCCCAAGCACCTCGATCAAAGGACCCTGCGGCTGCGTCTGTGCACTCGGGCGTGGCGCCAGGAGCTTCGCGAGGAGATCCAAGTCAGGAAAGTCCTCTCCTTTCTGCTCCTTGGTGAGAGTGACAGTAAGATACCCGCTCGCGGGGTCATACACCGCACCCGACGCATCATCCTCGAGCACGGAACTCGGAAATGTGAGACGCAAGAAGTACGGTGCGATGTGAACACTCAGGAGCGTGTCCGCTACGTGGATCTCAACGTCTGACGCCTATAATAAGCCTGTTGTCATGAGCTTTACTTTGTTGTGGGATATGTTATGAACGGAACGTACGCGAACAGAGGGACAGTAGATCCGAGTGATCACCGAGTCGGGCGTCTGAGAGCAGGAAAAGCGCGGAGTGATCATTTTTGAAGCCCGGGCACAGACAGATTGCGCGGTGAGCGGACAACAGCAGTATGAGACACGTAGAGAATATGACCCGCTATATAAGAGTCCTATAAAAGCAGCTCGAGAAAATGGGTGGTGGACGCGTGAGGCAAAAACCGCTTGACTCGGAATTACTCGACCGAAGTCAGACTACTTCAAATTCTGATCTTACCTCTTGCTCTCTCCTCCCTTTCGCCCCTTTCGCTCTATTCACGATGAGCACCATTGACGCGTCCGTACGGCTTCCTATCTGCTTATAGAGAGCTTTATATTGAACGTCTTGACTCACGTCCAGCCAGAAACTACCGGCGTTCCCTTCGTATGAAGCGGTCGAGCGCCTCATCTTGCAAGAGAAGCGCGGAAACTGCGTACCCGTATTCGTCCAACTTCCCGCGGACCTCATCACGCCTGTCATCGCCTACCTTCGCATCGCCCAGAACTCAAAATACAGCTTTCTCTTGGAGAGTGTGATTGCGGGCGAGAATGTCGCGCGGTATAGTTTCATTGGCGCTGGTAAGTATCAAGCCACGGCGCTATGTTGCTCGGCTTTATAGTTTGGGCGCTAATGCTACGTTTACAGACCCATTCAAGGTCCTGCGCGTCGGCCCTTCCGAGTCGATCACAGGCGACCCTATGACGACCCTCCAACGCGAACTCGCCGCCTACCAGTACATCCGCATCCCTGAAGTCCCTACCTTCACCGGCGGCGCCATCGGCTACGTCGGCTACGACGCGATCATGCACTTTGAGCCCAAGACAGCGCGTCAACTGGCGGACAACCTGCACATCCCCGAGGCAGTGTTCATGCTCACCGACACGCTGCTCGTGTACGATCATCTGTATCAAACCGTCAAGGTCGTCAGCCATGTCTGGTGTCCTGACACTACTGGCCCGAACAATCTCTCGTTCGTGTATCAGACGGCTGTGGCGAAGGCGCGTCGATTGGCGCGTGTTGTGCTTAGTACTACGACTCCCGAGGTACCCCAGCCACCCGTCACGCTTGGCAACGAGAGCAAGTCGAACGTAGGGAAGGAGGGATACGAGGCGCACGTTACGAGTTTGAAGAAGAACATCTTCGCAGGCGATATCATTCAAGCCGTACCGAGTCAACGTCTGGCTCGCAAAACCGCCTTGCATCCCTTCAATGCCTACAGACGCCTACGCATGGTCAACCCCAGCCCTTACATGTTCTACCTCGACTGCGGCGACCTCCAACTCGTCGGCGCGAGCCCCGAAACGCTTTGTAAAGTCGAGGAGAACAAGGTCTTCAATCATGCGATCGCCGGTACTACGCGGCGCGGAGCTACAGCAGCCGAAGACGAGAAGCTAGGCGCAGAGTTACAGAACAGTGAGAAGGACCGCTCGGAACATATCATGCTCGTCGATCTCGCTCGTAACGACGTGAACCGCGTATGCGATCCTCATACGGTCAAGGTCGACCATCTCATGCGCATCGAGAAGTTCAGTCATGTTATACATTTGACTAGTCAAGTTTCGGGCATGCTCAGGCCGGGGCTTACGAGGTTCGACGCGTTTAGGTCGATCTTTCCGGCTGGGACTGTTAGTGGGGCACCGAAGATTAAGGCGGTCGAGTTGGTGTATGATCGAGAGGGTGAGAGGAGGGGCGTGTATGCGGGTGCGGTGGGCAGGTTTGATTTTGCGTCTGACGCAATGGATACTTGCATTGCTATCAGGACAATGGTGTTCAAGGTACGTTTCTGGCTTATCTTTCTCTGGTATGTTTCCAACGCTATCACAGGATGGGACGGCCTACCTGCAGGCAGGCGGTGGCATCGTGTTTGACAGCGTCGAAGAGGACGAGTACGTAGAAACTATCAACAAGCTCAAGGGCAGTGCCAAGGCTCTCGACGAGGCTGAGCGTGCGTTCTTCCGTGTCTTATCATGATGCGTCTATGATGCTTACGGATTGGCAGAGTACTGGTACGATGTTCAGCAGGGTCGACCCAAGACGCCGTCGCGGCAAGGATATCATTCATAAGTCCGGCTTTGTAGTATCGGAGCCAGGTGTAAAAGCAGCGATGTACTCTATCTTATGTAAATCTACGGTTTATACCTTGTAAATGTATGTCGTATAAACGGCGGATTTTGCAAGCAGCACTTTTTCTTGAAGAAGTACGACGAGCACTTTTCCGATGAGGACGCCCTGCACGGCCCTTCGACTGGTCTACATGGATCGCATCCATCCTTACGGACGCTTTCGAGGAAGGTGACTATTGCAATGACGATCCGGTGCGAGACCACTTCGAAAACCGAATCAGTCTTCCTCACCATGCGCATCTACGTCTTGAGGACATAGCATGGCAGCCGTAGGTCATCTATAACGTCAGCGTATCCAACCGCGAAGTTTTGCATCAGCAGGTCGTCTCGGTCTATCTGGTCCTCAAAGTTCTAAATACATTAGTCCGCTAATGTCTATACTTGAACCAAGTTATGTCAATCGCGCAAATGTCTCTTAATACAATCACAGGCAGCTCTCTTGATCTAGATGAAGACCGACGCGCCCAACGGCATGAACTCACATGACCGCGACTGATGCTGCGCGTACAGAACCGCCGAACCGTGCTGTTGCGACTTGGTTACGACCACTGCGCCCAGATCAGTGCTGCGAGGGTTTGCATGGCTCGGGGAGGCTGCTTCAGGTAGAGCTCAGCCTGACCTTGCTCTCAACTAGCACTTGCTGGTATGCAAGGCACTCGGGATCCGGGAATGATCAGCCGCCGAAGCGGTTCTCCGCCGTGTTTGTCAACTCAACTATCACACATGATCACAGCCTGATGCGCAACTTACCGCTTACAGTCACTGACCCACTCTCTTTCTATGACGCCAGAGACTCTTGGCCCGTTCTGTAGGAGTTGCAGAGCCGTGCCATGCACTGCTAGCGTTGACAAAACCCTTCGGCGAACCGATTCGCCTCTGCATTTCCGAGCCCTCCTCTGGCTCACCTCGTTCAGGCGCTCAGCATAGATGAGCAACTCTACTCGATCCACTGAGGGTACAGTGGTACGCATAACGTTTCACTCCGTCGGATGGACGGACGGACGTGCTGCCCGCCGGCAATTCTGTCATCACAAGCGGGTTTGGGCAGTACTAACACTATAAAGGGTACATCTACTGTCTAGTGGCGACAGAGCTACCACTTCCTACCTTTTCCCTTGGCAGTTGACCTGATATATTTGTCGCCTATGGCCTCAGCTACGACCGTAGCAGCATGGCTTGCTGTGTCTTCTCTACTGCTATACACTATGCGTGGGCTGTATCGCACCTTCGTGGGCCCCCTTTTTTCGCCTTTGCGCGATGTACCTGGCCCTTCGCCACAGAACTGGATGTACGGTAACATCAAAGAGTCACGCAGGCTGACTCGTGCCGTTGCGCAAACACAATGGATGCAGCAATATGGGTACATTTTTACTACGTGGTCATTCTTCGGGGTACGCATCGCAGTTTATGGACTGTGACTCCTCTTTGAACCTCGTCTGCAGAGCCAGAGGCTTTTCCTTGGGGATAGCCGCGGTATAGGACACGTAATCTCAGACCCAACGAATTATCATAAACCACCTTTGGGAAGATACATCGCCGGTCAGATTATCGGAGAAGGTGCGTATACGTCCAAGTGCGCGGGGAAAGCTCTCTGACGCTGAATAGGTAGTTTCACCGTCGAGGCGGAACATGAACACCAGGTGCGTCGTGCTTCAATTGATAGGCCATGCTGTATATCTTATCTCTCATAGCGTCGAGTCTTGGTTCGTATACCCCGTGCCTTAGGTCTCGATCGTGTATGCTAACGTTTAGGGCTTCACCAGAACCCCGCGTTCGGAGTAGCTCAGATCCGCGAACTTCTCCCTATCTTCCTAAACAAGTCAGCTCAGGTAAGATTTAAGGGCTCGCGTCTCTTGACATCTCTAACAACTTGCAGCTCCGGGACTTCTGGAAAGCTCGTATCGCCGAGAATGGTTCGTCCCGTACCGTGGTCGATATCATGGGCGGCCTTCAGCTGGTTACACTCGACATCATTGGCCTCGCTGGTGAGCATGATGTGGGCACATTGTTGTTTGTCTATTGATCGACTGCAAGGTTCGGTTCTCTCTTGACACTTTGAACCCGCCGGATGATTTGGAGACGAGGGAATTCACCGATGCTCTCCGCGTTCTCACCAACGGTCCAGCTCCCGGTCTCATGACAGTAACTAGAGGCATCCTGCCGCTTCTTCGAGCTATCGTACGTTCAATCATCAAAGCTCGCAGTTCCGCCAACTGATAGTCTCTTCAGCCCACGCCGCGAACACGTCGCATTGCAGAGGCTCGAGAGGTGTTGAACCGTATTGGCGGTAAACTCATCAAAGAACGGACACGTTCGGTATTGGGCGACGTTAACCAAGAACAGTTGGAGCGAGACGATGCAAAAGGCAAGGATATATTGAGCCTGCTCGTGCGCGCCAACCTCGCGACCGATCTCCACGAGAAGTACCGCCTGTCTGACGAAGATATGCTGTCTCGTGCGTGCATTTCTCGATGTCTGTCCATCTGCTCATTCACTGTCTACTTTCCAGAAATTCCGACGTTGCTCGTCGCGGTGAGTCACACGCTTAGTGCTTTCTGGGTTATAGGCTGATCTGGATTACAGGGTCATGAGTGAGTTTAGAGTGGTGAGATACAGGTACCGCCATACTGACCTCGCGTGTAGGACTACTCGCTCGGCCGTTACCTGGGATCTGTACTCGCTGTCATGGGGTTTGCACTCGCTGTCGAAGAGCCAGATGATCCAAGATAAGCTCCGCGCTGAGCTTCGTGGATGTATCAATGCGCACGGGCCCGCGCCATCTGTAGAGGCATTGAACGATCTCCCTTACCTCGACATGTTTGTGCGAGAGGTGATGCGCCTGCATTGCCCTGTATCCTCGACGTTGCGTGTGGCCATGAAGGACGACTTTATTCCCACTGACCACAAATGGACCGATATCCATGGAGTCAAGCGTTCGGGCGTTCGGTAAGTCTATCATCATGATCAGCTACTTGAGATGGGTATAATTTCTCTAGCGTCGCGGCGGGAGACAGCGTCTTCTTACCTATCGAGATGTTGAATACATCGGTCTCCATTTGGGGCAAAGATGCCGCGGAATTCAGGTATGCTTCAATGCGTCTATTGCCAACACTGATATGCCTAACACTGTCGCAGGCCTGAACGCTGGGAGAATCCTCCGGACGGTGTGCAAGCGGTCCCGGGAGTGTGGGGAAACAGCCTGTCCTTCCTCGGGGTGAGTGACATCCTTCAATTCGTTCCGAGCGCCGAGCGTACAGTTAATGCTGTCATAGGGTCCTCGCGCATACATTGGGTTTCGTTTTTCGCTGCTAGAGCACGTTTACATCTTGCTATCTTCGATCTATCGCTGACGCCGCACAGGATGAAGGCACTGTTCTTCACGTTGGTGTCCACGCTGCGGTTCGAGAACGCTCTTGATCCCGAAAACATCACCCGGCAGTTCATGGTCGTGACGAGACCATTCATCAAGGACGACGAAAGCAATGGTACTCAGCTGCCGATGTATGTCTCATTGGTGGATGATGAGTGACCGTCAGAGTGTATGCAGAGACGAGTTGTCTTAGAATACAGATTTGTTGTTGTGTCGAGTTCAACTTTTGTGGTGGCCGTAGGAAACATCGAATACTTCGAGGCCGCCCAGGAGGATGACCGTGACGAACAGAGGCTCGTTGAGAGCACCAATCCGCCCATCCAGCAGAAATAAAGGAAAGGACACTAGGCAGACGGGTTCATACGCACTTGTGCGCGGATTACCACTGGTACTACTGGTCATCTTCCGGTTCGCCCGGTGAAGATCACAACCGGCGTATGACCATTGCTGACAAGCGCGGCGTACTCTGAAAGGCCGTGTTAGGAGTATTGCTTGCAGGATGACACGATTGGAAGTGGTACGACGCGTAGGACTAAGCATCCCCATTTGGACTGAGCTCTGGTAGAGTTGTATACCGCAGGTCCAGCTGAGATCCTGTGCATCAGGAAGCCGCAGCCGATAGTCGATTTGAGAAACCGACGCTCTGGGTAGTGCCCGTTTGCCGTCGGGCACGTTTGAGTCGCCGTCCGTGGTTAGGTAGATGCTTCGCCACTTGTGGATGTGTCAACGGACGCGTTGCCAGAATCGAAAGTTGGAATTGACGTGCGAGCTGCAACGCGTGACGTCACGCGGATTGGTTGAACCTTGACACAGCTCTTGCGTCTGTTAGAGACTTCCGTGAGCCATCGGCAATCGGGGTATCGTATGCTGTCAGCTGTACATATATAAGACCTCCTACACTATGCTTGACTCTCACCAACTCGTCGAAACCTCTCGTCCTTTCCCCATACACTACGCAGCCAGAACTCAACAATATGGTCAAGACCGTCTTCTTCCTCGGTGCCACGGGCTACATCGGCGGCGCTATCCTTCAGCGTTTGCTCGATGTGCCTGACGCCTGGGACATCACTGCTCTCGTGCGTAACGAGGAGAAGGCGAAGAAGTTGAACACGTTCGGCGTCAAGACCATCATAGGCTCGCTCGACGACTCGAACAGAATCCAGCAGGCTGCTGCCGATGCTGATATCATCATTCACACCGTTCGTGCACTCCTAGTACAACTACTCACGGGTTCAATGGCCGAGCTGAATATATATATAGGCCCATGCGGATCACGTCGGTGCCGCCAAAGCGATCCTCGCTGGCGCCAAGGCGCGTTTCGACCAGACCGGCGTCGCTCCGATCTACATTCATACCTCCGGCACGGGCGTCTTCACGGACGAGAACGCGGCCGGAGCGCCTTACGATCCGGAGAAGCTCCCTCTATACGACGATAGCGACCGTGCCGTCCTCGACTCCGTTCCCGACACCGCCAGCCACCGCAACGTCGACCTTCTCGTTCTGGGCGGTGACGCCGAAGGATACGTCAAGTCGTACATCGTGCTCCCTGCTACGATTTGGGGTCTCTTGACCGGCAAACTTGTGGACGCGGGCATTGCAAACCCTCGCAGCATTCAGATTCCTATCGCTATCAAGGCGAGTATCCACAGGGGCCAGGGCGCTGTAGTTGGGAAAGGCGAGAACATATGGCCGCATGTTGAGATTCACGAGCTCGCAGACCTCTACATCCGTGTTTTGAATGGCGCGGTTGCTGGTACAGCAACGCACGGCCGCGATGGATTATACATCGGCGAGAACGGAAACTACCTCCTCAAGGATGCGGCGGCAACGTACACCCGCGCGCTTCACGCGGCCGGGCGCAGCCGCACAGCCGAGCCTGAGAGCTTCACCAAGGAGGACATCGACAAATACTTCGGTGGGGTACGTGTTGCGACTTTCGTGTCTACTCATAGGTTGCATAAGCTCACTGGTTTGACAGAGGCCATACCTTGGTAGCAACTCGCGCGCGAAGGCTGTACGTGCCAAGCGCGACCTTGGCTGGGCGCCCACGAAGGGGGATGCGGACTTCTTCAAGGGAATCGAGGAAGACGTCGCGTCTATCCTTGCCGATCCACACGGTACTGATCTGCATGAGTTGCGTTGAGTGCGTTTGGGCAGCGGAGAATGAGTGTATGTGTATGATGCTACGAATGGCTCGCTGGATTCGACTGGGAAGGGGACGCATATGTAACAAGGACATTGTACGGCGTCAAGAAAGCGTGATACTCAGTGTGATGAGTATTGTTACAAGGTAATACACTGTCAGTGTGAAGATGGGTTGCAATCATCTTGTCTCTTTTCTTCTTACTGTCATCACCACGCACGGCGGCAGTGACGGGGGCTCATCACCGGCACCCATCAAGAGACGTTGTGCATGGCCGTCCCGTTGCTTATATGTGTCCACAAATCGCGCACTGCGTATTACCTAGGAGGACGAGTCAGTACATCGAGACCGTGAATGAATTCAAGGTCAGCGATAAGGCTGAGGGCGTTGGGCTTACGTTCGCCGTGACCTGTCATCGCTTGTCATGATGGTGATGATTTGGTGGAATACTGATACGATGTGCAGCAGGCTCGACCCAAGGCGCTGTCAAATTAGGACGTTAAGACGTTAGAGGCTTCAGACATCTACTGATCATGCCAGCAGTGGGAAGCCGCGCGGGATAATCAATAAGTCTTGCCTGCAGAATGACAGGCAGTAAGGTCTCACTACGCGTAAGATACCGTCTGCGCCGAGCTCTGCTGAGCTGTATACCGCACCGGTCCAGCAAAGATCCCACCTTCAGACTCAACAAGACTCATCGCGCTTACTACTCGCAACGCGTGACGTCACGCGGTTTGGCAGAACCTCGGCGCAGCGGCGCAGCCTGGCGCAGCTCTTGCACTTGTCCAGAGACTTCCGTGAGCCATCGGGAATCGTACACTGCCAGCTGTGCACATATAAGTCTGCCTAGATCATGCTCGACTCTTATCAACTCGTCGAAACCTCTCGCTCTTTTCCCATCCACTACGCAGCCAGAACAGGCTCGACAATATGGTCAAGACCGTCTTCTTCCTCGGCGCCACGGGCTACATCGGTGGCTCCATCCTCCAGCATCTGCTCGATGCGCCAGGCGACTGGGAAATCACCGCGCTAGTGCGCAACGAAGAGAAAGCGAAGAAGTTAAACACGTTCGGTGTCAAAACTATCCTCGGCTCGCTCGACGACTCGAACAAGATCCAGCAGGCAGCTGCCGCGGTCGATATCATAATCCATGCTGTTCGTACATTCAAAGTCACGGTCCATGTCGACGATATAAACTAACAAAAATTGATAGGCCCACGCGGGCCATGTCGATGCCGTCAAAGCGATCCTCGCAGGAGTCAAAGCACGCTTCGGGGAAACCGGCATCGCTCCGATCTACATCCAAACCTCGGGCACGGGCGTCTTCAGCGACAACGCGGCCGGAGCGTCTTTCGACCCGGAGAAGCTTCCTCTCTACGATGATAGCGACCGAGTCGTCCTGGACTCTATCCCGGACTCTGTCGCTTACCGCAACTTGCTCGTGCTAGGCGGAGACGCTGAGGGCTATGTCAAGTCGTACATCGTGCTGCCCTCTACAATTTGGGGCATCTTGACCGGCAAACTCGTCGAGGCGGGCATCGCGAACCCTCACAGTATCCAGATTCCCGTCGCCATCAAAGCGAGCATCAAGAAAGGACAGGGCGCCTTGGTTGGGAAAGGCGAGAACGTGTGGCCGCACGTCGAGATCCATGAGTTGTCGGACCTCTACATCCGCCTCTTGAATGCTGCGATTGCGGGCACCGCGTCGCACGGCCGCGATGGATTGTACATCGGCGAGAACGGCAACTATCTCCTCAAGGATGCGGCGGCGACGTACACCCGCGCGCTTCACACCGCTGGACGCAGCCGTACGGCCGAGCCGGAGAGCTTCACTAAGGAGGAAATTGACAAGTACTTCGGCGGGGTACGTACTGCCTCGCTCTCGTATCTTCATTGAGCTGACTGGTTCACGAGAAGCCATACCTCGGTACCAACTCGCGCGCAAAGGCTGTGCGTGCTAAGCGCGATCTTGGATGGGCACCTACGAAGGGCGACGCGGACTTCTTCAAAGGTATTGAAGAAGAGGTTGCGTCTATCCTTGCCGACCCTCACGGTACTGATCTGCCTGAGCTGCGTTGAGTGTGCGCGGGCAGTATTTGTATGTGTATGAAGACAGTTGTATGATACGGATGGATCAATGACCCCGGGCGGTATCTGGTATGACGGGCGCATGTGTGCTACACGCATGCCCAATCGTCAAGAAAGCTTAATGTCCAATATTGCGGCTACCAGTACATACAAGTGAATGCGCGCAGAAAAGGTCAAGATGTCTTACAATCGTCTCTTCTTCCTTTCTTCTCACTGCCCATCATACCTCGTGCCGTTTTCAGCCGTGCACCACTCAATGATCACGCACGGCGGCGAGAGACCGTCGGGCTCATCGCCGGCATCAGTTAGCAGCAACGCGACGACACCGTGCGCTGGAACAGCTTCCGCAGTGAAGTTGCGCACAGCCGTCCCGTTATCCGTATGTGTCCAGAGGTCGCGCACTGCGTATTGCCTACCGGCGCGGATCCAGGGCGATTCGGTCAGGTTAAAGACTAGAGGGTTGTCAGTATGGACGGTTTTCTGAGCGAACACAATACATACACATGTCAGCCGGCTCATTGAGTGTGTTCAGCTGGGCAAGAGTTAGATGCGGTCAAGAAGCACGATTCGTTCGATGGAGCGTACCAGCATGAAGACAGTACCGTTCTGGCTTTGACCAGACCAGTACTGCGCCGGGAAAGACGAATTGAATGACCAGTCGGGCTGTACGAGAAGGGTGTCAGTATCCTCGTACTGGAGGTGGATCAATAAGAAGACGAACGTTGATGCCCCAGCGGAATGGCTGGATGGACTTTCCAACAACAGGATCCTGGTTGATCGCGATGATCTCGTCGTTCGTCAGGATATCGAGCGTTTCGTTCGTGACGGTCGTGAGCTATACAGACGTTAATGTTTGCACGCATGCGCGAGGACAGAATGTGAACGGACGTCGGTGCTGATGAGGAGTACGCTCTTCATAAGTGCCCAAGCAGTGAAATGCGACTTCTGCTCGTCGAAGGTCATGTCGCCGTTACCACTGTTTGAAGGTCAGTGAAGTTCGCGTCTTTGATATGTGCTGTCTTACACCTCAAGCTGCAGAAGTGTCAGCTGAGCATGCAGAGAAGGGGCATGCTGGAGGCACTTACAATGTCCATGTCGTTGCGCCTGTTCAAGTCATCAGCGAATGCGCCACAGTTCCGAAAAGACATGCTCACCCGTAAAAGTCGGTGGCCCAGGTGATGAACGAGTTCCTTCAAATGCTGTGTCAGCTCCTGAGCAAAGAGGGACACAGCATAATGCGACGTACGCATTGATGATGCTGGCCAAAATCCACCACTCGGGTCCGATATCATCAGTAGTCTGAAGCTCAGTCAGTTTCGAGAGATGTCTCTTCAACGCAAGAGCTTACCCTCCAGCTCTGTCCGAAGTCGCGCGCCCAGTACCATGGTTGCTCCTACAACGATCCGTTAGCTCATGAGGATATGGGCGCAGCAAGAAAGTCATACCCTTCCCCACTGGCACAAAGAGTAGATGAGCGGCTTCTCGCCAGTGCTCTCGGAAAGGTTGGCGATAGCATCCGCCATGCGTTTGAACTTGCCGTACTGGCCTTCACGTAGAATGTCGTCGAACGGTTCTGAGAGCGTCATCGGTCAATATACACACTCATACGGCAAGAAGCGCGACGCAGTATGTACCAGCACAGTTGTCGTACTTGAGCAAGTCGAATCCCCAGTCTTGGAACGTCTGGGCATCCTGCGCTTCATGCATATACGAGCCTGGGTACATCTGGCAGGTGAACCATCCCGAGTCGCTATAGATCCCAGTCGACCTAAAAGGCATGCATCAGAGTAGTAAACGAGCGGGAGGGCGTCATGGGTGCATACAAGCCCATGCCGTGGATCTCGTCCGTGAGGTTCTTCATTCCGTTCGGGAAGCGCTCCGCATCTAAAGACGTTTCTAAACATCATAGTACAGAGATCGTAGGAGGTACGAGGGTGTACCGGCGACAACACTGCCATCCGAGCTCCGGTTCTTCTCCGCCCAACAATCGTCGATATTCATGAAGTTGTATCCGGCGTCGACAAGTCCGAGAGACACCATGAGCCTAGTCTGCTCGAGGACCGTCGTCTCATTGATCTCGCACTGTTCAGGCTCATCAACATCTTCCTAGTCGTTCCACTTCCTGTCCAGGTACGCACAGCAAACGCGTTCCAAGCTACACCCATCCGCGTCAACGCTCGTTCCTCTGCACAATCAAGAGCTGCACGCACTGTTATAGCCCATCACAGGCAGCTTCGCAACGCCATCATCATTCGCTTTCACCCGCGCAACCCCCACCTTGCCCATACCCTCTCCGTCGACACCGAAATCGACTCCGAGCAGAATCAAAGCGAGCGCCACAGATCCCAGCATGGTCCCAAGTGTCAGGTATACCCTCCTGGGTGTCCATTCCACAGCTGCTTATATACGAATGATGCATTAGCCATATGACCAAAAGCGCCTGGTTCGCGAAGGTAGAGAACTCGGGAGAAGCACAAATATAGCACATACGTACCGCGTCGAGCATGTGTGTCCGGGTCACTCCAGGCTCGTGCACCCAGGGAAGAAGCATCCTTCGCGTCTGGTGACGGATGCGCGCTCGATAGAGACGCGTCGTAGCTGCTCATGACGGTACGGGAAGAGCAGCGGATGCGGCATGTGCGAGCGCCATGGTAGCGCGGTGTTCAGCTGAGCGCGCTTCCATCTGAGCAGTGGCGCGCACGTGGGCGCGCGCCTCCGCAATTACCGCGGCACTGGACGGCGTACTGTAGTACTCAACAAGCGCCAAGCAAAATATTCGGGCCGTGATATGAATTAACTATGTAGTTGATATGTACACCAGAGCTCAAAGTACAACACCGTGCGAAAAGCTTTATTAATCGAACAAACTAATAATAAAACCAGAAACTCGGATGGCGGCAGTACCGGCGTCGATCTGACTGGACTGCACGATAACATAACCTGGCAGCAGGAAGTACTCAGAGCTCACGATGGTTCACATGAGCCTTTGAACGTGTACTGTATCTACGCTCAAGCGTGCATTGGCCATTGGGTCAGCACGCGTTTACCATCACATAAAAGTCGGGCTCACAACATCCAAACAACATCGTCGCGATCAGCATGTATGGGCAGGGAAAGCATGCTTCTCAGATCTCAAAAGTATTGCCTAATCAGTACTATCCCTGGTTCGACACTCAAACATGTGCAAGTAGATCCTCATTTGCTCACTCCGGTGCTTTACCTCGAATTCCTCGCTTCTCCGCTGCCTGCCTTCTGCCCTGAGGTCGTTCGGACGTCGGAGCGATCCGCTCTTCCACCCCTCGAATCGGCTGCTCTTCCCCACGCACTGGTGACTTGCCAAGACCTCGGCCATCCGCGTGGGGCTTGTTGATCAGCTGGCTGCCACCCCAAGTGGTCAAGGCCATTCTTCGCACTACGGAGGCGTACGTCTCGTCGCGAACGAACGAAGAGTCTGGGTGACACATGTATAAGCTTCCCTGGAGCTGGTATCCACACATGATGCCTACCTGGACGTTTAGAATTGGTTGAACGACGGACTTGACGTGTTTTCGGTAGATCAGTGGAAGCTTGAGGGAGAATATCAGTTTTATGCCATGACCAAACCACCAGGTACTCACCACGCATGCACAGCTGCCGCTTCGGTGGTGATTCCAGCAACTTCTCGTGTGAGCCTTCGTGCGTGCCTGGGAACATCCTGTGAGTCGCACGCTTGACGATCCTGTAAACATGTGCCGACAATTAGTCAGGCTCTCACTGCAGGATGCTATAACTCACTCGTACAACTCCCACTGTTCGCTCAAGAACTCGCGCGGGTCTCCGATATCTTCGGCCGTGGATAGGTCGTAGTATACATCGACGACCGGCACGTTCAGAGATCCAGAAGGCTCCAAAAGCTTCAAGAACACGTAATCAATGTCTGACAGATGTTGATCCTGGTGCAGGGTGTCATGCTCTACACGGAGAGTAAATAAGTACCAGTCAATATATGTTCGTATGAATGAGTGAAATGAATGTGCACCTGAAGAAGGCTTCCCATCGTCCATGCATTCCGGAGGTACAAATTGTCTTCTCATGACATCTGCATCGCCTCGAGGATTGAAGCCCGTCGGAATGTCACCTACATCGACCAAACTCTCCAAAGCTGCCTCAGCACAACGATTCAGATGACGTAGGTGCGATGATTCAGGTATCGACATTGTCAGTGCCTTGGTGAAGTCTCTGGCGGTCGTGGTAACTCGCACACAGCGACTACCATATATGAATTCGATCACGCATCCAGGGCGGGGAAAGTCAGGCATGACGAGAACTTGGTCTTCGTTATCGTTCTGACGGAGTGGGATGTTGGATATGGGAATAGCGAGCCGAGAGGCGATGTCTGGCGGAATACGAAATTTCTCGTCGATATGATCAGGCGGTGGCCGTCCAGTATCGCGTACGAGCAACAGCTCATATTTGTTTGTGGCATTTGTGGTTGCGACCAGTCCGTACTATATGTGTTCTTTGAATATCATATCCGAAACCTCAAGTACGGCCACTGACCGATTGTAAGGTTAGGGCAAGATATGGTCGGGGACGCATCGCGGCAGCTTCCTCCTTTGCCAAGGAATCGAGATGCATGACGGAGAGTACAGGGTTTAATTTCATAACAACGAAATCGCCAGGACAGGGCACGGAAACGAGGAGCGGTCCTTCAGGGGAAGGCGCCTCGCGTGACGACGTCATCGCTACACGCGAAGGTCGTGCAAGTCGGTTTATATAAGACCAAAGTTATACCGTCGCAAGCCACAAGTAATAGTAATAGACGGCCGTGGTCACCTAGCGCGGAGAGAGCGGGCGGATTGTTACAGTGAATGAGCCGAAAAAGATGGCGGTTCGGAACAGGTTCGGAAGCTGACGATTGTTCGAGACGATGGCTCGACCAAATACGCACAAATACACGGCGCGTCAGCCGCGGCAGTCACTTTCAAGTTCTCACTTCGCCCGCGACCACTGACACTTTGTCCGATAGCAAGGAGCCAGAGCTGACAGTTCCGTGTACGTCTCATTTCTTGCTATGGCCATGTATGCAGATATCGCACAGAAAAGGCTGGAGAGATTGCAGTACACCTTCCATCCTAGTCATGCGGACGTCTTCCAAGACAAGTACTCGCAGATGATCTAGCTCTCTAACTTTGGTTTCGTCGTAAGCAAGTTGTGGATTGCATGTGTGCTTGCTACGAAGACGACGTGCCTAGTAAAGACTCGATGCTTTCGACATTTCGGCAGACTGTATCAGGCGCCTGCCATGCGACGTTGCCAGTGACATTTGACGCGTTTGGAATGCAAATGTTGACGAGAGGGAGACGTTTCCATATTCGACATGCACCTGCTTCTACTCATCACCGCCATCGCGCATAACGATCACCTACATATTTCGCTCTTGAGCCTGTTTCATGGTTCCCGACGTGGACCGTTCTACAATCTTGAATGGGCTAGAGTGCAAGGTCTGCGCAAGCGGCCTGGCGAGGACTCGGATACCCCAGTCGAACTCCAACACCCAGCCAACACCGAAAACTGGACAGATCCGCAAGATACATGCCTCTGCTCTCGCTCCTCTGGGGAATATGCTTGGCGTCAAGGTTGGAGATGGCAGACCCGGACGCCCATGCGTGGTCTGCAAGGTGGTGGACGCCGACAACGGCGTCGTGGAGCTGTTGGCGACTTTCAAAGATAGTCATGGCGTCCCGAAATACAAGACCCTGCCAGACTTGCAAAAGTTTTTTGTCGTACGAATCTCAACCGTTCTAGGTAAGTAGTTTCTCTGAGCGCACCGGGTCATGTATCAAGAGCTGAATTTACGCAGGAGACGTTGCCGCTGAGAATACGTGGTGGGATGAGTTCCACCTGCACACATTCCCCGAGTGGGATGCCGATGGCGACCAGTATATCGTGGCGATCCTCTACGGCGCTGCGCTCGGCGACTCCCCATTCTGGACACAGACGGCGGAGCAAGGCGTTGAGGCCCGAGTTGAAGTGGAGGCTGCGGAAATGTTTAGGCTTATGGAATTCAGCGCCAGACTTGAAAGCGCGTGGGCGAAAGCAACCCAGCGCTCGCCAGAGCGTTGTAATCCAATGATCGCAGAGTTCAAGGTGACTTTAAATACGGGCTTTTAGCTTCCCATGCTCGCTGTCTGATATTCTTTTTACAGGCGCATGTTGCGCGCACTAGCAAGAGCTCTGGCCACTCAAAGTCCGGTGGGGAAACGCCAAAAGCGTCTCGTAGAATGACACCAGTGGTAAGTCCAGGAGAGAAGTTACACTGCTACCTGGTCTATAACTAACAGCACAGCAGACGTCGAAGGAGTCTAACCCGTTGTCTTCGGTCAACGTGCCGGCCGAGGATGCAGATGGGTTCA
This sequence comes from Peniophora sp. CONT, assembly GCA_001632445.1. Taxonomy (NCBI): domain Eukaryota; kingdom Fungi; phylum Basidiomycota; class Agaricomycetes; order Russulales; family Peniophoraceae; genus Peniophora; species Peniophora sp. CONT. The sequence goes on along the minus strand of KV424537.1, from coordinate 60,631 downwards.
TATTAGTCGTTAAGAAGAAGAAATCTAGAAGGGCTTACAAGTAGAGTCGTGCAACCTTCCCACCTGTCCCGTCCATTCGGCCGGACACAATCCCAAAGACGAGATACTTATCATGGAAGTGACCACGCCTCCCTCTTCCCTAACTCAGAGTGCCTTAACCTCTTGAACTCGTGAACCCAAGGTCGGGCAAGACGACGGCGTAGACGCTACGGTAGAAGCGGCGAATTGAGCTATGCACTCACCTTATAATTATATCTTGACGACTCAATCAAAAACGGTCCCGGCCCGCTCATCCATCAATCTCAGCAACACATCGGATTGGACCCCGAGGCGGACGAGGACGACGAGAGTTATATTCCTGAAGATGCCAGTGCGAATACTAGGTTGAGTACCATCACGGAACATACCGAGCGCACGGAGACGAGCGTGTCGAGGAGGTATGTTCCCGGTCGTGGTCGGCGCACGCACGAAATGAGCAGAATCGGAATCATAGAAAAAAGACAGAAAAATAAAACAGCAAGACGGGGGAGAGGCAAAGGGGCGGTGCGAGTACAAGATGGTTGAAAGGGCTACAGGGTGAACATCGTACAGTACAAAAGACACACTCTGCTACACGTCTCTCAAAAATCCTCATCCATCAGACATACAACGGACTGCAATCATCGGAGACCAGCAGTCGCCTTCTGGAGCGCGCGCTTGATGCCCAACTCAGCCTTCCGGAGCTCGTCCGCAGTGCTATCCTCAATCTCAAGCTTCTCGAGCGCCTTCGCGAGCTCGCTCTCGACCTGCGCCTTAGCACCGCGCTTAAGCTTCATGCCGATCTCCGGGCTCGTGATCGTGCTCTCGACCTGGTGGATGTACGCCTCAAGGTTCGACTTGGCGTCATGACGGGCGCTGAAGTCCTTGTCCGCCTGCTTGAACTGCTCGGCGTCCTTGATCATCTGGTCGATCTCGGCGCCGGAGAGACGGCCGACGGAGTTGGTGATGCTGATCGATGCCTTGCGGCCCGAAGCACGGTCCAAAGCGGAGACCTTGAGGAGACCGTTGGCGTCGACCTCGAAGGTGGTGACGAGCTCCGCCTGGCCGCGGGGCATGGGCGGAATACCGGTGAGCTCGAACTCGCCGAGCAGACGGTTGTCGCGGCACTGAGTGCGCTCACCCTCGTACCTATATTATAATTAGAAACCGAAGTGCACTGTGAGGAATGAAGGGAACTCACACAGGGAAGGTGACCGTCGTCTGGTTGTCCTCGACGGTGGTGAAGGTACGCGACTTGTTAGTCGGGATGGGCGTGTTGCGGGGAACGACAACACCGAAGACGTCACCCTGCATGGCAACACCAAGCGAGAGCGGTGCAACGTCGAGAAGGAGCAAGTCCTGGGTCTTCTCGGACGTCTGGCCGGTAAGAACAGCGGCCTGGACGGCGGCACCGTATGCGACGGCCTCGTCGGGGTTGATCGACTTGTTCAGCTGGCGGCCGCCGAAGAACTCGGAGACGAGCGACTGGACCTTGGGGATACGGGTCGAGCCGCCGACAAGGACGATGTCGTCGACCTTCTCACGGGGGATCTTCGCGTCCTTGAGGACCTTCTCGACGGGCTCCATGGTCGACTTGAACATCGTAGCGTTGATCTCTTCGAAGCGGGCACGGGTGATGTTGGAGGAGAAGTCCTCGCCCTAAAAGATAGAAAATATGAGACATAAATCAAAACGTGAGAACAAAATCTCCGCTTACTTGGTAGAGCGAGTCAACCTCAACGTTGGTCTGGGTGACCGAAGAGAGAGTGCGCTTGGCACGCTCGCATGCCGAGCGGAGACGGCGAAGAGCACGGGCGTCGTCGGAGATGTCGAGCTTGGTCTTGCGCTGGAACTCCTTCTTGAAGTGGTCAAGAAGAGCGTTGTCGAAGTCCTCACCACCCAAGTGGGTGTTACCGGCAGTAGCCTTGACGGCGAAAACACCACCGGAGATGTTGAGGAGCGAGACATCGAAAGTACCTCCGCCGAGATCGAAGATGAGGACGTTACGCTCAGCCTTGGACTGCTGGTCGAGACCGTAGGCGATGGCGGCGGCGGTAGGCTCGTTGATGATACGGAGGACGTCGAGACCGGCGATGGCGCCAGCGTCCTTGGTAGCCAGACGCTGCGAGTCGTTGAAGTAGGCGGGGACGGTGACGACGGCCTTCTTGACGGACTTGCCGAGCTTGGCCTCGGAAATGTCACGCATTTTGGTGAGGACCATGGCGGAGATCTCCTGGGGCGAGAACGTCTTCTCCTCACCGAGGTACTCGACCTTGATCATCGGCGATCCGTCCTTCTCGGTAACCTCGAACGGCCAGTGTGTCATGTCCTATTCGTAATAAAAAATCAGTTCAACTGGCGCGACGGGATGGCATTATCGATTAGACGCGCACCTTTTTCACGTCGGGGTCGCTAAAGAGGATCGAGGATTACCAGATAAGTCAACAAGATCAGAGCGCCTAATCACTAATGCTTACTCGAAGCGGCGACCGATGAGGCGTTTTGCGTCAAAGACGGTGTTTTTCGGGTTCATCGCGGCCTGGTTCTTGGCGGCATCGCCAATGAGGCGCTCCTCGGTCGAGAAGGCGACGTAGGAGGGCGTCGTGCGGTTACCCTCTGCTCGCCGTAAGCATCGTCGAGCACACCACACATCACGCTTTACTCACGGTCGTTGGCGATGATCTCGACACGGTCGTTTTGCCAGACACCGACGCAGCTACGAAAAAGAAAAAAAGTTCAGCGCTCATCTCGCAACATTCATGCACAGATCGACGACGCACGAGTACGTGGTACCGAGGTCGATGCCGATGGCACCGTCAAAAGCGTCCTCAGCCGACATGTTTTTTTAAGAAGAAGAGAGTGGAAGGAGGGTGAGGGGGGCGGTTGTATTGGCGGAAGGCAAGGTGCGAAGTAGACGCGCAGATCGAAAATTGGGTCGGTCGATCGGCAAACGCCGCCCGGGCCGATGTTTCCGGAACTGGACGCGCGAACGCAAGCGGACAAGTCGCGCTGGCTTTGCCTCTGGCCATGAACTCGCTCCGGACAGTGTCAAAGGCCTCGCGCTCGGCTCAGCGGAGATACTCTTCAAACTGGGTATCAAATAAACGTCCAGAGAAATTGGAAACTGTCCAGGACTGGACGAACCTCTCGATCTCGCGAACACACCGGCGAGGACAGCGTACGTTCGACCGTCACTGTATACAGATCCAGCTACTTATTATCACTATACAGTCAATTTCCTTTCGAACTTTGGCTCTGAACAGACGCGAACATGGAAGCCTCACATGCAGCTACACAAAGCGACTCGCCCGCGTGACACGACGCTCAACGCGCTCGTAGCAGCCGGCGCACACTTTGGGCACTCGACCTCGCTCATGAACCCACATTTCATACCCTACGCCTACGGTGCTCGGGCCGGTATAACCGTTATTGACATGGACCAGACACTCCCCATGCTCCGCCGCGCAGCCTCTGTCGTCCGTGGCATTCTCGCCAACGACGGTACAATCCTCTTCGTCGGCACGCGACCTGACCTTGGGCCTGCTGCGCGCAAGGCGGCACAGCGCGTTGGAGATAACGCGTACTATGTTGCGAACAAGTGGACGAGCGGTCTCTTGACGAACCGAACGCAGTTCTACGGCGATGCTAGCGTCGACATGCGTGTGGTACCGGATTGCGTCGTCGTGTTGAACCCGTTGCAGAATATGCACGCGTTGCGCGAATGTGCGCTCGAGCATGTGCCTACTATTGGCATCATCGACTCGAACGTGGACCCTCGTATCGTCATGTACCCCATCCCCGCCAACGACGAGAGCACACGTACCGCCGAGCTCATTGCCGGTGTCCTATCCATCGCCGCCCGCGAGGGTCTCGCACTCCGCAAGGAAGAGCACGCCGACGACCTCGTCAAAGAGCTCGCAAGCCTCACAGACGAAGACTTCTCTGAAGAGTCTCAGGACGTCGAGCTTGAAGGCGCAGAGCTCGAGGATTCTGAGCAGCGTCTGGCCGACCTCACTTTACAGGAGGACGCTCTGGAAGCACTGGAAGCGATGGAGGTGTCTGAGGATGCCGAGGTGGACTTGTCTGGGTCGGACGATATGGCGGCTATGCGCGCCGAGGCGTTCTCGCAGGTCAAGGCGCTTCGGGGGGATAAGGGCTCAAAAAGCTAGTCGCGATGGTAGACGCTCTACGTTACAGCTCACATGTCTATAATGCTTTTAATCTGCTTTCTTTTGCCGACGTGGTGTCTCTTGGCATGGCTTATAAAGCTGAAGTCTACGTGATAAACGTGCAGAAAGGAAACCCTTGTTCTTAGTACTCAATCATGCAGCGGATTGTGAGCCTCGGAAGTGCAGCAGCTCAGTAGACGGAGATGCGCAGAGCCCTTCCGAAGGAGACCTAAAGCCCGTCGCGCAAAGACTGTATGGATGATTAGGATCAATAATATCAGCGCATGCGATGAGGACGAACGTGATAGTTTATTGGATGGCCTGAATCGGGAACTTGTCATGGCCTGATCATCCTTCTCTTCGCGAGCGGCTCCTACTAGTTCCTCATCCCCGCGAAACATGTTGAACGCCTCGGACTTAGCCGCCGCATCCTCGCGCACCTGCTGTATGCCTAATCGGAACTCTGCGTCGGATATGATCCTTTTCTTTGCCGTCAGTTCTGCCTTGCATCGCTGTTATGGGGATTCTCGAGCGCTTACTGTCTGATCTGAGCGCGCTCTTCGAGGAAGTGGATCGGGTCTAGGACTTCTTTGACCATGTCGAGATCATACCACACGTTCACTACAGGGTCGTTCACATCTCCGGATGTATCGAACATAGTCTCGAGGTGAAGAAGTAGCCCGATGTCGAAGCCTGGGTCATGCGCAGATTGATTATCATCTGGTATAGACTCTGCATCGTCACTAGCGATGATGGATACGTCGTCCTCGGCAGGATTTGACATGAAAAGACCAGAGCTAGTGCAACGTTCGACCAAAGCAGTGTCTTCCGGAAGCTCAATCTCTTCAGTCACCGGAGAAGGTGGCAGGGGGACTTTGAAAGCAGACGTAGGCGACGGCGGCAAAGCGAGACTAGCGATAGCATCGAGCGCGCCACGCCCTATGCTCGCAAGCCTGCGCTCAAGCAGAACTCCGTCAGTAGCCATCATCTCCATAGTATCAAGTATCTCCTCTCTACCACAGGGTAGGACACAAGTATAGTCGCGCGGTGCGGCCGAAACGCGGACCTCAGTGAAGTTGAAGTCGGGGGATGTATCGATATAACAGTCCTGCCATGGAAGAGGTTGAGCGGGCTTGAGAGGCTTGCGGCCTGTGGGGTGTTTGGTGTTTGGCAGGATGGGAATGCAGTAGTCTCGAAAGACGGGTTGGCCTGGTCGTGTCGCGCGAGGCGGACCCTGACGCACAAACGTGAAGCCCTGTGCGTTGACCGGCTCGTTCCCGATAGAGAGTCCATGCATCTACACTTTATCAGTTCATGAGACCCCACCACAGTTGATTCACGCACTTCCATTACGAACGCGATATACCGTTGCGGACGCAGCTTACATGCCGCTTGACGAGCCAGCTCGTCCAAATGCGCCACCGAGGCGACCGGGTCGATAGAGCAGACAACGAAGTCTCCCACGGCAGGAATTCTCTCAATGTCCTTGTATCGATGATAGGCATGAGGATCGGAGAGATGTTTGAAGGTCGGTACGTTTTTGAGGTAGTAAGGGATCTTGTCAGTCATGGTGTGAGGGGTTGATTCGCAATGCGGCCCGCAAATACATATATGACATTATCATCGCTCGTCGATGCTTGGTCCATTCACAGAACAAAAGACAGAAGATAATCAAGGTACACGACACCCCGCAACGGGCTATTGTTCTCGTTCGAGAATAGGCTTAGATACGCGGCCGCGGGGTTGGAACTTCGACAACCCGCACAGGGCCGATCCTATCGTTCAGGCGTTTATCCAAGTACACAATAAACCATTGTGTGAGTCCAAATCCGAGTCGCAACTCAACAGTGCTACAATCCACCGGTATCTGCCGGCAGCCAAACACGGTCATGTGCGTTTCAACTGAGACATCCATGGCAGGCTATTCGCGACTGCGACTATTGGTAGTATTGTTGCTTATGACAAGACGCGGGCAGTATCCTGCGGACATGTTGTCCCCAGCGCGTGGCAAGTGAACGCACTTTGCGAGGAACGGCGAGAAGCAGACGCAGCGCTCGCTTCCTAGGGCGTGGCCGGGCAGCTTCAAGACACCGTTAGCCCGGTATCTGAGGCAGACAATGAAGTGCATACCCGTCGGTGTTGACAAAGACGTTGTTTTGGAGCGGACACTTGACTGCTCTTCCAGTCTAGCATTCTGCCTTGCCGAATCTGCCGCGTTGTTCGGAAGATCGCGAGAGTGCACGGAGGATGGCCGCGAGGACGGTGCGGGCGAAGAAATGATACCAGGGGTGATACCTGGTCGAATCTTCGCCTCGTTCACGATACTATTAAGTCTATGAGCGCGGCTTCAAATTTGATATGATATCAACGTACCGCTTAACCTGCGCACACTCCTCGAGAAACAAGCCAGGCTCGAGAACCTCGGAGATCTCGTCCAAGTCGTACCATACGTGTACAACAGGATCGTTGATGTCGCCCGTGTCGTTTAGAAAGTCTTGGAAGTGAAGCATCATATCCAGATCCAATGGCTCCGCTTGATCGTGCTCATCAGCGACAATATCCTCAGTCAGGCTGTTGACGCTAGCGATGACGGATATTGCATCTGAGGCCACGCTCTTTGCGATACCAGGCTGCGACGAATCACAAGACTCAGTATCGCTAGATGCATCCTCATCCTCGTGCTCGACAGTCTGAGCAGGATTTGAAAGCAACACAGGTGCGGTAGGAAGACTCGCTGTTGACAGAGTCGGGGAGGCAGGGAGCGGTATTGAAGCTATTGCGTCAATCGAGCCGCGTCGCAGTCTATCGCCAAGATCAATGCGGACCTTCTTATCTTCACGGACATTTCGTCGCAGCTTGATCAGATCGGGGATATTGACAGGAAGAACAGGCGTGTAGTCGCGGGAGACCGTAGTGACACGGCAAGAGACTGGGAATCCAAATGTTGTGTCAAGATAACAGTCGGGCCACCTCAGCGGCTGGACTGGCCGTACCGCATTGCGTGATCGAGGATGAGAGGTGTTGGGTAATATGGGGATGCACATCTCCGAGGTATCGAATGGCGGCTTCCGAGCCGGGGCAATGCCGCGACGTACGAGCAGGATGTCGTGAGGATTGGTAGGTTTCGTATCGAGTGGTATCCCAAAACCCTATATATTTCATGAGGCTGAGGTGGAACTGTGCAGGTCTGCAAGCACGCACCTGAAGTATGAACGCAACATACTTCCTGGGCCGAATCGCCTTTGCGGCCCTGCGCGCAGTGGCGTCCAGGTGAGCAACAGACCCTCCCGGGTCCAATTGAAGCACAACAAAATCCCCTACGTGAGGACATGTAGAATACGCCGAGCCACCCCTCAACCACGTCTCAGAATCAGGGTTCTGGAGGTATCTGAACGTATACTGCTGAGCGTCGTCGGTGTGCAGTACATGGGTCAAGGCGTTCGGCCAGGTCGAGTAAGGCATACGGTGGTGTGCCGACAGAGGAGTAGACGGGGTTGATTATGTGCAAGAAGGGCGCCAATCCCTCTTATATATGGTCGATAGCGGTCATTGGGAACAATAAACAGGGAACAAGGCCCACACAAGACCGTGACATCAGTCCGATGGCTGTTCACAATTGGTATAGCATAAGTACGTAGTCGCGGCGAATGGGAATACGATTCCGGGATGCTCACTGCCATGGTGGTTGACGTTGAACGTTGATTAGACAAACATAATATACGGTCCAACGCGGCCATGTGACCGCGTTCAAGAACACTTGACTTGCACTTGGCGCCTCTCGGCCTCGACCATCACCTACTCAGCCGTCTGTGTCACAAGAACACCATTGCCATACCCTCCCCCTTCTCTACCATGGCTATCGAAGGCAACACACTGGACCTGGATGAAGTCATGTTTGTCCCGCTCTTGCCACATGCTCTGCCCCGACCTGTCTAAGCGAACTCACCCAGCCAACAGAGGAATGAGCTCGCCGTACCATTGAACCCGGAGAATGACTACTTGACTATTGTTGAAGCTGACGAGTAGATGTTGGCGCGGGCGGAGGAACGGAAGAAGGATCTCGATGGGTACGTACTTATTGTCCTCGTTCGACACGCTCCCTGATGGATCAGGGCCTCGAGTGCTTCGTAGCTTGACGAAACTGACTTATTCGTACAGAACCTGCAAGTGCTCTTGACGCCCAACGCGCATCTGCCCCATGACCGCAGGGCGTTCCGACGGTCGAGGAGACGCTAAACACGGCAGAAGAGGACAGCCAACGAGCGTCCAAGAAGCATATCGAACTTGGCGACGTACTCGCATCCAACCAGCTGGTTCGGTTGAAGAAGGAGTTGAAGCGGAGAACCCGGCCGAAGACTTCGAGTTGGACGACACAGCGTACGCATTTCCTTGAACATACGTCTGGGACCGATGGCTTACACTTCGTGTGGCAGGTTGAAATACTATATGTTGCAGTCGCTGGGCTTTGGGCCCTTGATGAACACAAGGGACAATTCGGATAAGGTCGTCGTCCATACGTGCATCTACTTCTCTCGTAGATTCGTATCTCAAGAGCGATTGTCCAGGAGGAGAGTCTGGGAATATGTATCCTGCGCAGCATGAATGGGCCGAGTCGGACGGCTCGTTCCAGTCAAGAGTATGGGATCTGGTCTCCAGGTGAGGCGTGTGACGGCTGTTCCGTATCATTTCTATTTCTGGTCGCTGTCTTTGTTCATCTCTAGCATGCTGTGGGCCTAAAGATCCTACCCGGCAACTCATCTGTATCATCCTTTCGCTGGCATCTCAGACTCAACCCGGGTTTGTGATGTTCCCGATGTTCACGGATAATATTGTCGGTGTCGCCGCGTTTGGAGCCTGGGATCACGAACGTTCGTTGCGATGTAATTGTGAATGGAAGCATAGCATCTTGGATGCCATGCGGCACGTATGTTGTTCATGGTCCGCCGTAGACGTCTTGCGATGACCGGGACCCACTAAATGTACGACTACTGAGCCTTACTGAGCTCGGACAGCCGCTGATCGGGTTGTGCCGCGAACTTCTTTAGTCCCCGGCATTATCGACCGGTCAGTTTTGATTCACGTGGCGCGGTCCTTGGAAACCAACACCTCAGTCTCAGCGACCTATAAAGCAGGTTTCCGCTTGTGAAGGCAGAACCTATTCTCCTTCCTTTTCCCGTATCCCTCTTTATTCTCACTTCTGGGTTGGCCACTTTTATCATCTTCATCTTCATCTTCTTTACTTCCTTTTTGCAAATTTGCTTTATTCGACACACCATGCTCGCCCTTTCACCCTGCACCCTTCTCGTTGTTGCGCTGGCATATTTGTCAGCGCCTAGTTTGGCTACCCGCTTGCCCGGGTTTGGCAGGCCCGAGGTGGCAAACCCGAATACAGGAAGCGGTGCGGTCTTCCTCAGAGGTTCGCCGAGTTTCCCAGTCACAGCCCGAATGGTCGACTGAACTTGTGGGTCTTGCACCAGATATGCTCGATAACGAACCCGGCGCTCCGATATCACCTCCAGACGGTAAAACTGTCTCGAATGATAAGCGTTGTACGTCGTATAGTCTGTCCGCGAACCCATCTTTGACAAACATGCTAGCCATCCCTTCCGCCGCCGGTGGGATCTTCGAGGACGACTCATACAACCCAACGCGGCGTTATTTGCCTGGTACAAGTTGCCGAGCGTGCGGCGTGATCGGAAACAACGCCCATTTTGAGTAATCCTGTAACAAATGTTTTGCCTTCTCCCGAGCACTGGACGTTTGTTCCTTCTCATTGACAACTGTATTGACTGGGTGGATCAAAGGGCCATGTGCGACTCGGATGTCACCATGATAGTCAATGCGCATTCTCAAGCAGAGTTCTGCCAAATGGATGATGCTGAAGAGCATCTTGATTGGGACTGAGTTAACTGGTAGCTTGAGGCGCCGTTTGCGGTCTAATTCGTCGGTCTGCCATAGGTTAGGGTCGGTGCCGCTGCGGATAATTCAAGTCCAAGCAGCATGCACATCGAATCGAATCATGAACGTACAATCCTGGAAGGCTGCGACACTGATACGTTCTCTCCTCCACCTTTGCCGTAAAGCTACTGGCTCGCGCCGAGCTTCATTCTGCACTCTCACGAATCGCTACCCGCTGATCGTCAAACTGACCCCCATAGGAGCGTCGATACGGCAGAGTTTGCTGTGAAACATGTATGATCCCTGTGACGAACAGAAAGTCGACTGGGTGTTCGAGAATCAAGACGTCTGCTGCTCGTTCCGCAGTTGAAGTACAGGAAGAGAAGATCTCACTTCGAGTCAGGTATATACGTGATATATACGTGATAGACCTTTGTAGTAGAAGTATGTCTAATCTCATGTAAGATGATAAGAGACTGAAAGGAGCACTGATTGATCCTCATCACTCAGCGCCGTGCGCTGCGGGACTTGAATGACAAACGACCGTATGAAGAGCGCCGCGTAATAAACCTTATGAGAAACGCGTCAATATATCACAGTGTACCCAAGTATGGAGATAATCACCCGAAAGTCTCCCAAGGAAACCTGCTTTGAACTTTGAATCGTGCGCAGACCGTAACTCAGCTTCCTCCGCTGCCACGCGCGCACGCAGTTCCTGCCACCGCTCAGCGGCCGCAGCTTCCCTGGCTGTGCGGATTCCCAATCGCTCCTCAGCGTCGTCAACAATTCTAAATATATAAGCTGAGTATCTCTGCCTTTCGATCCTAGGATTGACCTTACGTACCGTTTTATCTGGGCGCATTCCTCCATGAATAAGGAAATGTCGACCACCTCCTTCACCATGTCGAGGTCATACCAGATGTCGACGACCGGATCCTCCAGACACTCGTAGTTCACAAAATGTTCAAAGTCATGGAGGTAGCTCATGTCGAGATCATCTGGAGCGTGTACTGCGAGGCCCTCCGACGAATTCAGATCGATGCCATCCGCCGTGGAGGTGCTGTCTGCCGCGACAAACCCTGGCTCGTGCGACAAAGCGCTCGAGTGCACCGTGGCAACTTCAGCGACTTTCGGCAACACGTCGTCGACTATAGTTGGTGAAGCAGGAAGATACGAGTGCTTGGGAAATAAGGGTGATTCGGGTAGAGGGATAGCAGCCACAGCCTCGAGCGAGCCCTCGCGAATCTGACGCATTTTCTCCTCTGCGACGCCCTCACTGTCGTCGATGAGGCAGGACAGGCGCCAGGTCTCTTCGGGTTCCAGAGGAAGGATTGGGGTGTAGTCCCGGCGGGTAGTCTTGACGCGCAGAGTCAGAGTATGCAGATCGTTGGTGGCGCTGATGTAGCAATCTTCCCAAGGAAGAGGGTGTATAGGACGAAGTGGTTCGTAGTCTCTGGGATGGAAGACGTTTGGAAGTACGGGGATGCATAATTCGGGGAAGCTATCCGGGGGTGCTGTCGGTGGAAGACCCTTCCTAAGGAATGCAAAGGTGAATGCATTGACCGGGGAGTCGTCCATAGGGCTATACTTCTCCTAAGCAACAAGCTCAGCGATGTACGCAATGCACGACACACACATGATAACAAAGCGCACCATCATGACCAAACCAATGTGGCGATATGTCCGAATCTGCCTGGCAGCTTCGCGAGCCGCTTCGTCAAGGTGCGCGACAGAGGCCACCGGGTCGACAGAGAAGACAACGAAGTCACCGATATAAGGCATGGCGTTGATGGGGACATTGCGCTTTACGAACTGCTTCTCGCTGCTCGGTAGGTATCGGAAGGTCGGCTCTGGCTTGCAAGTCGAAGTGTTGGACATGGTGGTAGTGAGGTGAGGACGCGAGCCTGCGAAGTAGTTTGATATATAGCGGAGAGGAGCGCTTCTGACAGAAAACAAGGCACGTCCACCTTGCCAGTTCGAGTACAATAACAGAACAACGAGGATATCGGGCATCTGGCCGCATATTGTCGAGTGGTCCGCTTCGAGAACAATAGGCTGAGAACAAGGTCAACGCAGAGGTGTGCGCTGGTGTGCGGTAGAGATGTGATCAGTACTTGTTGTCGCACGACGCTACGTTGTTCGGGCGTTCCTTACATCTAGGTTTCAAATCACTGCTTCAATCTGACGGTCCGTTTCAAAAGCTCGACGGTATTCTGGCAACCTTACTCAATCACGCGGATCATGTGCCTTACTGGAATAGCATACAAAAGGATGCAGGTAGACGGAACCCTTGCGAAGGAGTCCGCGAGACTTGTCAGCCCAACGAGTAAGAACTGCATAAGGTGTCAGGAGAAGCGCAGCTGAAGTATAATCGCAGTACGAACGTGAGGACTTAGATTTGCTGCTAGACTTTGACTCAGGCTTAACGAGTGAGTTCGCTGGAGATTCGTCTGCATTCTTCTCTGCAATGACGGACGACGGTTCGTCCGGACGGAATGGGTTGAAGCCCTCAGGTTTCCCCTCGGCTTCCTCACGCGCCTGCCGTATACCGAGCCGAGTCTCCGCTTCGGCGATGATCCTAGCGCAGATAACAGAGATTAGAAACCGAAAATAATACTGTCTAAGTACGCACTCTCTGATCTTCGCGCGCTCTTCAAGGAGGAGTAGAGGATCCAGAACTTCGTGAACCATGTCCAGATCGTACCAAACGTTCACGACAGGATCATTCACATCACCGGATGTATCGAACATGGCCTCCATCTGGAAAAGAAGGTTCACGTCGAGGTCATCGGGGTGCGCAGGGCGGTCGGCTTCGGCTAGCGATGTCCCATCATCGCTAGCGATGACAGAGACGTCGTCTTCTGCGACATCTGTCGCATGTATATGTGCGAGGTCATCCAGGACTAGATCGTCATTGCCATCGGGTGGCACTTCAACGGAATCAAGGAGGGGAGCAGAAGGCAGTGGAATGTTGAAGGCAGAGGTCGGCGACGGTGGTAGAGCAAGAGCAGCAATGGCTTCGATATCTCCGCGCTGCATGTTGTCGACCCTATCGGGATGTTCCCAGCGGTCGCGATCGATAATATAATACATGTTGTCCTCGTCGCACGGTAGGACCACAGTATAGTCGCGAGGCGTGGCAGTGACGCGAACTTCAACGAAGTTGAAATCGGGAGATGCGTCGACATAGCAGTCCGCCCATGGCAAGGGGTGCGCAGGACAGAGAGGCTTGCGATCCGTTGGGTGATTGGTATTCGGCAAGATTGGAATACAATGGTCGAGGAACACAGGCCGGCCCGGTTGGGTGGCGCGAGGAAGGCCTTGCCGCACGAAGGTGAAGCTGAACGCGTTGATGGGCTCATGTCCGAAAGATAATCCGGTTGACTGGTGCCAGTCAGTTGAATGTATGAGCACCCATGAAGTTTACACACCGCCATGATGAACGCAACGTAGTGTCGCGAGGGTAGCTTGCGCGCGGCTTGTCGTGCCACTTTGTCGAGGTGCGCGACAGAGGCCACCGGATCGATAGAGCATACCAAGAGCATACGACGAAGTCTCCAACACTCGGAAGTCCTGTCACAGCTTGCGATCGACGCCAGGCATGTGGTTCCGAGAGGTACTGGAACGGCGGTAACTTCTTCTGGGAGTCTTTTTTTTTTTTTTTTGTAATCCACGTATTTATATAGCGCCGGCCGTAGGCCAAGGGGCGCTGCGAGTCCTAAACGTACAAGGAGAACTGTCCGAGGAGCCGGGGAACTGTCCGAAACGCGTAGGTAACGGTCGAGTCGGTACGGAATGGTCGTACTACGGCGGAAAGCGTGATCGTGGGTCAGGTATCATGTCGGGGCATCCACAAACGAGAAGGCGTTCGGGTTGGAGTCGAGGAAATCGTACAGTAGAGGAACTGGATCTTTGGCTTGTCGTATGGAGTTGTGGAAGTTGGGTTGTCGTACGTAGCGGGAACAATGATATAATATGTGGTGTCGGGAGTGTAGGTATTCGAGGAACGGTGCACAATCGCAGAGAGTAGGTTCTCGAGGATGAAATCGGAGGCGGAACTCGCCTGTGGGTGCGTGGTTGAGAGTAGCCCGTGTAAGACGTGCCATCGCGTCATTGGACCCTCCCGCCAAGTCCAGGAGAGTGTTCTTCGTCTTCAGCCTGTCCGACAGGTTGATCGAGCCTCGCCCCGTGAGGAATTGCTTGCCCCGGTACTTCGGGTCCTTAGCGCGCGACCGCCAGGCGGTCATCGCGTCGTTACGAATGCCTTGCAGGAGGAACGCATGGGAGCGATAAGATGATGGTGGTTTGTTGTGGGCGGCATCCTTGACGTCGCCATCGGCCAGCTCGTTTTGCTCGACTCCTACGTGGCCAGGGCACCAGTGGAGGTGGATGCGTGATTCGTTGGCCTCGAGCCATGGACGCAGGGTGCGACATGCGGAGACGGACACGCATTGTGATGAGTGTAAGGATGTGTCGAATGTGGACGCGAGCGCGGACTTGTTGTCGGCGTAGATGTGTATGTCCGTGGCATCGGGGAGGGACGTAAGTGTGCCTAATGCCATGACGATGGCGAAAGCCTCCGCGTCGTAAGAGACGCACTTGCCGGTGGAGATCGCGCGTTTCGCAATCTCTTGATCTCCGCGGAATGCACGAAAGGCGGCTGCGGACCGACACTGTTGGTTCGGCAGAACAGACCCGTCTGCGAAGGCGTACGCCTGCATGGGGTCTGCCTGAATGGTTGACAGGTCGGCCCGAAACTCCTCGAGCCACTCCGCGAAGGCTTCCGATGCTTTGGGTGGGGCGTCTAGGTGGTATACGATGCGGTCGGGGTACAAGTCGACCAGGCGGGATCCGGGGGCGCATTCCTTGTGGATGGGGACAAAGGCTTCGTCGGACTCGACCTTAGAGTTGAGAAACTCCTGGAGGGGAAGGGATGGCCTCTTGTGTGGCCGTCGAACATATGCCGCATAAGACACGAGGTCCGCGGGTGTCCGACCGGGGTGCGGGGTGGAAGAACGTACGAGGATGTGGGTATGGGGGAGTTTGCGTAGACGTAGAAGGGATCGACGATGAAGCTGTTTAAGGTATAAGTCGAATGGGAGGAGGGAAGCAGAGATTTCGAGACCGCCAATGGGGGAGGTGCGGAAGCCGCCGGTGATCCAGCGCGCGGCTACAGCTTGGGCGCGTGAGAGGATGCTGATAAGGGTTTTTTGAGGGTGACGGGAGTTGTACCAGACCATGAATCCATATAGCATGAGTGGGCGAGCGTTCGAAATGTAGATGAGACGTTTGGAGTGGGGGGGAAGGCCTCGCTTGGAGTTACCGAGAAGGGGCATGGCGCGTACAGTACTGAGGGCTTTATTAGCGTAGAACTTGACGTGCTCCTTGAAGGTGAGGAAGGTATCAAAAAAGAAACCGAGATAGCGCCAGACTGGGTTGTTCTGTAGGATGATGGTACGATTCTGGATATCTAAACGCAGAGGAGGGATGGGAACGGGGTGGGGATTCTGCTTGGACTGCTTGTAGGGGTTGTTCTTCTGGGAGTCGGGGATTGTGTCGTCGTTCATGGCGGATTGGTGCAGTTCACGTCGGAAATTACGCAACGTATATTCACTCGCCCAAACAAAAGAACAAAAGCGGATCCGTCTCCCAAATCAGGACAAAAGACTGGGGATATATATCGAGTCCACATCTTTGATCACCACAGAAGAATGACAAGGGTAGCAGTGCGGGGCGCGGTGATGGTCGTGTGTTGAGGACGGCGGGACGCCGCGGCGTTGGTGTATGATAACAACCTGGCAACAGCCGGCCCGCCAAAACACGCGGTCATGTGGGTTTCGTTGAAGTAACAATAAAGGCTTGGAATAAATCGTAACAGAGTACAGGTTTATGGGAGTCAAGTGGGTACGTATTGCGTATCGCGACAGTGCTCTAATAGAGCAGCAAAATCCCGTGTACCCATTATTCGTCGCCGAGAGAGGCGGACGAGTGACAAACGAGTGTACGGAGCACGGCGCGTAACAAACCTTTTATGGTTCAACTCAGTAAAGTACGCCGTGTTCATAGGGTCTGACGACTTACCCGAGAGTTTTCCGAGAAATCTTGCTCTGTGCCCTACCACACGACCTGGCGCTGAGTTGGCTTCTTTCGCCAGCCTGAGCTGAGCATAGAACTCGTTCTCTTTTGCAGCCGCAGCTTCTCTCGCAGCACGGATGCCCAACCGCTCTTCGGCGTCGTCGATGATACTGTACAAAGTCAGTTCTGCGCTACAAGGATGCATATCACTAGCTGCGCACCGTCTAATCTGAGCGCATTCCTCGACAAAGAGCGAAACGTCGGGTACGTCCTTGACCATATCGAGATCGTACCAGATGTCAACAACGGGATTATTCACGCTCCCCGTACTATCGATCATGCTCTCGAACGCATGTAGAAACCCAATGTCGGCTTCCTGAGACAACGCGGGACGCTTGGCCTGACCCTGAGAGACATCGCTTTCGATGCTGCCGATCATCGAGATGTCGTCGGGATTCACAGCATCAAGTCGATCCTTGCTCGACGAAGCGAGGGAGCTCACAGATTCGGCGTCCGCATGTGCTTGGTCCTCCACATTCTCCATCGGCGCACTACAAAACACTGGGTGACTGCTGACCGGGGAGTCTGGGAGGGGGATAGTGGAAATGGCCTCAAGCGACCCTTCCTGGAGTCCGAGCATCCTTTGCTTGACGACACCCGCACTGTCGTCTATCATGCAATCCAGACGGAATATTTCGTCGGAGTCATCCACCGGGAGGACACCAGTATAATCGCGCGGTGTCGTCTTCACCCGAAGATTGCGGTAGTTGAGCTGGTTGGTGAAGCTGATGTAGCAGTCCTGCCAAGGAAGAGGATGGAGAGGGCGAAGAGGCTCGACGTTCGTTGGATGATAGGTATTTGGGAGTATTGGAATACACATATCGATGAAGCTGTCCGGTGGCGACGTTGGTGGCAGTCCTTTCCTGACGAACGTGAAGACAAATTGGTTCGCAGGTACGTCCTCCATGGCCAGACCCTCCATCTGAGAGCCGTCGTGAGTGGTGTTAAGGGTAAGAGAGATACATACACGACGCACCAGCATGATCAATCCAACATATCGCCGTCTTCGGAGCCGTTTGGCGGCTTGGCGGGCTACCTCGTCCAGATGGGCGACAGAAGCTACCGGGTCAATAGACAAGACGACGAAATCTCCGGCTCCCGGAATCTGGGCGACTGGTATGTCACGCATGTATGCCCCAGGATTCTCCATGTACTTGAAACGCGGCACAGGGACATCGGCGGATGGAAGTTCTGACATTGTGGTACCAGGGTAAGAAGAAACTGAGATGCAAGCAGGAGGCGGCGTTGCGGTATATCGTTGAAGCAGAACAAGGCGACGCGCCTACGCTAACCATCCTGGGGACAATGAGGCTCACAGGGCGCATGTGCCCTTTTTGTGGTGGTCGTCGTTGTTCGACGTTCGACAGTGCATCGGGATCAAGATGGATTGTTCCGAAGCTTCCAAATTTCACGGAGCCTCGCAAGTGGCGGCGCCCCCTTGAGTTGAACATTGAGCGTTAGTTACGTTGCACCACGATCTCGCACCTCAAGATGTCGCTCGGGCTGCCCTACCTTAAACAATCGTATCTGAAGCTTGAAGAAGAGTGCGCCCTGTATATGCAATTGTATTATCTGCGTTGCTACATGGCCAATGCAGCTAGTCGGCGATGTTTCAGGTCTGCCCTTGTTCCCAAGATGCGATCCGTCTATTGTTCAGCGGCCTTGGTTCTTCTCTCGGACTTCGTATGATGAGGCTGGCTAGATACAAAAAGCAGGACGCGTGCATGTTTTGCATTCCACTCTTACCTCTTGATCCTCTTTCTTTCAGCCGGTCTGAAGCTCTTCACCACACACCACGCACCGCATTCTCTCCAACGTTGCTGTACTCGATATGCTTGTTCCCCGAGGCCCTGAAGCTGGAAAGGAGGAGCTCGTCGCTTGTCTTCATTGCCGCAGCATGGCTCGTTTTGGCTACGACGAGCGCGGATATACTGTATTCAAGGACAAGTCGGATACTCAGTTTCCATCCAGAGGCCAAGTCTGGTCTATCCGCGCGTCTCTGATGCTGCCCATTGGCGAGCTCCTGGAGAAGGAAGACTTGAAGCAGGTCCACCACAACGAAACTTCCTCCTCTAAGTCGCGCCCGATGACGATACGTACATGGCTCAATGAGTTGAAAACTAAGGGCTGCAAGGGACCGCGGCCATGCATCATCTACAGGGCCAGTCGAGGCTCAGACAGCCGGGCTTGGCTCATGGGGACTTTCAACGACGGCCACTTCGTCAATCTCCCACTTTGTGTTGACATGTTCTTCGTTCAAGTCGATCCTCCTCCTGCCGACATGACTCCGTCTGAGCAGCATGTACACGCGGCTCCGCGCTGGTGCGAGACCAAGAAGCAATACGTATGCGTTCTTATGACCCAGAACGAGGGTCTTCTACCCGATGGCCACGAAGAGAAACAGAGATATCTGCTGAAGCGGTGGACGGAGAAGCATGGCACCCCTGCAGAGAACGGACAACACTATGGGTTCTCAGATCATCAGATCAATCGCCTCCAAACGCTAGGCCATGCCCGCGGGGCGCAGTGGCGAAATCTCGACAAGAAAACAAAGATGAACACAGTGAAGGACTTCCGCGTATGTAGTCGATTGTTAACAGGAAGCCCGTCGTACGCTCAATCTTTTTTCAGAGATTTGTTACCAGACATTCGCTCGAGTATGGCGCCGACGACTTGCCCGTAGGCCAGCCTGGCGGCAGCCTGAGGTCGCGTTTTACGCCCTCATCCGTGAGTCTTTTCGCCTTTGGCTACGCACTCCACCAAACTGATGTCTTCGCGACAGCGAACCAAGAGGACCTTCGGTGGATACTTCGGCAACAACTTGTTTACCCACACAGTTCGTCCCTTCTGCCGATCCGTCGCGCTCATGTCAGGCGGTCTAACATGTCTCCTAGGAGGACGTCCCATCGGACTCTACTTCACACCACGCACATCCTATGGCGTCACCCACCAGGCGCAGCTTCGCGGACGGGCGGCGCTCTTCGCGCGCCAGCGTTCGCCACTGATCGCGCCGTTTATCTCTTGGCTCGCCGCTATCTCGCGACCCTCTTCACAATCAAGCTCCCCACCTACTCCGCACGCTCGTTTCTGTCTCATGCCGTCCAGCAGGCTGGTACCTTACGATCCTTGTTCCTTTGTATGTCAGCCCTACACTATAACATTGTACCTCATAATTCAGCCGCGGCCTTTGCCCCTCCGAGTCCCTCGTCGTTTGAGATGGAAAAGGAAATGCATTGTGCTCTATATGACTATTTTTGGGTAGCGTTTCGAGAGTGATCCCAACAGCTAAGTGAAGCGACTAATGTACACGGATCGCAAAGGAAAGAGACAAATAAGAAAGAAAGTAGGGACACTAAGATCGAAAGATGTATGAGGCACAGTCCAGCAGCGACGCACTAATCCGAAGCAAGTTATGGCGGACGATTGAAAGAATATAACGGGGATTTCCACAGAGATTGAACTATTTAAGAAGGAGAGGGCTAGCTATTTCAGGTATGTACTTTCGTATAGTACTTTGTATACTTTGGTTGGTTGGGGGACGGGGCTATGTATGTGCGTATACGAGATTTTGAGGCGACGAGCGATTTCCGGATCAGTGAGTCCCAGGTTGTTTGAGGTGAAAGGGAACAGCTAGCAGGCGAGCGAGGATGGGTTGTGCGATGTGTGGGTGGGGCGTGGGACGTTGGGGTATAGCAGCGACAGACGATCCGGGAACGTGAAACCCTTGATTTGAAGAAAAGAGAGTAGAAAGGGAGAAACTATGAACAAGCATTCTTCAACTATAAGTTGAAGACGAGTTGGTGGGGCATGATATTCGTGGTAAGCGCAGCATGGCATGTTGTGGTCTTCCCCCCCTGACCCTTCTCCTCTACGCATGATACGCGTTCATGTTGGGCGGCGGCGGGCTCCCATACTGCCCGTACATGTACTGCCCATACATCTCGGGCGGCGGCGGCCCACCATACTGCGGGCTCTGCATCCCATACATCTGCTGCTGCTGCTGCTGCTGCTGAGGCGGCCCACGCCTCTGTGGTCCACCGCGCGGACTAGGGCTATTCGCGACCTCAGGCGAACGCATGCCCGCAGCAGCGTAAGGGTTGTACGGGTCGCTGCCAGGCGAGAACGCACTGGCAGGTCCAGGACCCGGTGCGCGCTGACGAGCCTGCTGAGGGTCGATCGACAACGAAGGAGGGCCAGATGCAGCGTTTTGACCGCCCATCTGAAGAGAAGCCATGAAGCTCGCAAGCGTCTGGTCGGCCTGGGAGTACCCCTGCGGCAACGAGCCCGGCATCGGGCTTTGTGGTCCACCGAACTTTCCGACAGGCTTCCCGCCAGGCGTCGTAGCACCACTACCCGAACCACCGTATCCAGGTGCAAAGTTCGGCACAGGAAGACCGACTTCCTCGATGAGCCGGCGGTAAGCCTGCGTAGCGATGACCTTAAGCTCGACGAGCACGCGCTTGGTCGCTTCGATGTACGCAGGGCGGCGAGAGGGGTTGAGGAATGCGCTCGTGAGGACCTTGTGTACGACGGTGACACCGTTGACTTGATCGCCGAGGACATCGGTGAGAACATGGTCCTGAGGGCTCATGAACAGCGCATCGACGATCTGTGCAGAAGCAGCTGGCTCCGTCTTCTGGTTGACGATTCGGAGCACGGTCAGAGAGGCGAGCTTATGCGTGCAGAGATGGCTGAGGTGCGGCGTGAAACGAGGCGCAAGGAGCGCGTAGCGGGCGGGGAAGCCAGACGTGTCGAGCAGCCATGTCAAGAGCAGTGCGCCGTTCGGGTTCGTCGCGAGCGGGATCGAGTTGAGGATGATAGCAGTGGCGACGCGACGCTGCTGACTGGTCGTAATATTCGGGCTTTCGAGACAAGCACGCATACTGCGCGCACCGAACCGGCCCTGCGCAACCTCCCACAGACGATCGACCATGGCGTCGAAGATGAAGTCGTTCTGGGGCTGCCCGAAGCGCAAGCAGCACTGCACAACGTAGTTCCCGAACTGGTCAAGCAGCAGAGGTGGTGCATATGGGCGCAGGTGCGCCGCGATGAGGGCGACCTCGTCGGGCGTCTGCACGCACTCGATGATCTTCTGCGCGGCCCAAGTACCGTTCTTGTGAATGCCGATCATGGCGAGGTGAGGTGCGATACGCTCAAGCATCGCGACGCGGGCCGGTAAAGTGCAGCGCTCGAAGAGCTTCTGGACAACCTGTGCAACTGGTCATCAGCAAAGAGTGCAACGTTATGAAAGATTTGTAACTTACCGTGTTACCCAGCCAGTCCGAAGCAAGCTCAACGATCTCGCCGTCGATGAAGTCAGCAGCGATAGTCTCGATCTCCTCATCCGTGACGAGCCCAGCGTCCATCCTCTTCCTAAGCTCACGTAGCTTGGCAGCGTCCCATCTACGCGAATGCGGACGATCGGCAACGAGCGGGATTGTAGTGTAGTACATCGTCGGCGGGCGGAACTCCGCGAGCGCTGCGATATCCGCCTCAGCTTCGTGTTCCGGTGCGCCAGCGGACAGCTCCTTCATGATCATCTGCTGTTCCGTGACGCTCGGTGTCCATCCGGCGGGCTTAGCGGTACCATCGCTCACGTAGGCGGCGTTGTGCGCGCCGTTGCCGATCATGCTCAAGAGCAGGTTGCTGCGGTAGTTCTCGACACCACCGCCGAGGACCTGCTGGTCGACCGGCACAGCCGTCGCGCCCTTGACGGAGCGCAGTGCATGAATGGTAGCGCCAACGGACAGATCACCGACGCCCTGCACGTTCAAGCTGGGAGGCGCATCGGCCGCCTCACGCTCGTCGGCACCACCCTTGACAGGAACCTTCGCGAACCCGATGCGGATAGCACCGACGTCCGAGCCGAGCACATCACGTCCGTTAAGCGCCTTGCGCGCGCGAACAGCGTCGTCGAGACGTTCGAAGTTGATAAAGCCGCAGTTCTTGTGCGTGAGTACACGAGCGCTCTCGATCGGCCCATACGGGCTGAACACGCTGAGAATTGTCGCGGGCGTAGTGGTGCTCGGGATGCTGCCGATCCACAAAGCGCGAGTGGGGGTGCTCTGTAGCTGCGCCTCCATG
The DNA here is from genome assembly GCA_001632445.1 of Peniophora sp. CONT. Taxonomy (NCBI): domain Eukaryota; kingdom Fungi; phylum Basidiomycota; class Agaricomycetes; order Russulales; family Peniophoraceae; genus Peniophora; species Peniophora sp. CONT. Next base: position 38,327 of record KV424537.1, on the reverse strand, counting down.
CCGCTGAGGCCGCCTGCGCCGGGCGTGGGAGTGGTCTTGCTTGCGGCGCCGCTGCCATTCTTGCCTGGCGCGGCGGGAGCAGAGTCTGCCTTTCCAAAGCCGATGCGTACAGTCTGGCCATTGGGCATGCCGATGTTGCCGCCGAGACGGTTGAGGACGTCCTCCTTAGCACGGATCGCATCCGCCTGGTCGACGAAGTTGACGAAGCCGCATTCCTATATTCGGCGTCAGCGGATGTCTTTTTCGCCAAATAAAGCATATCACAAACCTTTTCGGGAAGGAGGCGCAAGCTCTCGATGGCGCCGTACGGAGCGAAAACGTGGATAAGCTGCTCAGATGTCACAGACGAATCAAGATTGCCGATCCAAAGCGAACGAGTAGGCGTCTGAATCTGCGCCGCCTGCCCGGCAGACGCCTCCGCCTTGGGCGAGAGACGACCACCAGAGAGCGGGCCCTGGTTCGGAGCCGCGAGATGGTACTGCGGCCCGGCAAGTCCCGTGGGCGTCTGCGGGCCATTGGGCGGGAAGCGAACTTGCTGCTGCTGTTGGCGCTGCTGCTGAGGGTGCATCTGGGGGTCGAGCATGTTCGCGTTGACGTTCAGACGCGGCTGAGGGGCCATCTGGGGAGGGGGAGGAGCCTGCTGCTGAGCGCCGCCGCCATAGACCTGGGCGAGCTCGTATACAGGCTGTTCAACTGAAGAAACGGTTGCGCGGCGCGAGAGGCGAACGGGCTCATCGAGGGTGCCAACCGAGATAGCACGCGGACGCGAGGCGGCAGCGAGCGATGCACCAAGGTGTTCCGCAGACTTGTACGCACCGCCGGCGCCCGACATTCCATACCCGAAGTAGTCAGGGTTGCGTTGGGACTGTTGCTGCTGTTGCTGCTGTGGCGTGCCAGCGTATCCATCATCGGCGTAGTTATCGTAAAGTTCCTCGTCCTCTTCGGCCTGCGGGGTACGCAGGACAGGGCGAGCACGGTAAGGGTTCGGGTGAGAGACAGTCGTAGCCCGCATGCGGGACGGGTTCGCGCCGAGATTGCTGGCGATGGCCGCCTGGGCCTGGGTACGAAGCTCAGAGAGGGTAGCAGCGGGAGGCGGGGGACGCGAGACGGTGCGATGCATGCCCGTATGGCGGTCATCGAGACCAAGATAATCAAGCGTATGAACATCAAAATCTTCGTTGGCATCCTCAAGCATAGGCGCGTAGCCCGATTGGCCGGCCTGCGAGGGTGCCCAGTTGGAACTGAAGAGGCTGGGGCCGAAAGCAGTCGAAAGGCCGCCGTTGGAAGATGGCATCGTAAGACTGCCAGATCGAAGACGAGAGTTGCGCTCGGTCAACGCCGAGGATGCCACAGAGCTCGCGACGGAAGTCGAATGACGAAGACTGGGGCGCATCGGGGCCTGAGCAGCCTCGCGCATCTGAAGCTGGTCGGCGAAAGACTCTGTGCTCGGCATCTGCGAGCTGGGCGTACTGGCCGCCGCGTACTGCTGCGCGGCGAGCTGGACGTTGGACGGGAGCGTGCCGGCACGCGCGCGCCGGAAGCCGGCAGGATAATTGGCGGGCGGGAGCTGGGAACCGATGTGCGCGTCGGTCGGCGTGGCACTTGTCGGGCCGTCAGATGGACCTTGGACGGCGAGCGTGCGGAGGGCAGGAGGGCGGTATCGTGCCATCAGAGGCTCATCCTGCATCTCACGCGCACTGCACGATCACATTGAATATAACGTCTCTCTGATTCTACAAAGAAACTCACCGCTTCGCATACGCGGCAGAAGGCGCAGGCGGGGGCGTCTTGCCCGAGCCTCCACGGGGAGTACCGTACGAGGAAGAGTCGGCGGAGAGAGAAGACATTTTAGGCGAATTACTTTCGGTACGTGATTAACTATTACTGAAGGTTGCGGGGGTTGGGGTCGTCTCCGTTCGGGCGTGGGCCAGCAATAGGACTGATTGTGACACCGCGCTGGCAGGCGGGTGCGATCTGGGTTGTGATGGGGCGAGTGATAAGTAAAGCTCCGTGTCGTCGGTTGTCGAGTATACGAGCGTAGAGTAGGAACGTACAGGTGGTAGTAAGAGACCAAGAGAGACCCGGCCGCCCCTCGAGCCCCGGGACCAGACTCAAGTATCTAGCGCTGCAGTTCGCACGCCTCGAGAACATCAGACCGTCCACGACTCTCTCTCTTCCACACCGATCTTCTTAAATTTTTACTCATCGAACACGGCACATTCGCGCGTCCGGTCTCTGCGTGGCCCGCGTACAGCCAGCACGTCGCCACGCTTTGTGAGCTCAGAATGAGGCCAGCACATGCCACTGACGATACCCGTTGTCCATAAAGCCCCTATCATAAACCTCTCCAACGGCCTGTCTGCTCGCACCGACCTGTTCTCTCACCCTCGCTTCTTCGTCGCTCTCCCTGATATAACCCTGACGTTTCCTACGAACACCTCCCGAACATCGAACAATTCTAGACCCCCAACAGCTCTGCATTTCCCACTCTCCTTGTCCTCGTCCCGTGCTGTCTCAGACTCACTACGCCCCGCTTCAAACTAGCATGTTCGCGCCGGGCCTTCCTTGGGCCTTGCGAGCGTTCCACCTATCATTTCTTGGTGCGGTTGGATACCGTGGAACAGTACGTTTTGCCGGCACCAAGGCCTGCTTCTCGCTCCGTCTCGTCTCCGAGCATGCTTAGATCTGTCCGTTCGTTCACAAGGCGCGCGCGCCGCTGCCGGTCAATATGCAACATACCAAGCTTAGAACCTCAGGCCTCATCAGTTCTCCGAATCTGATCCTATCTTCTCAATCCTGTAAGATGACTCTCGAGTCCATATGTTGCAGCATGCTTCTATCGGTTCTTGACTTCAACCTTAACGCGAACGATTCGCATGTGCCCCCCTCATCTGTCGCGCTTGCAACGGCTCATGATGCAAGAGTTGCCCTGGACTATAACGTTCATAGGGTTTGGCTTTCTCTATAGACCTCACCAGCTGCTGGCATTTGTGGCGCCGAGAATTGTCCCTGGCCCAACTGCGGTTCAAGTGTTCCGCGCCGTGCGTCAGCTGTTCTTCATCTGAACTCTTTCAGGCCGCCGGGATGGTCGACCGTATCAGTACAATACTCGTACCTGGCGTCACACTTCATCTCCCAATACAGTTCACTTGGCTTCTTCGTCCCCACTCACTATGTAATCCGACAACCATATCACACGCACGAAGATCGAATCGAACGTATCATGGTATCAATCGAACTCTGTTAAGACTGTAACCATAGCATAACTTTATAATGTATCGTACCTATACACATTCTCATAGCGAAAATCGAAACATACTGTAAGTCATAAACGAATCAGGCGCGTATAATGTAGCAAACTTGGCGCGCGCATGGGTTAAAGAAAAACGAAAGAGCAGAGGGACAAGTCAAAAGTATTGCTACAGCTACAAAAGCATTCAAACACGACCCGCATATCCGTCCGAGTCCTCAAGAAAGCAGCACGTCCGCGTCCAGAGTCCAAGCATTCACACAGCAGACCCTCATCATCATCAACAAGACAACGAACGCGGGCGCAGCGTTCCAAGAGCACCAAGCACGAAAAGAGAACTCAAGCGCGCTTCTTCGCGCCCCTCTTGCCCCTCGCAACAGCCTTAGCCTTCTTCTCCGCTTCCTTCTGCGCCGCCGCAACCCTCCTCGACCTCCTAAGCGCAAGCGGTCTCTCAACCTCCCCAACATCAGCCGTCTCCTCCGCCTCATTCTCGTCCAGCTCGCCCAACACCTCAACCTCCGATACACGATGCGAAGGCCGGTCGAAATGTGACGATGATGTTGAAGAAGGCACGTCAAAGTCCGGTACGGCGCATAATTGCGCAAAGACGGCTTCTTCGGCTGGACTGAGCGGGTCCTCATCTTCTACGAGGGCAGAAGGCGGGGGAAGAGGCGGGACGAGTTTCAGAAGCTCGGCGCTCCTGGCGACCTCATCGTGATCGTGATCGCTGCCCATATCAACGTCCATATCGTGATCGGACAGAGGCATGGGTGAAGCGGGACGCGTCTTGACTGGGACACTGACGCGTGCGCTACCAGGCTCGGGCTCAGCGGCAAAATGCCTATTCCCGAAGCCAAAGTTGAACGGCGCGGAGCCCTCAGCGGGCGATGCGCTCCATACAGCCGGCAACGTAGCATGAGCGGGCGGCGGCGGTGTAGAAGGACCGGGTTCGTCCTGCGACACATCGCTGATCGCACTGGGTGACGGCGCCGAGGCGGGAACGGCAAGTTCTGCGGGAGAAGGGGTCGATGGAGGTGGACTACCGAACGTCGCCGTGATCGGCGTGGGCGGGAACACGTTCGTCGAATGCGCGGGCATAACGGGCTGACGCACGGCAAAGGCCGAACGACGAGCGCCCGGCCACGTGGGACCAGTGGCCGTAGCCGGCGTCGTTGGCGCCCAATCGCCCTCCTCGAGCTCCTTGGGAGTGATACTGTCGAGGCCAAGGATCTCCGCGTCCTGCCATAAGAGTTCGCTCATCCTACGGTGCTTGACGACAGGCGGAGGCGCGGACGAAGAAGCGATTGCGAAAGACTCGGAGAAGCGGCGCCCGGATTCTGCGGGTGTATGAGGGGCCCAGGAAGATGTGCTGGTTGAGCCCCACCGCATAGCGCCAAGCTCGTCGACGGGACTGAAGACGACGCTCTCCTCCCATTCCTCCGGCTGCTCTTCTTCTTCCTCCTCGGCAGCCGCCGCAGCAACCGGCGGCGCGCCAAAGTCGGCGAAGTCCCAAGTATCGATCTCCTCGCGCTTGATGTAGACCTCCTCAGCTTTCGGTACGAGTGCGGCTGCGGCTGCTTCCTGTTCGGATGCCTTGGCGGCGGCTGCTGCGACGGCTTCGATGACAGCGGCGGAAGATTGGGCAAGGTCACGAGTATCCCATGCGGCGAGCATGCTGCTGATGGCGTCCTCGTCGACTTCTTCTTTGACGATGGTAAGATCAATGGGTTCCTTGTGAGGTTCCTTAGGCTCAGACTCGTCCTCGTCGGCGGACCAGGTAAACATATCGTCGTCGTCTTCGTCTATATGAGCAAGATCGACGTCGGAGTCGGGCGGCGGGGAGGCAACGGATGGTGAGCGGGAATGGCGAAGCGCGAAAGATGAAGGCGAAGGCATGCGGAAGAAGGCAGAGTCTGAAGGGTTCGCGTAGAGTCCAGCATCGGAAGAAGCCTCAGAGCCGCTGTCACTGCTGGTGTCGTCGTCTACCGACATGTCATCCTCAGACTCCTCGCCAGTCTCAGACTCATCGCTACTGGACACGACATAATCCTCGTCAGGCGACTCGGATGTTTCGCGCGAGGCCGAGGGTGAGGCAGTCGCCGGTGCAGGCGCAGGCGAAGCAGAAATAGAAGGCGCGACAGATGGCGAGTTGGATGACGAAGAACTGTGCACGAGACTAGGGCGGAGGCGGAGTGTGAGTTTGACCTTCGGTGGGCGCGGATCAGGGTCCGGCTCCTCCTCTGTATCTGCTCCGGCGTCTGCCTTACATCCGCGGGATAGCCGCTTGCGTTTTTGACCGCAGAGCTGTGCGCTTGCCTGAGCGCGGCGTCTGCGATCACGTTCTCGCTTGCGATCGCGCGGGCCGTTGGCGGTGGCGCCGACCCTGCCATCCTCGGTGTACTCGGACAGGCGAATGCCGGCACGCGCGAAAGGGCATGGGGCACCGGCCGCACGCGACAAGAACCAGACTAGAGTGCCACGACGGAAGTTCGTAGAACGCGTGTCACCGGGAGAAACAGCGCAGTGGGCACCGCCCGAACGAGAATGGAGTGCAGGGGCCAGATCATCGTCGGAAGGTGTACCCGAAAGGACGTGACGAGAAAGCAGCGGATGATCCTGTTCAGTATCGCAGCGCTGCATATGATTGCGAATGTAGGTCGTGATTGCCTGACCGGCGGCAGAGACGCTGGAGAGAAAGTCAAAGTCAGCATTGAATAGAACCACAACACTCGCGTGCGCCGGGCCGGACAGCCGAAAGCGCGTTGCAGTTCGGCTGGGGCGCGCGCGCATACACGCTACACGCGTAATCAAACAAAAAGGATAGAGGCTCACTTTTGGCACATCAAACCGTACTTCAGGGTCATTTCCGCCAGATCTTTGATAGTCATGGCCCGATTGTCCTGGAGCGCCCAGTTAGCGGGTGTATGCCCCATACAGATCCAGAGTACGCACTACTGAAAGGAAAGAACGGCCGATAGCTATGAACACCTTGCTGGTCGAGTCATCGGGGTGCAAGGTGACATGGGGCGGCGGGAACTCGGGCGTGTCTGCCGGCAGCGGTGGCGCCTTTGTGGTAGTGGGTGTGGCCACAGCGACCTTTTGCTGCAGCGGTGCATTGGGTCGTATTTTGCGAGGCTGCAGTGGGGTTTCTGGGGATTGGCGAAGGCGGGCGGGCGGTTTAATGGACTCGTTACTGCGAATGCGGGTAGAGTACGAGTGGGAAGTGGAAGGTGTGGTCGGGCCCGAGATTAGGGCTGCGTTCTCCTGGGCGAGCATGCAGATGTTAACATTAACCAAGTGTAGGAGTATATTCGTCCAGCGAGAAAGAGCAGGAAATAAGGTGGCGGTAGGCGGGGGGTGATGGGGGCAGGAGGAAAGGAGGACAGGCGCCGCGCGAAGACTCGAAATCAAAGTCGAATGGCAACACGCGCTAAGCCTAATTCCCCCCATCACCACATACTCATTCCGCCCGCGTCATCCACGATAACATGGTTCCTGTTCCGCCAAGCCGTCGGGTCCGACTTCTCCTCTTCCACGAGGGGCCACTCAAAAATGGCACCTCCCTTTGTCGCCGCCGTGCACACAAATAACTCGATACGGGAAGGACAGAGTAAGCGTACACGAGAACCTCAAATCGTTGGCGTTGCGAAACAGACATGCAAATTCGCAAACAGCGAGGGGTCCTCGGCGGACAAGAAGCGCCTGAGGCCACTTCTTCGCTCTTCGATGGCGATGGCCGCCTCGACTCGAGCTAAAGGGAGAACTTTCGCGGCGCAGCGTGCAGATCGCGCTACCCACCCCCGCACCATGCCGTCTGCGCGCCTTTCTCCTTCCAGAAACAGATCTCCGTTCTTACGACACACCATACACAAAGAGCCCTTTTGTTCTCTTTCACCCACCTCGCTCTGCCGCACGACAATGAACCTGAAGGACTTCGTGCAGGTGGAAAGAGCCTAAAAGAAGAGCGCGCGGGGCCAGAAGCGGGCGAGATCGAGATTGGAGTACGCGGTATCACGGGCCTGATGGCAAATTAATTCCGCTGAACCTATCAACAAACGTAAGCGCTTCCGTTCCCAGGCTTCCCCTTCATGTTCAACTTCTTCCTTCCGCCCCTCGTCTGCCTCGCGTCCTTCGACCCTCCAGACCATACCACCTCTGATCCAATGACTATTGCGTCTCGCTGGGGAGCGCTCGACGAGGCTACGTCCTTCGCGATGGTACCTTGACAGCTGTCTTTGATGTCTCATATCGCCCGCTGGGGCCCTTCGCTGCGCAGGTGGCGTCTCCCGCTGCCCTGCGAACAGCCGAGGACACAGAAGCGCCCAAGATCAACCACCGCCGGCACCACCCGCGCACGCATCTTCCGGATTTCCACCATCCTCTGACCTTCCCCAAACCCACCTTCCCCTCCTCGACCCTCCTCCCCTTTCCCGGACGAGCACACTATACCGGGTCTCCCTGCGAGACTCCACTGTGTTGACGCCATTTCGGGCGACTTCTTCCGCGTCTGCATCTGCATCCGACGGCATAGACCCACAGTTTATCGCAACTGTGTTCCTCCCTCGTCCCGCTGAAGCCTGTCTATTCCCTGCCGCTCTCGGGACCGCATTGCTCTCACGGGCGCGCATGCACAGGATAGATATGAACAAACTTGGCCGACGACCACTTCCGCGTTGAGCGTGATTGTTTTCATTGCCGATGAAGCTGAAGGGCGGGAGGAGGGCATAGCTTGGCCGTTGGCCGTTGAGACATTGTGGTTGTTAATTGCAGGCGACCGGGCGTTGGCCGTACATAGTCTATCACCAATACAACTGCCATTCGTGCGGACATTTCCCCGTCGCCTTGCCCACATTGTCTCGTCGCATATCATTGAAAGCTCTGCCAGTGCGTGTTGACCAGGCGACGTCGTCCGCACATACGGTTACCGGTGATCTCCGTATGAGCAGTGTAGTATGACTGTCGTTGCATGCTTCTATGCATGGTCGAAGGTGCCCGTGTACATGCACCCACCGCATCGATCCGCCAAGTACCCTCAAAACATCGTGTAGGACCGCATGCATGCGGTGGCATGCATAAAGAAGGTTCACGAGCAGTTCCAGGCCTCGTCGTACGTACGAGAGAACTATGAGCTCTAATTCTTTGGTATCACGAGCTGTGCTGTTGCCTAGCGCCAGCTATACATCAAAGGTCTCAATGCAGACGCCCCAGTTAGTTACCTACGGCAACTCGTGTGAGTGAGTATATACACGGAGGAGAAGAGACGCGGAGTACACGCGGGTTGTATAGGATTCTCTCAACCTGCCGATGAATGATTTCAGGGTTCCTGTCGATCTTCGTCGATGCTTCCTGACTTCTCTTCTCCTTTCCTGATGCGGTTTACACGAGGCTTGAGAGCTTGAGAGGTGTACTAGGTGGGAGTCGGTCACATACGGTGGTACGCCAGACATGAATGCGATGCTCACGTTCTTCATCGGTTTTTCGTGTCCGCATGAGAGAAGCCTCAGTGCCTCCTATCGATAAATGCAAGTGTCAAGGTCAAAAAACATGCAGAAGTTTGATGATAGTTTGAGTCGCTGGTGTATTCATCTGTCCTCACTCTATTCACCAAGTAAACATCTGACCTGGGGGGCGCCTGGTACGCGGTCAATATGCTACACGTGCATACTGTCAGCATACAGACGTTGCGAGTAGAATACACCGTAACATAGGACAGTCACAGCATATAGGTTGTAGTTACATAATATTGCTACTAGAGCCACACATTTCATCGGCCTGATGGTCTAGTAGTATGATTCCTTCTTAGGGCTTCTTGAGCAATTTGGAGGAGGTCCCGGGTTCAATTCCCGGTTAGGCCCAATTTTTGCCCTCTTGTCGTTTGGCTATGTAGCAGCGACAACAAGTATGTAAGCCACAAAACCGCAAGGTTCTCTGTGTAGGATAGTTTAGATCCTACGGTAGGAACATACTTCGCAAAGAACCCATGTGACCGCGTTCCAAGTTCAACGCACTTCATGCGGCTCGAACGCACTCAACCCTCGACGACCACCTACTCGGCTAGCTGTGTCACAAAGACGTGTTTTCTTCCATTGGCATACTCTCTCACGTTCTCTACCATGGCTATCGAAAGCAACAGACTAGACCCAGATGAAGTCATGTTCGTCCCGCCCTTGCCACACGCTCTACCGTGAAATGCCTAAGCGAGCTCACCCAGCCAACAGATGAATGAGCTTGCCGTAGCGCTGAACCCGGAAGATGATTACTTGACTATCGTTGAAGCTGATGAGAAGATGTCGGCGCGGGCGGCGGAACGGAAGAAGGATCTGGATGAGACGCATGAGCGGTTGCGCAGTACGTATTGTCCTTGTTGGACGCGTTCCCTTGGTCCATCACGGACTCGAATGCTTCGTAACTGAATGATACTGATCTATCCCTATAGAACTTGCAAGTGCTCTTGACGCCCAACGCGCATCTGCCTCACGACCACCGGGCGTTCCAACGGCCGAAGAGCACGAGGAGATGTTGAACGCCGCCGAAGAGGACAGTCAACGAGCGTCTAAAAAGCACATAGAACTCGGCGACGTACTGGCGTCCAACCAGAGCGAGCTGATCCGGTTGAAGAAGGAACTACGTGAGCTAGAGGCGGAGAACCCTGCGGAGGACTTCGAGTTGGATGGTACAGCGTGCGTATCCATCACGCTACTCTCCCGCCGTCGATAGATGAGGACTAATGTGTGAAATAGTTTGAGATATTACATGCTCAAGTCGCTGGGATATGAACCCATCTTGAATGCGAAGGACAGACTAGAGAAGGTTATTGTCCGTGCGTACTTACTGCACATCTCGTCGACACGAGCATCTCTGACTTGGTACGGCAGGAGGAGATTCCGGTAATATGTATACGATTCAACACGAACGCGGGGAGTCAGACGAGGCGTTTCAAGCGCGGCTGTGGGGCTTGGCCTCGGGATGAGGTGCTCGGTGTGCATTATTTGTATCACTTGTGTCGATCAGTATGGACATTCTCATGACATCTTATGTTTCCCCGTCTCCACGTCGTGTATCATCTACTCACGTTCCACAGTCTACGCAACGGGCTCTGAAGTGACCCGCTCGTGTACCCACGTTTCATGTTCGCGAACAGCCCTGCAGCTATAATAAGGTGTCAGGAGTCTGTAACAGCAACAGTAAGCTCCCTAGCCAAGTAAGCACATCAGCGCCGCGTCCGCACGTCAACGCCCATTGCTGATACGATCCAGTACGTATGGCCTTTACTGCTCGTCACATCGCCATACCTCGCGGTCTCGGCGACGTTCTGGCAGACCATTGATCATTACTTGTTGCATCTTTTTCTCATCGCCTCGGGTGTCTTCCAACGGTGTCATATTCAACATCGTCAACCAGATTGCATCAGTTCAAGGTTGCGCGATCATCTTGGTCCGTCTTGACTGCATAAAAGGCTGGATTGGCCCCGAGTAACTCCCCCATTCAACCTTCAGGCTCCAAGTTTCATTATTTTCTTTCATTCGTCTTGGGTTTTTAACGGGCCCGTCCTCTTTACGTTCTGACAACCACATCTCCTTTTCTTCTTGTTCATATCTCCCGCTTTCCGACTTGCGATGCTCGCTTTCTATTCACGCATCATCCTTGGATTTATGCTCGCATCGCAGATCACATACATCATGGCTGCACCCAATAGGTGGAAAGGCGCGATCCCGGATGGGAATGAAGGCACCAGCATCCCTTCCCTTTGGAAAGGTCAGCACCACTATCCGTCGTCTGCCGACATGGCTCGTTCAACTCCTGGGTTCAATAGATGCACTGACCGACGATGCCCTCACCACCCGCGATCTGCCTCTACATGACGCTCTTCACACCGAAGACAAGCGCAGTAAGTCTCGCGTACGACTGCTGCAAGCCCCATTGACGAGTATGTAGCCCTCGATAGCACGGGCATAGGGCTTACACTCAGTACTGAGCACGCAAGTGGCAAGCCGGAACGCCGTCATGAACCTACTTTCATCGGGAGCATAGAGTTCCCCGGGCCTGCATAATCCTGATAGGGACCTCACGAGTAGTGCATACTCGTGTGGGAGCAGAGACTGCGGAAATCGTATGTACCGGGATCATGCGGGACTGTACGGGCATAGGTTCTCATGCTTGGTACAGCTTTACATGCGGCAGTGCCCTTCATCTTGAGTTTGCTGAAGCGATGCAAGATATCCTGTGGGAATGTTTGATATGAAAGACAATTCATTGCTTCGTGACTTACGAGTGAAACTGCGAAGTCTTGATTTGGTAGCCGTCGACTCGCGAGACAGACAGTGTAGCGCCAACGGTTTGGTGAACGACTCCCCTCATCTACGTCGGGACTGGTTCTAAGTCCACCGTCAATGGGCTGAATGTCGTGGGGCCGACTGTTACCCTAGGGTTAAGGTTAGCACGCACCCTATCACTCGAGTCGCGTGCGCATTGGATCATACCACGACCAAGTAATTCCCGAAGACAACGACGCTCACACCTTCTCCGCCTCTTCTATTACTCCGTGAACCTATATATACCTACGACTGGTTCGCGGCGCGCTTGGTAGTGCAGTGCTCTCACAAATCGCTTGCTACCCGCTGATCGTCAGACGGGCCGAACCCACTGGTTTAGGAGCGTCAATATGGAGTCAAAGTCTCCCATGAAGCGTGTAAGATCCTCATGATGAACATGAATTTGATCATCCAGGTCTTCAGGGACGTATAAGACGTATGTTGCTTCTTCCGCAGTACAATCTGGGTGATCCTCAAAAGCACTGCGATCGTATCGTTGACTGGGAGTCGCGCGCGATCGTTTGAAGTGGTCCTCGCTTTTCATCGACTTCTCTCCCTTCCTTGTTACTTCTTCCAACTTGTGCCAACAGCCGCGAGGCTGGACGGGATACCCACCGTTTAGTTTGAGCGGTGCTAAGGCTACTAATCTGCCCGACGAAGGGTTCCAAGGACAAGTTGCGCCCATGATGTGCATGGTGAAGCTGATCTAGATGGTCCATGTGCGAAACTTGTACATCGCCTCATACGACTCCACTCCCTATTGCTAATGGTGTCTATTCTGCTGAGCACACATCGCAGAAGCTTGTTCGTCATCAAGACTGGGAAAGCTGCGCCTACGTCGTTCGTGATCGATCTCCATGTCGTCTCCTTGCAAGACCTATAAGTACGCCCACTGCATTGAGATTTATACGCATTCACCTTCTTCGAGCCTTCTTTCATTCTTATTTACGCATCTCTGCCCCCTCCTTTTCACGTTCAACCCTTTCCTATTGTCAGCCATGTTCAGCCTTCTGCCCTGCATTCTCCTTAGCTTCGTAGTGGCACTTCAGCTCTCGGGCAGCCTTGCTGCACCGCAGCCCGCCGAGATGCGTCGTCGAATCCGCGATGGCTATGGATCGCCACCCCCATCTGAAGGTAGTGGACACCAAACATGACGTCTTAGCTGAGGCAACTGTTTGTTGACCCATCTTCACTCAGATGCTCCTCCCAACACGGGCTGTATGAGCCTCGTCATCACACCCACATCCACTGCTGTGCTGCAAAACGAGAAGCGATGTATGTGACCTCTTCCATCTCGGAGACCCATTCTGAGCGCGATGTCAATAGTTGCCAACGGACTCGGATCTTCCCTCCATGGTGGTGGTTCCGACGATAAGGATAGCCAGGAGTCGGGCGCTAACTTGTTCGAGCGCACTTGTCTGGATTGAAATGTCCAGAGCCCAGTGAACTACCCTTGCATCTCGCCGTGGTGGAGATTAGTGTAGCGCTTGTCTGATTCGGACATGTACGATTCGACTTGCGAGTTATTATCTGAGTGATCGGATAACATGTTGGCACTTTTTCGCACTCTCCTCAAGAAGCACCCAGCAGCGAGTTCAATTCCTATCTCTCATATGGAACACGGGACTATGCCGTGCGATTCCCGGTACAGTTTTCACTCTAGAAGCAGCCATCTTTCAAACCACCCGCACGCCGGAGCTCCAGTACATCAAGAATCATAACACTTGCATAAAAACTGAGGCTATGCCCTGCAAACCAAGTCATGCCCATTCTCACAGAAGCCTATTCTATTCTCGATCAGTGCAGTGCCATCGGGTTTGCCAGACACCGCAAAGCACACGCGTGGTTGTTAATGTGCACCAGGTGGTACATGAAGTCGATAGCGGACAGCCTTCAGATCGTACAGAACTGCGAAAGATAGAATGGTCATTACTTGCAACGCACGAATGCAGACCGGAGGGCATCACAAGGCTGCCGAACGATATGTTCTCGTGGATTTTAGGCCATACTATGAGATGCCTGCCAAGCTGGGTACTATTGTGTTGGAGTGGGGTCTTGAGGAGAGGAGGGCGCGAGGGAGAGGTCACGTACACTTAGGGTTAGGGTTAGCACTTAGCGGTGCGCCACACCTCGACGCGTCTTGAACGAATCCATCACCAGGCTGCCTTTAGGCATTCTTGGCTGGTTGCAGGCACACCCAGGGACCTGTCCAGTGTCCCCAGATGCCGATGGATTGCTCGAAGAAGACTGGCCCTAAGAATGTTGGCCGGTAGCCTGTAGGAGAGTATAATACTTCGGTACATGGGTGGACAGTATGGATTTCGCCGCGTAAGAAGATATGCGCACTTGTCTGTACACCGGGGGATTGACGCAGGACCGAGCGTGATGGTTAGAGCCAAGTTCGCAGAATCGAGCCCTGTACTTGGTCGGACGTCGCCGTAGGGTTAGGGTCAGCGCGCCGCCACGTTGGCATCAGCCACGCACGCGCCTTCATTTAGACCACGATGAGTGGCGGCAGCTGCCTTTATACCTATCCTTCACAGCTTCTTCCTCTCCGGAATGTCAGGATACCTGATTGTCGGTACGGGCACATCGACTCTGGCATCCAAAAGGCGTTCATCGCTACGTCTCGACGGTCGCAGGAGGAGCATCACGATTCACGATTCACGTACCCACCGCTCATAACAATATGGTCCCCGGTCCCCTTGAGAAAGGAATTCAATTACGCAGAACCGCGTCGACGGTCATACGGGACCCTTCGTTTCCAGACCGGTGTCCATTCCCACAGACGGTATGATGAGGGTCGTCTACCCGCCTTGCGTATCGCTGCATCGTCGTGTTCCTTGCCGGGTCCTCAATACGTCTCTCGTGTCGACGTAGTCACCGTTCCCTATCGTAATCCACACGTTTTGGGCTCCTCTGAGTATAAATGTTTCCGCTACACTCGACAAAGTCCCCAGCTGCCTTCATTCCTTCACACTCAGACACTTATTTCTCCTTTACGCCTTTATATATTCTTCGCACCTGCAACTTTGCAAACACTTGTCTATCTATCCATATCTATAGCTCTAGCTCCTTATCATGTTCGCTCTTTTACCCCGCATCGTGATCAGCACCGTGCTAGCTCTGCAGCTCGGAACCGCTCGTGCTGCACCGCATTCTGTCGAGATCACGTCTCTCCGAGACCACAAGAGCCACGACTCGAGGTCTCTTCCAGAAGGTTGTATAATGAACCTAATTGCATGTATTTACTGCTGACTAGCCGTCACTCAGACTCTCGCCCCAGATTTGTCTGTGGACGTGGAGTCCTAGCCACTTGCCCTCCAATCCCCGCCGCCGCTCTCCCCACCGGAACCCGCCGTACGTGATTTTCCCTGTTGCCAGAGACTCTGCAGGGTCTGAAAACAGCTCGGAAGTCTACAACGCTTCGGATCCGGGCGTGATCCTCGGAACCGAGCCCGTCCGTTTATCTCGCAGACGCCCTGAGCCTTTATACGAACAAGCACTTGGAGATGCCGATTCAAGTTGGGCCAAATCGGGTGGTGACATATATTGACGCGGTGATCAGTTCACCTGCAATCTCGATGTCTAGTAATGGGATGAAGGCTTGGTTTTCGGCACCCTCCTGCGACAATCCCGTATGCTTCGGGGATGCTCTCTTCCTATTGCATCGAATCTATGTTCCAGAATGAGGGCGCCCAGTAGTATGCGCCTGCATCGCCCCAAAGATAACCGAGATTCAGATGATGGGGGCTCAGCTGGTGGTTGGTCATGGAAAGTATTCCACCGAATCCCGAACATAAGTTTCCCTGTTCGTGGTCGCACACACGTTTGCCCATCATGAGGACGATATCGTGGAATATGACCAGCCCACTCATCCATCCCTTGTGCATCACTATCAACTGACACATCACATGGTGCTAGGTGACTTTGTTGACATCGAATCCAGCGTTACATCGACCATACTTGGTTCGCGCTGTACGTTAGCAAACCACTCACCAGAGGGCATATTGCTCAGTATAAGGCCGCATAGCCATCCCTTTTGCTGGCGACGGTATCTCGATCAATCTGCAGTCAGAGGATGTGTACGCCTCGCATACCGGGAAGTCCAACATCCAGGAGCGCGACACTGGTAAAGTTCAATTTCAGGCATTGAGCTTACGCTAAGAGGGCATGCAGACAGACAAACGAGAAAGCACCATGCAGAAGACCACACAGAAGGTGGGTATTCGGGGTATCGAAGTGATGGTGTAGTTGCTTGTCTGAATAATTAAGTAACAAGGTATTGAACCTAGAAGATTGCACTAGAACAGCGAAAGCATAATATTCATATGGCATATACTGTACTGAACTACTAGTGGAGATGAAGGTTGTACACAGCACCGACGAGAAGCGACATGATGTATGCGATGAGCAAAGCTTTGAGAAAGTTAGGCCATGCTAGACGCACGATGCACCCCCGGATCAACCCCGAGGCGACTGGGTGCTGCAGAAGCATGAGCGTCAAACGACAACGAGTTCCAGTATATGAATGCGCGCACCACGATTCTTCCAGTACCACCTGTGGCGATCGACGTACCACTGCGCAGACTCGATATCAAGTTTGAATAGCTCGCACACCCGTTGCTGAGCATCCAGGTCAAGGACCCCCGTCACATTCGTGCCCATTCCGAGTCCAAAACCCGTGTATCCCCTCGCATCGGTAAAAACCAGGAAGTCGAGTAGGGGCGGTCCTCGGCGGGGATTTGAAGACGTTCCTGAACGGCGTTCGTGAGGTGTGAGCTGAAAATTGTTGTCATGGCGCACTCTCCCATTTTCGAGGGCATATCCCAATCGATCTGAGCTTCTTGCTTCCCATCTTCATCGTCGATAAACTGTGTGAGCTGAATCGGGGTGCCAGCAGCGAAATCGATGCAATTTGGGAAGTGGTTCCGAACGATAGCCATTAGCTTCGGCCCGTCGAGGCGCCAGCCGAAGTGCAAGATGGGTGGCAGGATGTCTAGATCGGCACAACCACCTAATAAAACGCTGAGGTACAGCGGCAGATCGTCCGGCTTTCCGTTTACGAGTATCGGCTGTTGTTCGAAACAACGGGTCTTATCCTTCGGGCGACATATGTGAGTATGGCCCCTGTGACCGACCGGTGAGCGTCGAGCGCACCTCAGATGTGTATCCATCTCCGTCATGCGGGAGGAATTTCCATCTTTCGTTGCGAGCGCGGTCTGGTATAGCTAGACCGTCGGTGGGGACTCCTATTTGCATGGATGATATGCGAGGTTGGTGGTTGACTGCAGGGGAGTGTGATACTTCTGTGCACAGGTCAGGAGAGTCTTCACTGCATATGCAAAAGTATACGCACATCTCTGTGAAGCGGGAGGCCGACGTCTCGAGGATCGAACGTGATGGTCAGAACAATGCTCTAATGCTCGGTGCGGAGGCTGGCGGAGTGGCTGAACGAGGCTTCGCGGTGCCTCGTTATAAGCTACGACTGAAGACTCCTGTCTCACTGAGCCCCTCAGCGGTGACAACCGCACGCTCAGCGCGACGCTTCAGCCGAAATAAATGTGTGGCGGACTCGGGCGGAGAGGGACGGAAACCGGCGGTTTCGGTCGCTCGGCGAGTCAAGCGGACTTAGTCGGCTGCGAGACGAAAGTGAAACATCCAAGGGCGACGGGGCATCTGTACGCACATAAAACTGTTAGCGAGGTAAAAAGAATGGATTAAAGATAACGTACCGTTGAGATATTGTATCCTATACTGGACGAAGGGCTCACACTCGTACCGTCCAATCTTGAGCGGAACAACGACCTTCCTCTCCTTTGCCCCGCTCCGTCCTCCTTCACATTCCTCGATAGACGCAACCACCCTCTCATCATCACCGACAAGCCACCCATCCATCTCGTCCTCCTCCGCACTCCCCTAATCCTTGCTGCATCGTATCGGTTCATATAGCATCATCCCGCGGACATAGCATGCATATCGTGTTGAGCCATACAAGTCGTGAAACCATCGTGATGGTGAGAAGGGAGTCGGGCGGCGGCGCGACTTCAACGCTTCAACCTCGACCACCATCTGGCCAGTATCAGAACTGTATATGATGTGCTCGCTCCTGCTGTCCGAAAACTGTTCGAAAACTCCTCGTGTCTATGTATTTGCTATGTATCGCAGAACCCTGCCAAGCAATCCCGAGCGTGGAACGGTATGCGTACCGCAGTTGACATGTTAGCCCTAGAATCGCTATTCTGGCATGTGGGCGGCCCGTGCAAGTTTGGGGCGCCGTTCTTCCTGCGTGTCTACGTTCCAAGGGCGTAGCGTCGCACGCATAGAATGGTGCCTTTTATCATGCACCGGCTTATGATATGATGAATCGCGATACTCGGCCTCCGATGTACATAGCGCTTTTGTGTCTACACGGGAGCAGGGTAGCTGATCATGAATGGCATCGACATACAGAGTGTGCGATCTCTCCTCAGTGGCTAGGGTTTCTAGGACGAGACGAACCGTGTGTTCTAAGTGGCCTACTCCTTCCGTTGACTCGGTACGTACTGTCGGGGCGCCCAGCGCACGCCCGCATCGCCATTGAAGGCCATAGAGATGGGCGTGATTGGTATGCTCCCACTCATTGAGCGCGCTGAGCCGGTTCATGGGAAGGGAAGGTAATGTCAACATGAGACGCGATGAATCGTCCCGTCCTGTTCGGTTATCGATCTCGACGTGAAATGTATGGCGCACAATGAACTGCGTAAGGCCTTGTCTTTTCCGCTTTCACACAGTCTGGAGGGGTATATAAGCTCATTGCATGCTGCAAGTCTGTCCCCATTCACCTTCATCTTCACCTTTCTCTGTTTATATTATCTTCTTCACCCTTGAAGGGTTTCACTTTCTTATCTTACCGTTTTCTTTCTTGACCAATCGATAATGCTTTCGTCATCGTATCTGCTCGTCGCTGCTTTTGCTCTATCAACGCAGCTCATGCCAGCCTTTGCCGCACCCTCTGCGGTGTACCGAGGACTACCTAATCAATCCCATGGCAACGGTCTATCTGGCTCCACCGGATGTCAGACTATCTGTCGCTTATATATAACTCTCGGCTGAATACATGATATAGACCACGCTGTTGGAAGGGTCATACTTGACTCCCGTTGTACGTCGACACACTCGTTCATCAGACATAGTGCTCAGCACAGACCTGCATAGCCATTACTTCCGCCGGCGACCCTTTTGCCGCAAATCTATACTCGGAGGTCACGGGTTCATCGCATGTCAATGAGATCCGTGCTGATCGTACGTCAATCTCTCTACCGAATCGGTCTTATATAGATACGGGGTTGACTTGTTGGCAGGCCAGCCCCAGTAACTTCCAAACCCAGCAGCGGGAGCGTCCGGTGGCAGTCAGGATGTACCCAGATCTTTTTGAGGGGTGTGCGAGTCAAGCCAGAGCTGACAGTCGGATACATTGGGTCGTTTGCAAATGTCACTTACCTTTCATTGGCCATGCGCGATATACCGCGCGAGTCTGAGATCACATATCCAAAGCAAACAGCTGCCTAAGCACGCGCGAGCTGTCAGGTGCCAACAAATAGCTGGGAAAGCGTGATACACATAATTGGCAAAGAAGGGCAGAAAAACCCCGGAGTCATGCTATGAAGCAACAGCCTTACTGATGCGCAAAGCAACCTCCAAGATCCAAAGCTCCTCGTCTGCGCCGTCGACCAAGGCTTTGTCCGCCTCGGCCATCGCGAGTGCGCATTTCGACTTTTGACGCGCCGTTAGGGTCGGGTGCTCGATGATCACGTCATGTAACTGCATACGCGTCAGTGAGGTGCAAATTAAAACACGTAAAGGAGGAGGCAACGAACCTGGGACAGCAATTGTGACGCAGAAAATCCCTCCATCATAAGTTCCTTAACCTTCCCTCTAACAGAATCAAACCCCTTCCTCTTCCCAATCCCCGCACCCTCGTCAATATCCATCTCATCCGTCCCATCACCCTGCACATCAACTCCAAGACACCTCGCAAAGTCCCTGACGACTCTATCCGGTACAACACCCGCGATCTCCTGCACGTCCTCCGGCGTAATCTCTATTGCAGCATCATTCGCCCGAGTGGCGGCGTGTAAACGGGCTGCTGATTGGAGGTAGGTTATTGCGCGGCGAAGATCACCGGATGAAGCTGAGATTAATGTGTCGAGGACGAGAGGGGATGCGGGGACGGATTCGGCTGTGGCTATGTGTTGCAAGCGTGCACGGGTTGCGGATGGGTCGAGCGGTTTGAAGCGGAATTTGGAACACCGGGATGCAAGGGGATCAATGATTCTGTACGCCACGATAAGTGCTCTGCAATGTACATGCAGTACTGGAGTACGCACCGTGTCACGTAGTTGCACACCAAACAGAACCTCGTGATCCTAGCATGGTTCTCCATAATCCTCCTCAGCGCCGCCTGAGCATCCTGCGTCATACTATCCGCCTCATCCAATATGATGATCTTATATGGCGGGCAGGGGTAAGTCTTGCCATCGGACGATACGGATACTTGTGCGCGGGGAGTTTGGCGAGCAAAGTTCTTGATCTTTTCGCGGACGATTGAGATGCCGCGTTCGTCCGAGGCGTTGAGCTCGAGGACGCGGTTGCGGAAGTTGTCTGGGCTGTGGGAAATGTGAGAATCAATAGAGAGATAGTAGACGAATAGCTGTACCCGAATAATTGACGTGCCAATGCCAGAATAGTCGAAGTCTTTCCTGTACCTGGTGGGCCGTAGAAGAGCATGTGTGGCAACTACCGACGCGTCAAAAGCGCGTCTAATCACATATGAAAACATAACATACATTTGTAGACTGTAACGTCTTTGAAAGCACAGCTACGACATGCTCCTGCGCCGAAACATCATCCACAGTCTTCGGCCGGCTGTAGCACACATGAGCCCCAGTTCAAATCACCACCGACTAATTAACACATACTATTTCTCAACCCAGGGTTGCAAATTCGCGTCTTCAGCCGCTTTCTCCTTTCCGGAAGATTTCTTGCCCGTAGACTTGACTTGGAAGAAGTTGTTCATGATGATGGATGGCAGTGGTTTGGTTGGAACGCGTCGACGCGCCGAGGAAACGCGTGACTTGCGTGACGGTAACGCGTTTGTTGACCGACGCGCCGCGGTTTCGCGTGGTTCGTCGCGTCTCTCTCTACGCGCCCTCATCACCCATACTCCGTTGCATATATCCGGAAGGACTCTATGGCTACTACAGAAACTAATGCAGGTAAATATACGCGTGAATACTCGTATAAACGCGTCTTAGCAGCTTATTCTAGGTTCAATGCCCCAGGAGGGCGTATCCGGGCCATCCAACGTATCTTTACGTGCGTGGCGTTGAATATATTTGTACTCCATTCTAACGCTACATCAGCATCGAAACCGAAGCCGAAGAATGTAGATATCAAGAATGGCAAGGTCGTCTTCAAGCAGAAGCCCATCTCATTCGAGAAGGCTACGGAGACCATGCAGGGTGCGTTGGCCCGATCCCGTTACTCACCGACGCGTCTTCTGACCTGTATCGCTAAGAAACGGTCAAGTTCCGCGAATTCCTCGAGTCTAGAGTGGAGAAATCTGAGCCTCCGCTCGATATTATTCCCACCGAGTTCTGGCCGTTAGTCGCCAAATTCGTACACGAGAGGTGCGTATCCGCAGCCTACTAACATATACATAACTAATATTCGTTTATACAGCGACAAGACCGCAACCGCTCTGGCTAAACACGTCCACGCCCTCTTGATACCCGAAACCGACATTGACTCCGACTCTGAAGAAGCGGAAGCACGGCCACAGCCCCTCACACTAGACGCCGTAGAATCATGTATCAAATCCGTCGCGCAGCGCACAAACTATGGCGTCGACGGTCAGCTGGGACGTGCGCCGCCCGCTGCGTTGTGCGTGTGGAGGTGGGAGCTGGCCAGTAGTAACATCGAGTGGTTGCCCAAGGCGTCGAGGGAAAAGGCGGTGACTAGGTTGGCTGAACGCGTTCAGGTATGTTGATTTTTCTTGGATTTGTGGATGAATTGGAGTGCTGAATGTGTGGTCGTGTAGATGCAGAAAGAGCTGCAGATGATATTCGACGCGTTTCCGCTGATCGAACGAAACGCGATGTTGGGTATCAAAGCCGACGCTCCGAAACCCAAACCTCAGCCACTCAGCACCGCGCCGTCCAACGACGCCGTTCCCATCTCAGACGCGTCCAATACGCCGCAGAAGGATAAGGAGAAGGCACCTGCCAGTGGCGAGGCGGAGAACGGACAGGATGCGGCGGCGAAGAAGGCTGGAAGACCGAAGAATCCCGAGACGGCTGCAAAGGTATGTTTGGACACCCCATTTTCAGCTTGTGAGTCCAAATATTGAATAGTAGCGCGCAGGAGCAAGAACGTCTGGAGCGTAAAGCCGCCAAAGCCGAGAAGGAGAAGAAAGCCAAAGAAGCGCAAGCTAAATCCCAATCTATGATGGCCAGCTTCTTCAAGACCAAAGCATCTCCACAACCCGTTCTGGCCTCTACACCCTCTACTCCCTCCGTATCCGTACCGACCGTATCGGATTTCGACAAGACGTTTAAGCCGTTTGTGTTGAAGAAGGGATCAGTCATGGCGCCGGTCAACGCGTTTAGGGTTAAGAGGAGAAGGGAGGAAAAGGAGGTCATCGTTATTGATGACGAGGATGAAGTGGATGAGGATGGGGAGGTTGAGGTTATTGAGACGCCTGTTGACGTTTCGAAGCCTGGTTACAAGCGTACGCCATGCTTTTGTTGTCCAAATGACGTCCCATCAAGCTCACGACTTTTACAGCCACGCCTATCCCCGGCGCCACCCCAGCATCTGCCCTCATAGGCCGCGCAGCCGGCTTCAAGACATACCACCCCGACCCCGTCCGTGCCCTCCTCACCCGCCTCTCCGAAGCCGAAGTAACAGGCGACGCGACTCTCGTCCGCCAACTAACAAACTCCCTCCACGACCGCTCAAAGTACCCCGCGAAAGTCTTGATATTCCACGAAGACGCCCGTCCGGGTTATTTCGGTACATTCACGCGTCGGTCTAGGTTGATTGGTGGTAGAAGTCCGTTGGTGAAGGACGATGCGGTGCTGGATTATGGATATGAGAGTGGTGATGATTGGAATGAGGAGGAAGGTGGTGAGGATGTCGCAGACGGTGCGGAAGGAGAGGATGAGGATGAGGGGAGTGCGGAGGAGGATGAGATGGATGGATGGCTTGTTGGTGATGATGAGGAGGACGAAAGAGCCGTCACGCCTATCGAAGAACGTGAAGGACTCGAGCCGTTTGATTTTCCGCTGCCGCCGCCATCACAGGCCAAACGGAAGGCTGAGCCGAGCGGGAAGGAGAGGGAGAAGGAGGAAAGTAGGGCGAAGAAGAGAAAGGTCGTTGTGCCACTCGTACCGTTCGTTAAGGGCCCGTGCTGGGAGACTGAGATCGGACGGTGCGAGTATGAACCCTTCGTCCAGTATAGGATACAGTTCTTTAATGGTAACGTTCAAAGCATCCTTGTTTACCCTCTTCACCTTGCTAATATCTTCATGTGCGTACAGATGCCCCATCTCCTTTGGATCCCTTCACTTTCGTCTCGCAGCCGATCTCGGCGACTAAGCACGCACCAGCGCCAGCGCTGACTACAACCGCTCCAGCAGTAGTACCCTCGTCAGCCGCCCAACCAATACCTGGTACAAGCACGATCCAATTCGCCGTCCCCGCACTCCCTCCACACGTCTCCGCCACCGCCACCGCCACCGACCCAACAACGCCCAAAAAGCCGAAACCTACGCCTAAATCCGCCTTCCCCGATACCCACCTGTCCTACCTACAAACCAAAGTGTCACAAATGAACACGGGGAGCTTACCGTTATTGGTCGACGCGGTGTATCAAGATTTGAAGGTGCATAAGGTCAAGAAGAACGCGATCGAGGCGAAGATTAGGGAGGTTTGTGCAAAGAGTAAGGGTGGTGGGGCGGTGTGGGCTTTGAAGGCCGACTCGTTGGTTCAGGTGGTGAGTTTTTTTTGTTTTCTTGTTTTGTTGAATGGACGTTGAATGGGTGCTGACGGGAGTTTGTTTAGCAGCCTGTTGTGAAGATGGAGGTTTGATTATTTTGCTTGGTTGGTTTATTTGTCGCATACCCTCTGCATGCTTTGCTCGTCGTTGATTCACGTTTCATCCTTCTCTCTCGTGAGATTGAGACCCGCACACTTAATGTGATTGAAAGGCAAGGATTGTAGCAAAAAAGTCCGAAACATGAGAATCCCACGTGCAAGGTCGTGGCTCGATGAAACCTCCTTTCTCTCCTTTTTGCGAACCTTGGCTCTGACCACCACGATCTACTTAGTAGTCGATCTCCCGGCGTACAGACAAGTGCGTATAACTCATTACTATGCAACGAGAATACTTTGGACCTAAGTACAACAGTACCACAGCCCTCTACAGTCAACCACCGACATTCGCATAATCACTCATGCTTCCAGGGGCTCCCGCCGACGGGCTTGCGCTACCGGACCGCGCTCGCCACGAAGAGTGGAAATTTATTCCGCGAGACGGAAACGGATACGCCAATGAGGTACGTCCCTGCGCTCACGCATATATTTAGGGGTTATACTCACTCAATATCGTCCACAGGATAAGACCCATTGTTTCGAGCAACAGCCTATCATTGTCAATGGCCGACCGGACGACCTACAGCCCTACCTCAGCGTCATCACAGGAGGCTGTGCCGACCTAGACATCCGGCCTCCTATCCTCCACTTCGGCTGGCGTCTCGAATCGTCGAAACTAATGGGTATCATTCGCACTGAGTTCCCGAATTGCATCGCGTTCGCTGCCGGCAACTCGATTGAGCTTACAGAATTTATCGATGATGAAGAGGGGAAGCAAGAGGCGCAGGTCGACTGGGACGCGCCTACGGCGATGGGGGAATGTGCGATGATGACGGTTTACGGCCAGATCCTCAAGAACGCTGTCCTGGAACGTCTCCGTGTCCCCCACGAGTATCGCCCGCTGTTCAGATTCCCAGTTCTTACCGATGCGAGGGGATATACGGGATTTGGCCTTGGAATGGGCACGAATGTGGAGGGTGTTCTTGCATTGGATGTGCTGCAACGAGCGTGCGAGCTGTTCGAACTTGATATCGAATCTGCGCAATGGTACCTTGATCGGAAGAGGTGGTTCTGGAAGAATCGTGGTACGTGCATGGATACTCTGGAACTCGTTGTCGTTTAACGCTCATTCTTTTGGCAGCGCCCAGTGGTACAGCGTTGGTCCGGTAAACCCGTATGAATCCGGGTCCACTCGAACGATTTCGGTGCTCGAACCGGTCCGAGTCAGGTAGCATCGTCTTCTTCATCATTATCCAATCTTTCTATCCGGACAACGAGTATCTAAGCACATAGACTTAGGGTTAGGGTCAGC
Source organism: Peniophora sp. CONT (assembly GCA_001632445.1). NCBI lineage: Eukaryota > Fungi > Basidiomycota > Agaricomycetes > Russulales > Peniophoraceae > Peniophora > Peniophora sp. CONT. The sequence goes on along the minus strand of KV424537.1, from coordinate 13,318 downwards.
ACTGAGTGGCGCACCACACCTCGGTGCGTCTTGAACCAACTCATCGTCACGCCGCCTTTGGGTGTTCTCGGCTACTTGCAGGCGCACCCAGGAGTGTGAATCAGTGAAAACGACGGCGGCTGTTGCTTTGCGATGGGCGCACTTAGATTGCGATGAGAGGCACAAGGCAAGATTGCCGCGGTATAACCAGACTCGCTACTCCGTGTGTTTGAGTGCATCCCCATCGAATAGTATGTGTCGTTAGTCGCATAACTAGCTCATGCACACCGATGCTCTCCGATGGCCTAGCATAGTTATTGAATCCCTATTCAAAGCTCGACTCTATCGAGCCGTCGCTACTCAGACTGGTCTCAAAGGCATGCACGTGAGCTTCGACTGCCGCCACCACCAGCGCGAACTTTACACGATTATATCAAAAGAAAAGCACGTCAAACCAAGGCAGCATTTGTAAACCACTTCTGAGAAGTATTCTAAGTATACCGCTGAATCTTCCGAAAACGTTGGCCCTCCCTCGCCCTCCCTCTCGCCACCTCCGTCGGATTGGACGTCGTTGACGGGTATGCTCCCTTAGGTGAAAGCACCAGGAGCAGGCCCGAAGTAGCCAACGTCGGGCACGGGAAGCCTGGGACAGCCATACGCGCCCTCGCATCCCAAGGCGGTCACATCGTTGCCCCACCAGTCAATCGAAAGACCGCCTTTGGGAAGCTCGAGGGCAAAGAAGATGAACAGGCCACATAGAGCGATACCGCATGAGAAAGCAGCGCTGATGACGTAGTTCCACTGTGAATCGTCGGTCAGCATGAATGCCAGGATCAAGGCGTAGAGCGCGAAAACTTACCTTGGCCCAGAACGCAAGGTAACGCTTGCGGATGTATTGGAAGGAAATGAGGTTGACGTAGAGGTTGCCAATGAAGTATGCCATGTTGTATGGCGCGGCCATGTTCACCGGTCCCATCGTAAGCATGACGGGGTGCATCTGGCGGATGAGGTTGGAGCGGGGGAATTTGCGGCGCAGGACCCAGTAGATGCCGACGAGGATCAAGCCGAGCGGGAATCCGAGCAACATCATGTTGTACTGTTGTCCAGCACCGAACAGCTTCTTGGGGCTGATGACTCCCCAGAAGATGGTCGCGGTGTAGAAACTGGTCTGGTACGGGCACGTGAAGCGGAACGATGCGTCTTCCGTGCAGACGTTGTCGATGTTCATGATGAAGTTGTACTGGAGAGCGGAAACGATCGAGTAGATCAACGTAGCGACGATCTGCGCCGAAAAGGTGATGCGAGGGGGGATCTTGAGGTAATGAGCGAGCTTCATGTCGTTGCAGAAGCTCAGCGCCTGCCATGAGGAAAGGTAGGCCCAGCACTTGAAGTACATGAGACTGTTGGCCTGACCGGCCGTGATGACACCGCCGATGATGTCCGCGAGAATGTTGAGCGCGACTGGGATACCGGTGACCGCTTGGATGATACCGATGGGAATAATGAAGATGATAGGCATAATCAGGCCGTAGAATAGGGCGCCGACCGAAGCATGGGTAGGGTAACCACCTACGGCGGCGCAGCCGAAAGCGATGGGGAGGATGAGCAGTACGAGGTACCACCAGTCGGGGACTTCCCTGTACGCTTGCATGAGACGGTAGTGAACGTCTTCTTCGATGGCCTCGTCCGAGTGCTTCTTGAAGAAGCTGCGGTAGACACCCCTGAAGCCTCGAGCGATGTCTTTGCGATAGAACAGGAAGACGTAGGAGAACGCGGCCGTGTACGATGCGAACGCCCAGATGTTGTAAACGATGTAGCCCGCAGTGAAGAAAGGCTGACTGTAAGATTGATACAGCTCCTCGTTGAAGTTCCCGCTCGCGTCGAGAATGGCGGTAACGTTATAGCTAGCGCCAGTGTTGTCAAAGGTGTCGTTTGAGTTGATGGGCAGGAAGGCCGTATTCCACGTGTTGGTGAACCAGACGGCGAGAATCATCATGGCAGCGATGAAGATGCCGATAGTCTGGTTGACGACAGCGAATGTTGGAAGATAGAGACCTGAGCCGCCGAACAGGTTCCAGTCGAAGGTGGGGACAGGGTTGAGTCCAAGACCGCCATAGATACCGAACACCGCGTCGAGGTTGACATTGTCGGGCGCGATCCACGTAATCCACGAGAAAGACGACAACGCCTGGAAGATGAAGCCGGGGAAGAGGTAGTAGACGAACATGCCGACGGTAGCCACGAGGAAGATCTTCTCCCTCGAAGCCTTGTAGATGCGGTTGAACGGCCCCCTGACTGCCTCATTGGTGCCCTCGTGGAACGCCTTGACCAACGCCACCGTGTTGAGTGTAGCCGGCCAGATAGCCACGGAGGGGTAGACGAGGAAGCGACGGAGCAGACCCGCAAGGCCGTAACCGAACATGTTAACTGCCAATGAGATGAGCAGCTGGTATCCTCGTTTGTATGCGAAGGACTCGTTGAAGTACTGAGGCATCGCCTGCACGGGGATGATGTAGAAGGTGTACGGGGCGGAGAAAGAGATGTTCGCCATGATGGAGATGAGCATATGCTCTTTGCGGTTAAAGGGGCCTGGGTTAAGACTGTGCTCGCCGAAGAAGTGGAAACGCCAGTCGGGCAGTACGCGGGCGAGGAACGTGCCCACGGGGTCTAATGCGGAGGTCAGCTTCATGAATCGTCTCAAAGACCGCAGACAGAACTTACAGGCAACAAGCTGAGCGACGTTAACACCGATCGAGATACTCGGGTTACGGAAGGCGAAAAGGTTGTCGATGAAGGACCCGATGACACAGAAGATGATACCGATGAACCAAGCCCGGATGGTGGACACAGGCATGGTAGGGTCGTCGGTAGGATCGACGTTGGCGCGGACCTCGGCGTAGGGCGAGTTCTCGGTAGCCAAAATAGCCTCCATCTTCATGGCGCGCACGACGGCGGGGTACTTCTCCGGGTTTGCAGCGATGTCCGGGTTGACCAGGAAATCCATCATCTCCGTGAGCATGTCACCGGAGAAGTTCTGGTCGTCTCGGTGCATCTCTGCGAGATCGGTGATGATAACAATCGTGCGTTCGAGGGTCATCGTCTCAAGAGCGGCTTCCAAGCGTTCAACTTCTTCTTCATTGGTGCCGAGCTCCATTTCGCTGTGGCACCTTGTCAGTGATTGGGTAGTCGAAGCACATCGCTGTCGACGACTCACACATTGGCCTTGCGCTGGATCCCGGCCTCATCGCCGGCCTCGAGCACGTAAGTACTATCGAAGTCCGCGGCTCCCTTGACCGATGCGGAGTACATGTTCTTCTCGTCCGGTGAGACAGGGTCCATCTTGTCGTCACTCATGGTGAAGGCTGCTTGTTGGGAGAGAAGGGGGACCATGTCAGAGTCGACTTTGCGTGAGCTCCCGGGTTGCGCACTTACGGAGTGGGGTTCGGGGGGACGCGTTGAGCACAAGTACCAGACGACAGACGAGCTGGACGAGCTGGCGAGTCGAAGACGAGGCGATAAGACTATATGTAAGAGCGCAAGGTATCGTACGGATAGTCAAGATAAGCAAGAAGCAGGGGCACCAATAACTGTCGCGTGGCAGCTCCGATTCCAGTGAGCCAGCAATGTTAGCCAGGCCCAGCCCATGCGCAGACACCGGAAGGTCACCCGGCCACGGCTCTCCGAGCGTACCACTTTTGTGGCTGTCCGGCTGTAGGGAGAGAATACACAACAGTCGAGCTAAACCAGCGATCGCCGGTCCTCATGAGTCCCATAACGACTCGTACCTCCCCTCTCAGTGCACCGTTCGCCATGAAATTCATACCGTCAGAGAGCTGAAGACGTAAGCTGAGGTATGGCACATTTTGACATGAGTCTTCAAGCCAGTACGCTCATGTATAGAGACTCGCCAATTGCCATCAAAGACGAGGCACCTCTGCCTTGGTGCCTCTTGCAGCTGCGGCTCTTGAGGTTTTATTTATGGCCTGTTCGGCCAATGTTCGGTAGTGGAATGATACAAAGGTCCGTACAGGAACGGGTCCGATAGCAGGATAATCATGCGTGATCTGGTTGAGCGCGCGATAAGCGGAGGACTAGCGGGCCTCCGAAGGTCGCGAACCGCATCGCGGTGATATGGGCCGCAGGATATCACTGCAGAAGATGAGCATGTGGTGGCTGGAGAGGATCAAGACCCGCTCAGGCGCAAAGTGCAGAAGCCGCGAAGCCGGACTAACGGGCCGGGGCAACCGTACGCGACATAACTTGAACTTCTCCTCAACCGTGACACCATCATGACGGTCCAGCGACTCCTCACGATACGTATGCTATACTGGTGTAACGTGGCTGTACGAACCTACACAATGCACTAAGATCAAAATGTCACGGCAACTATGATCTGGGCGACGTACACATCAAGGTCGATGCTATGAAGTCCAGCTACTTTGCATCACCGAAGTCGAATGAACAGGCGACGCCACCCTCGTCCTGCACCCTAGAAACGACTACTAGACTACTTCCAATACTCACTGAGGCTTGACGGTGGGACGAGCAGACTATCACGCCTATCGAAGGGCGAGTCACTGCCTCGTTACGCTGCTCGTTCTACTGGTGCGATTATGGGCTGTTCGGTTACTATGGGATGGGATATAACTCTTCGACGGTACGTTCCGACTACTTCGGTATAGCCTGCGTTTGGCTCACACTTCTGCGAGCATAGAGACCCGGTCTCATTTCCACCCGCTTGAACTTCACTTTCGTCTTGCATCCGATTTCGTCCACCAAAATGATGCGCCAGCGCCGACTACAACCGCTCTAGTAGCAGCGCCCTTATAGCAGCGCCCTTAACCGCCCAATGAACACTCAGCATAGGCACGCTCTAATTAGCCGTTTCCGCTCTCTCCATACGGCTTCGTCTCCACAGACCCAACAACACTTCCATGCGCCTTCCCCGCCGCCCGCCCTGGCAGTTCACACCGAACAACCACTACTCATAGAGCTGCTTGATAGCAACTTGATACGTAATGCATGAGCGTTGGCACGCGTGTGGCGAGTGTTCTTCAATATCAATGTTGTACAGGTTGTCGTTCGAAGTGCGTCAGCATGCTGCCGACTCCCGTGAGAAAGCTGCAATCGGCGAGAAGCATGTTCGTAGGCCCAAGAGGTTAGCTTTGATGCAGCCTTTCGATTCCGCAAGGGTATCCCGCGTAGTGTCCTTCCAGTTTCTCAAAGGGCACCAGTAGCAAATAGTGGTTGTTTCGGAAGGCATGTACTTATCCGAGCACAAAGACACAGGGTATTTTGATAGGAAAGCATAGTACTCAGACAAAGATATAAGGTACAATGGGCTGCCGAAGAAGCACGCCCCGCTGTGAATATTTGTGGAGTATCACGGTTTCATCACCTTCGACCGACCCTCCTTCTTGCTACGGCGGAAGATGAGTTTCCGTGCGCAAGCCCGCGCGCAAACAAAGAACTTCGAGAACTTCGAGCGAATATAACTACGCAACCTCGCTACGACTGAAAGGAGGTCAGCTGTGGCCATTATCTTGAAATAAGGTACGCTCACGCTTTGGCGGAGGAGGTGCGATGGGTTCAGAAGGTACGTCTTCCGGAGGATGATGGCTCATCACCGACTGTCCATCTGACTTCTCTCGAGCATCCTTACAAGGGTTTGCATGTCCCAAGTCCAGATCTGCTGCTGCTGGATCTGGACGCAGTCCGAGACGTACCTCCGCTTCATCCATAATGCTGGGTACAGGGTCAGTAAGCACGACACCAGGCAGGTCCAGATGAATGACACACATGCGGATGCGCTTCACATCCTCCAGGAAGTGAACGGGATCGACAATCTCCGTGACCATGTCAAGGTCGTACCAGACGTTAACAACAGGGTCGTGTAGTTCACCCGTGTTGAACATCATGTGCTCGAAGTTGAGAAACATTGCGAGGTCCTCGCTGTCTTCGGACTCTGATCCAGAGGCGTCATCCGTGTGCTCACTACCGTCATTGCTACCGATGACAGAGACATTGTCCGTGTCTCTGCAAGGGGAAGCACGTCCATCGGTAGGGCTAAGATCGACCAGACCCGATGGTTCCGTGACAGAGTGAGCAGTAGAGGCGGGGTGTAATAGAGTGGCCTCGACCAAATCCAGAGCACCAGGCAAGTCGTCGCCGCGCTCTTGCTCTAAGTTACTGAGGGCTGACCACTGAGAATGAAAACATCTGTTCAAGCGAACGACCTCGCTGTCGGGAATGGGTAGTACTGGAGGGTAGTCCTTATTGATAGCCGTAACACGGCAAGGGAAGGGGAATCCATATGTTGCGTCCAGGTAACAGTTATCCCAAGGAAGGGGGTGTGCTGGACGCACGGGATCGCGCGATGCAACAGAGTGAGTATTGGGAAGGATAGCAACGCATGAGTCGACTGAGTCGTTGCCTTCCAGTCTGGGTTCGGGCACACCCTTCCTGACGAAGAAAAAATCATACGGATGCGTCGGCTTTGATTCGATAGGTAGGCCACTCGACTAGTGAGACGTTAGTGTGTATATTCTGCAGAACGAAGTGTTACGCACGCTGTAGGCCAACGCAACATATCTCCGAATAGGTAGCGAGCTGGCAGCCTGTCTCGCGATCTGATCGAGATGGCCAACGGATGCGACTGGGTCGATGCTGAGCACAGTGAAGTCACCCAGGTTGGGATACGGGAGTGAGTCTCGCGGTCCGCGCGTCCACTCCGGGGCAGTCGGATTTTCAAGGTACTTCCATGTCTTCGCCACCGGCAATGCCGCATTGTTGAAGTCCTCTACAGCTCCTGGCTGCTCGGAGAGCGACATAGCTTAATCTAAAGAAGTTGGTGGTTGCGACGAGTAGGGAGGGATAAACATCGATGGGATGGTCAGACAAGTTCAACAATTAGTATGGTAGGGCACACAAGGAGAACGTGAACAACAATTGCCTGATAGGGTTTCCGCGGGATTTACCGAACCCACGCGGGGGCAACGCAATCATGATTATGATTCTGACCGCAGATTCCCTTTGTCCCGTAGACGTATGACGTACGCATAAACTGACAAGTCGTCCCGTGTAAGAGGTCGCAACATCTGGAGCCGACGACTACACATCCCCGTATATGACCTTGCCGTCAATAACCGCTACAAGAACTTTGGTAGCCATCATATCCTCAGTAGAGATATTTGTGCCGCCTGCCAACCAAGTGATGTACTACAGATGATGAGAGCAGTAAGCGGTACTCGTCGTTCATGCAGCATTAGCCAAGCCTCGAAGATTTCCATATACGACCTCGCCGTCAATGGCTGTCGCAAGCACTTTCGTGGCCATCATATTCTTAATCGATACCTAGAAAGGAGCATGGTCAGGGTCTAGTCTTGCGGAATCATCATATGCAAATGCAAACCTTCATGACGTCCTCCGAAAGGACAACGAAATCCGCACGCTTCCCAATCTCAAGCGAGCCAAGCTCATTTTCCGTGAACGAGGCATATGCTGGGTCGATAGTGTATCCTATGTCTCCGTTAACTATCGTATACATTGAGTACTAGGGAAAACGTACCGCGTAGAACCTCAAGACGTGCCAGCCTTTGGTCTGGGAACCATCCCCCAGGTCCATGCGGACTTGTGCCGTCGAAGCTGGTGCGAGTGAGGGCTGCAAACATACCCGCAACTGGGTTCATCGTCTCCACGGGAGAATCAGATCCGAGCGTTATACGCGAGCCGGCGTCAACAAGCTTGCGGAAAGCATAGAGGCCCTTGATGCGCTCGGGTCCCTACAGACATTGTTGATATCCAGCGCTGGAAGGAAAGAGACTAGACGCACTAGTCGCTCCTCAGCATACCACATGTCGTCGATGGCGTGAGTGGGTTGGATGCTTGCAATGACTGTGAGAAGTCAAAGGTTGTCCGTTTGTTATACGAGGTGGATGCAAGCTTCCCCCCGAGTTTTCCCAAACGCACGATGTCCTCATCAGTCATTATCTGCGCATGTTCGATACGTGGGCGTGCAGCTGTCACATTCACACCTGCAAGGGACTTCTCGAGCGCCGTTACGACATGTCCGTTAGCGCGGTCGCCGATGCCATGCACGTTCTATGGGCGGATCGTGAGCTTAGACTGGGATTCGGTCCCACAGTGTACGCACCACTTGCCAGCCATCCTCCAGGAACATCGGGATGACTTTCTCGAGCACCTCAGCGGACACACGCATAAAGCCTTTGTTGCCAGGTTCATCCGCGTAGTCCTCATAGAGCTAGCATAAACCGATCAGTCCAGTCAATGCGCCTATAGCTTGGATGACGCACATAAGAACTCCGACTCCTTAACGAACCATCTACAACGATCTTCACACTTCGCTGCGTCCATCGCCCGTTGCCAGCGCCATACACGCGTTTGGTCGTATTACCCCAATACCCCGCCAGATCACCCTCAAAGAACTTCCAGCCGTGAAAGCGGACTTTAAGATTGCCTGCAAGCGCCTGGCGGTGAAAGAAGTCCAGCTCATCCTGGTCAAGCTTCGCGTCATGTATCGAGGTGATACCCCAAGAAAGCGCGTCGTTCATCGTGTATGTGATCTTCTTGAGGAGGTCCGAGTCAGTATATTGCGGATACGCGATGAGATCTTGTGCGCTATCAATGAAGACGCCTAGACCGGTACCATTAGTCTACAGCAATGCAGAGGCAGGGACATCGATGGTACCAGTCTCATGGCCATTGGCATCGCGTTCAATCCGGCCACCCTCAACCTTGTCGGGGTACGGCGCATTCAGCTCTAGCGTCTTGCCCGACACCCAGTACGAGTGCGCGTCCTTGCTGCGTAACATCACTTGTCGTCCGCGCACGACATCGTCCGCATCCAGATCAGCCTGCATTTTTGGGTCGTCTTCAGTTCGACCCCAAACAGAGCTAGAGAGATGCCTACAGCAGTGGGCAGCCGCTTCTCGGGCCAGATCGTCGCGTCCCAACCAAAGCCCTCGATGACTTTCGACGTGTTGTGCAGGATGTCGGGATCGGATAAGATTAGCTCGCGTACGAGTGCCACGGCATCTTTACTTGACGTGAGTGGGGTGTATCGGAGAGACGGAAGTACGAAGCAAACCTGGAATGGTCTTCGCTGTCTCGAGTTCGAGCATGCGATAGTTGGCATGCAAGAAGCTGTGCATATGCGACTCTGTAATGGAGAAAGTAACGTGAGCGGAAGTTGCTTAACGCAAAGAACAGTACAAACCAGTCATGCCGGGCAGAATCATTGAGCCCTCGGGCGTGACAGTCGGTTTGATATTGGGCCATCTTCTCTGCAAGTCCTCTACACGAGTTTCCGTAAGCATGTTGTTCGGTACGCCAATCTTATACCCGGAAGCCTACCTATACTTCCAGTGTCTGCGATAAACCCGTCTTTGACAACCATACATTGAGTAACAGAGTTCAACGCGTCGACGGTATACAGGCCGTCGGGGCCATGTGAGCACACGGCGTATGCAGGTCGATCAATCGGATAATCTTCGACAAAGCCTTGGTGCCAGCGAACGGCCCAGTATGTTGCGGCAGCTGTGGCGACAAGAGCGAAGCGTGCCCAGCGGGAGCGCCGAATGCCAGTCGCCGGACCAGCAGTCGGGGTTGGTTGAACGGCCTTTTCGCCCTTAAGAGAGCTCATGGAGGTGCCTATGAATGACGATGTTGTGTCACGAATATTCTCAGCAGTCCACCAGGAGTCAAGGACGCAGGTATTCAATCTCGACGTGTTGCGACTCAAGCCGCCAGACTGTGGATTCGACACTGGAGTTAAGCCTGTTGTAGAGAATAATCCGGTAGCACAGACTCAGTAGCCACAGACTGATAAACAGACGCGTTGATGGTTCGTGACCGTGCAGGTACAAGTCATGGTGGAATGGTTCCATGATGATGTGGGGAGCCGCGACGTCGTCTACATGATCCCGGGGCGTCGGATGCGCGTGCCAGCCACGCGCGCGTCGGCCACACTTGCTGGCTGCGTCTTCGTGCGCGCTTGGCACAGACCATGAGCCGGCTGCAGGCTGCCTCAGTCCTTCTATCCGGACCTTTGCTGTCTGCTACTATAACCATCATGCAGCTCCTTCGCTAGATTGACGATCCACGCACTGTGCGACTGAGGCCCGGTACACATCGTGATCCTTGGCCAGTTGCGCGTCGTCAACGCATCGTACGCCGGAAGTTATTGTCGTCGCTTTATGGTCGAGTCTACATGCCGACTTCTTTCCATATCCCAACGTGGAGGCTACGATGCTCCTCATCAGAGGGTCTTCTGTACAGGCTCAACGCCTTCCGACATTTGATCTGATCTTGGTGGTTGCCTCAAACTCGGGCTCGCTGTCCACTACAACGCATCCTCGGCATCGCGGCTGTACGAGGTCTCTGGGAAATGTGTTGCGTTTTTGCATATCTATTGGATGAAACTGGGATGGTCGTCTGAACGACTGATCGTGCGTGCTATCTGCGAGTTGTATCGCTCTCCCGGAATCAGGCGAACAAATGAACAACGAGATTCAACTCATGCTATGCACTATTCGACACTCTCTGCATGTCCGCATTTCGACCCCGTCAAGACGTTTCATTAGGAGCCCGACACCTTCGGCTTCTATCACGGTTCACGGTGCGTATAAGAACCTGTTCAGCCCAATAATGAGTCCTCATTCTTCTTCGGCTTCCCTTTTCTTATACTCTTCGCTTCGCTTTTCTTCTAGGCTTCAGTCCTTTGTCCCACCTTTCATCTTCTTACGCCCTGCCCTTTTTCTGTTTCACTTCCTATTTGACGATGTTTACTCTTCTTCCCTACCTCTTGCTCGGTGCTTCGCTCGCAATCGCCGCCCCTGCACCCCTCGGCATGCTCAAAGGGCTTGAATCACGCTCAAAGACCAAGACCAAGATATCTCTCTTCAAGGGTAAGCGTTACTCTCAGCCATGCGGAACTCCCCGTCAATGATGCCGCCGTCAGACGCCCTCCCCGAGGCTGACCCTATCAGTCCATTCATCATCCTTGGTGACATACCACCGACCACTGCTCACATTGAGGAGACCCGTTGTAAGCCCATCCTAACGGTGATCCCCGTTCCTTACTGATGTGTACAAATCACAGCTCTTCCTACCCCAGACGGCCCAGAAGTCTCCCTCCTCGAGCCTCCCGAGAGTGAGTCCACAGATGAGACCACTGGGTGGATTGGAACCGATATCGGGCCTCTCGAAGCGACGCAGTTCAATGACAAGCGTTGCCTAGAGGGAGGGACCGATATCGAGCCCCTTGGCGGCGGGATTGTGCTCAAAGCCAAGCGTCACCTCCCTGGAGAGGCGGAGAATGACTGTGGTGGGATCCAGACGGATGATGGGCCTATCGACGTGTTTGGGCTGAAGGCCAAGCGCGGTCTCCCGGGAGGGCGAGGGTCTAAACCGAGTGGGGCGCACCAGCAAGGTCCGCGGCCGGGTAATGGAGGGAGTATAGGCGGTATGTTCGGAGGAGCTGAAGAACGTCTTATTTGATGGGAAAGATCTGGGTCTGCATGATGTAGGGGAGTCGTGGCCTTCACGATCGCTTCAAGGTGTCGAGCTGGCGCGTGCTTGCAACGTCACCCACAAGCAGGGTGCAGGCTACAATTGGTCTCCAATCTCATTATCCGGTGTCATGAACTGAGTGTAACACGCTCACTAGGTCGACCACCTACACACCATATAGACCAAATCAACATCATCATGCTATATACTGTCATGGTTCCACCGCCCGAACCGGAGGCTGGAGCGGCCCGACGCTCGCCATCAAACTCACGTGGGCGCGACCCCGTCCTGGCGTCCGCGACGCGCGGATCGCAGGACGCGCGATGCCTTCATCCGAGAGCTCGCTGTACTCTCTCGCAGCTCGCGCACGCCATAGCGAGTCTGATACTTCCATCGGAAGGACCCTGCAATTTCTTATCGTTTATCTTTATCGCCATCCAAACTACCGATCTCTCAGGAACTCGTACTCTACCGTTAGACTCATAAGACTCGATCCCCATGTACTTACTCCTTAGTTCGTCCACCTTTGTCTATCGACGTTCTCCTCGATCCGTATTTCCCCATCCCCTTACAAGAACCTGACGCGTGACCCGAGGGATAAGACTGAGTGAATCCCTGACATATACCGAGTTGCACTCATATCGAGCAGAAGTGTCTGTTACTCACTGTACAGTCGACTGCGCATGAAAGCTTTCGTCATTCTTCAACCAGAGACCAAGCTCCGATGTTGTACGTCGGAGGCTAATATACACGGTCCGTATTACTGCCTCGACGCTTCGATGCTTGATCTAATCTTGGTTCCTCCCCTACCGTGACGATGCTGAGTGCAGACATCGTCGGCATCCCGGCTTTGCCAATGTCAAGGAAACGCATCGCTTTCTCGTATCCCTTTCAGATAATATCTTGGATGGTCGCTTCATCGACTGATTATGCGTGGCACTTGCAAGTTGAATCGCACTCGCGGGATCAGGTTATCAGGTCCTGCTCATCGTGAAAAGCGATGGATTTCGTCCCAGCGGCCAGTTCGCTGGCCTGCGTGGCGCGGCTGGCGGGCCGTGCGCGCGGCGGGTTTGCCGCGTGGCAGCTGGCCAGCACACGTCGCCTCCAGCTCACTTCCCAAGCGCATTGCTCCCTGGCTCGAAGATATATAGATACAGCCAGAAATAGTACTCGGCAAGCGGCCGCAGCGTGTCATTACATATGCGCGAGTATGCCGTAGTTCCCAGGCTGAACCCGGCTCACTTGACAGTCGCGGCAGTTGCGACATGCCGTTCAGTGGCCTCGAACCACGGCGTACATAACATCACTTGCTGCGTGTGACCTCACTCATAGTCTACTGTTTGAGAACAACAATCCATCAGGTGCATGTATAGAGTATGGATGCAATGCAAGCTCAGATTTCAACCTCGCCAGCGGACCTTCGCCATCCTCGGGTTTATCGAGCTCTTCGTCCTCCTCTACTACGGCCTCTTCCCGAGACTCCTCCCCACCAATATCGCGATCCTCTTCGTCCTCTTTGCGCGCATGTGCAGCTTTGGATCACTCGTGGACTTATGGCTTAGCCGAGGCGAAGCCGGTCTTGTGACCGACTATATATCGGTGAAAGCGAGGGAAGTACGACAAAAGGGACAGTGCGGGTTATATTATCGCCACGGCGAATCTTAGATACACATTCCACATCAGAAATTACAGTAATGGTACCATGATGTATTATAAGAAGGAATTCATGTCTAGAATACCACTACACACATTCTACTACCACTGTCTCTATGTCGGATACACGAGTACCTGTCTCCTGCTGTCCCTCCTC
>KV424536.1:122458-150269 GCA_001632445.1 Peniophora sp. CONT | reverse complement strand
ATTCGAATGGCAAGTGCTGGTCCTGTACCTACTGTCGCAGGCAACAGGGATCGAGAATGGAACCCGCGGCCTCCCGGCCAAAAAGGCGGCCGCGAGCAGCGCTCTACCGGCTCCGCCACATCACCGTAGTTACATACACCCCGTTTCCATTGATGAGGCGGCGCGCCCTTCGGGCGCGCGCCGCGCCTGCTCTTCTCCTCCTCGACCCCCTCCCGCTAAGACATCGCTCTCACCTCAAAATTCGGTCCCAAACTTCCCTATACCATTCGACTCAGTTTCGTTCGCTCTTCAACTTTCATTTACTGACTTAAATGACATTTTCTTATGACCCACAGTCTCTCAAACCTATGTAGTATTTATGATTTGGCTGGCAAAACGACGCCCGCACAAAACGACGACGTTGCGCCCCAGTCCGCTCGCAAACTCGCGCGTCCTCATATTGCTTCATTAGCGCGATCAAATTGCGAGAGGGGTGGGAACGAGTCTAGGCGTCTTGTTGAAGTTGTTCTGTACATCCCACCACCATGGCGGCTCACGCCGAGAGGCGGCTCTTCACCTCGTGTGGGATAACAACATAGAGCTACGCCGTTGGTCGTATCACAAGAGGTTCTTGACTTGGCCTACTTAGTCAATAAGTAGTATCCTTGCTCTTGGAATCAGGACGTCTTCCGAAGTTCGCTTGAGGTCGAATATCGCTCTACCCTCGCTGCTATACTGTAGTGAAGATGGCACACCTGCGGCCCAAATTCACGCCTAACGAAATCAGACAGATGATGATGGTGCGGCCCGCAATAGAGTGCGGTTGCGCGTCCCGTAACTCGCCATTGTTCTACCCCGTGGACGCGGCCGTTGCCGAGATGTGGTGTGGTGTGGTTTTGGCTCTTTCCGATTACTACCTTTGACGAACGACAAATCTTCTCGGCGTATATAAACGATACAGCTCTCAGGTTGCTCACCATCTCACCCCGGGCGTCCGTCGCCGCGCCCCCTCCCATCTGCGTCTGTTGCTGCCTGCCATTATCTCTGTTGTATACCCATCTGCCATATACCCTTCCACTGGTTCAGATATGACCGGCAGCTCTCCGGACCAACTTCTTGTCTTCACCTCCACGAATATTTATGACAGCACACTTATAGACACGGCGACCGGCGAAGTCGCTTTCTCCATCCAGCCCGTTCAATACTCCACCTGGGTATATGCCGACCACGGCGTTCGGCGTGCGCAAGTCCAGATGAATGCGACGGTCATACAAAATGCGAAAGGTCTTGACTTAGCTCTTGTCGGGTGGAGTGAGCCGGGCAAGCCGCGTTGCGTTGTGCTTGGTTCTTCCAAGGGCGAGCGTGACATCGCCGCTCGCCATCACCTCAGCCTCAGGGAATTATTCCAGCACGAAGATGTTGACTGGGACCAGATGTGCGCGGCATCTTCAACTCGGTGTGTCCCTGTGCCCAGAGCGTCTGTGATCATCCTAATTAACTGCTCTCCAGCCCGAACGAGTACAAAATCAAAACACGCCTTCGCGCGGAGTGGGAGCTGGACGTTTACGGCGCGAAGGTATGCTCAACTTCAAGATCTCGAAGATGGAGCCCTAACGGTCGGATGTAGCTTGTGAGCATCGATAAAAGCATCCGGGCTCAGTACTACGAGCACCACGCTGCGTGGTCTCTGGACGACATCGAGCCTGTTGACAAGGATTGCGTAGCGGAAGCATACGACTATCTGCGTCTTCAAACTCCCACTCAAAACCTCCCAGAGGTGCTTGGTGAGTCTTGGTCCACGTCCCCTCTTCGTGAAACTTAGGCTGAACCGGCCCTCAAGCGACATTCCTTCTCGTAGAGACCGCTCGGCGGAAGGCGTCTGAATACGGGGTGCGAATGCCTCATGTCCAACGTGCACCTTCTGTCCGCCCTCGTCGTCCAAGCATCGTGAACCGCGTCTCGAGCTTTGGTAAAGAGCTCTTGATGCGAGCACGCTACGGATCTCCTGAAAGTGACGAGCCCTTCTAGTTGTCGTTGCATACTCGATGCCTTCCCGATCATACACATCCGTCGTTACATGATCCGCCCACTTGCTGGCTAAAATCTAGTTAAGTTAGTTTGCACGCGCCTGTTAATACCTTGGGGGCTTCGTGAGATTGGACCCTAACTCTTCCGGCAACGGGCACCAGCAACGCGCTAGCTCCTATAGCCCGACCCAAAGCGGAAGTTCAAGATGCAGACCGCCGAGCGAGAACCTTGGGCGACGCTGGCAATGCTGCATCAAAAAACCCCGCCCACTCTGCAAGCCCACTCAAACCTGCGCATGAATGAGTGTGAATGAGATATGGGTACCACCGCCTGCAGGAACGGTGGTGTGGGGCGGCCACGACTGATGCGAAGAAACCACGACTGATGAAGAGAACACGACTGACGAAGAGAACACGACTGATGAAAGAAACCACGACTGAAGGAGAGAATCACGACTGAAGGAGAGAATCACGACTGATGAAAAGGACCACGACTGATGAAAGGACCACGACTGATGAAGAGAACACGACTGATGAAGAGAACACGACTGAAGACAGGAATCACGACTGACGGAGAGAGAACGAAGCCAATCCCAGCCGAACAGAGACGGCAGTCTAAGACAGGTTGCCAGAGCGTCGCCAAGTACAGTCCAGACAGAAGGCTTGAGCTTGCGTAACACCACGTCGTTCTTGCACCGAGGTAGCCGACCGTAGGAAGTATGACCCTGGGGAGCCAGGGTTTAGCACCGCGCCGCCAGCGCATCGACCAGAGCGACGTCCGGGAAGACGTCGAAAAGGTTGGACTTGGTTGGGATGTTGCCTGCCCGAGGGAGTCCGCGCCACAGGTAACTTTGAAGTTTGATAACGCCTTTAACAGGCATTGAGATCATTCGCATCGCCTTGGTGGTGGTCGACGACGCTTGAGTTCGCGCGCGAGCATCTCCCGCCGCGATACGCGTTAGCATGGCCACGCTCTGGGAGTACGCGGCTGTGCAGTCGGAGGTTAGACTCGAGTAGGATGGTGCAGGCCCAGGAAGTTCGACCTCGCACTCGCGAATAATAGGCAGTGGCTTGGGGAAAGTCATCTCCCGCGCGGGCTGAAGAGGGACCCGAACTTTGGAGGGGACGTGTTTCCTACGGCACCCAGGATCATGCGTGATAGTAACGCCGCAAGTCCAGCAGATGGTGTGCCTCTGCGTGCATCGCGAGAGCTCATGCGAGAGCAGCTCTGAGGTGACAATGTTGAGAGAGGTTGGGGATGCATAGGTCGGTAAGATCGGAGTATTGTCGGGAGTCGCCGAGGCGGTGACCTTCAGGCGCAAGACCTGGGTCCAAGGGTCGCCCTCGTCGCAATCCGACTCGCCGTCTGAACTTGAGTCCGTGTCCGATTCCATATCTGAGCACTCAGACTCTGAGTCCGAGTCGTTCGAGAGTTCGTGACGCTTGGTGTTTCCCGACAAGGAGTGATGAAGGGGATTATGAGGAGAAGTAGGAAAGTCGGAGTTCGTGGAGATCGGGGGAAGCGGGATGCTTTGAGTTTGAAACTCATTGTTCGACGGCGGCACGGATGTGGGTTCGATGAATATAGGGGACGTGAGTGCGTCGCCGCCCTTTATCTTGAACAAAGCCTGCATAACTTTGAGGACGTCAGAAGGGGTTCCATTCGAAAGGAAGCGCCAACAATACCTTGGCTATCTAAGCGACGAACACCAGTTCCGTTCGCTGAATCGTTTGGATGAGTTACCTATACATCATGAAGGTGTACACTCCACGTACCTAGACTCTTTCTCTCGCTAGCATGCGCGTTGGAAGTGTCTCTCTTAGAGAGATTGAGATCGCCATGAACCACCTTCTTGTCATTCAAGTTGACCTCGCCGAGTTCCCCAAGATTAACACGTGTAGACGTGACGATAAAAGTAGAAGAAGCCATTGATGTTCAAGGAGGTTTATACAGAGATACGATAGTGGCAGCACTGAGAGTGTCTGAGGTAAGGGGAGAGAAGTCGTTCGGGCTGCTTTATATACTTCCAGGCCAGAACTCGTGGCCGTCCCCGAGCGCAGAACAGACCGGGCCAAGACATGACGAGTGCATTCCTGGATTACGCTGTATACCTACGCCCACAGATATGCCAGTGCTACGCCAGGATGCGTAAGTTTCAGAGGACGGCTCGGGGTAGGGGAGGCGTGAATGTCTAATGGCGTATGAAGCAAGTGTGCATATGGTACGCTGAGGCGGCCACGGATCCCGCGAGTGTAGCGTCGCTTCATGTTGAATCCCGTAGCCGCAACCACAGATATTACTATCGGACGTTGCACTACTCGTGCATTGAGGGAGAGGGGATTAGGACTGCATTCAATATCCTTGTCGACTAGCAACGCAGATAGTGGGACGGTGTCAACTTGCAGACGCGCCGGCTTCGCATCACGAACGTTTGATCGCGCTCTCTTTCCGCCACGGTCACTATAGCTACCCTCCTGCACCGTACTCGCAATGCTCTTCCTATCGTACTCTGGTACACGCTACTTATTTATGGGTCTCGCGGATGAGCTAGAATGACGGACACTGGTCAACCATGCATGGGAAAACCGCCCCGTTGAAGGATCTCAATATGCGCGTCTACTTACTCTTGATCGTCCATCACTGCAAGTGTTAAGCGCTAGCCTCTTGCAAGCCTCTTGGGCGCTTTTCTCAGCAATCTATCCATATACTGGTGGCCTTGAGATACTATTCATCTTACTTTCATACTTTGACGGGCGCGGCGCCACTTTACGCCTTCGACATTATCTATCAGCGCATCTGACACTCTATTCCTAATACTTGGACGCAAGGTGAGATCGTGGAAAGTTCCCCCATGCAAGCTATCAGTCGAATATCGGACATCATCACCGTGGGAGTATTACCGTCCCCATCGTCTAACCACACATGGAAGGCACATAGCTCTGTGGTCGTGCACGGTGTCCATTGACAAGAAGGTTGCGTGACAAAGAACCGACTGTGGTTGCCCTTCATGCCACAGTCCTCACGACCGCGTATATATATACGAGATCCCTCTGAACGGCACCGATAACCTTGGCTCAAAGACCCCTGCCACTGCTCCCTCCTCGCCCGCCCTAGTCATGGCATCGTCATCGTCCTTACTGAAGTTCTTATCCAAATCCTTCTATGCGACCGACATCGTCGATGCATACACGGACAAGCTGTTGTATGTTGTACGCTCAGACAATGCACCCTCTACTTCCGTCGAGCACGCACCCAACTACGTATCATGCAAGGCGACAGTACTCGCCGACAACAAAAACCGGGAACTGGCTCGCATCGTTTGGGGTCAGCATGGGCGTCTTTCCCGCGTGCACTTTCAGCGCTTCAAAGGCGATGGCGGGCACGCCCTGGCTGACCTTTGCGGCGATGCCGATATTTCTTGGGAGCGGGTTGTTGAGGGAGGCGCGAACGCAGGACGTTGCAAACTACCCGTCGCGTGCTTTGACGGGACATGGCGCGGGGGCCACACCCGCTCGTCACTTCGTCACGAAGACGGCTTTGTCTTAGCCGCACTTGCTCCAAACATGGTGGTCACGGCTGAAGGCGGGCTGCGTCATGGTGCCCGCGAGGAAGCGGGATGCGACTACCTGCAGCTGCATGAGCATCCCGCCACCGCAGGTCTGAGCGTCCAGGTCATCGGTGCGTTCGATTCTTCGCCCTTCTCCTTTCAACGCGCTTATGGAATTACAATAGTGACTTTTCTCATTCTTGAGTCTGCACGTCGGACAGCCTTCAAGATTCCTTTCGATGCAGTTCAACCGAAGCGCCCCAACATGGCACGACTACTCAGCGGCCTCGTTCGCCCTGTGCTCATGCGGAGGGGCACATCGGAGTCGGGTTCGAACAGCAGCAGCTCTGATGGTTCTTCCTCCGCCTCATCGCCTGTGATATCGTAGTCCGCACGGCTTCTAATCCGTCTGGAATCCGTGCAATATACCGTTACTCAAATATGATGAATGTCTACTGCTGCTCCGACCATTCCAATGACCCTGCAATAGCAGTCCTTCCTGTGAAAGATATGGCTTGATTGGGCGAGAGGACCGTAAGCTTGCGATTTTTAATGTCCACGCCGGTGCTGGTGCGACGATGAGCCTACGTAGAGACAAACAGACGATAGAGGACGTACACCGCAAGGAAGCCCGCCACGGTCATGTCTAAGATCTCTTCATCATACCGCTCGTGTTCATCAGGCTTGTTCTGCTGGGCCATGAGAGCGATGAGCGTATTGTGCAGGCGCGAGCCGGGCATTGCGGTATCGAGTTTGACTGGCACCATCTCCGAGACCGTTCGAGTAGCACCGATTGGCAATGCTGACGAAGGGGCCATAGACTCTGCAGCGAGCTCAATCAGACTCTGAACACACGTTGTAGGCGTAGCTTTCCAATACCTTCACCGATACGATATATTGCCATGTCGTCCATTGAGATCACCACGCTGCTAGGTGCGAGATGTTCCTCTAGAGCGCTCTCTCCACCAGGAGTGCCCTTGATCATCAACCCAAGACCTTCAGGCGGCGTGAAGGCTTGACCATACATATAGTTGTGCATCTGATATCTCTGAATACGGGAGCGATACTGGAGATCTAACTCGACGACCTACAGATAATCCATGAGCATGTATACGACAAGTACGATTGCGAGAGTACTTACACCTCCTGATTTAGGAATCTTGACGACGTGCATACGGTTTCCGAACGTGCGCTGCATCTCGACATTGAGCTTCTCGTGACCGACCACCAGAATCACGTTGACTACATCATGCATCAGCCTACTAGTATCTGAAGCACAGTATACAGGCGACGCACTTTTGAAGGCATCGACGCAAGCGCGTATCAGCATGTGGCGGTGGTCCGCCCCAGACACAAGGCTAGAAGAAGCAAAGGACGATGGAGTATCGACGATTATGCCACCCAACTGCGCTGAGGGGTCATGTTCATTCCGCTCGTTGACCATGTCTCCGAGATTGCGAATCAAGCGTTCCAGGAGAAGGGGGTTGCGTTTGGTGTCGGAGTGGCCGTACCAGTACACCAAAGGTAGAAGAGCATTGGTGGCCAGCGTCGAAGGCGCCGAGGTGGCGGCATTTCCGAGAGGGTTGGCAGGCGACGCCGTCGCCAGAGGGGCAGATACTGAAGCGGCGGAAATCGCGCCTGGGATAGCCCAACCACCCTATGGCGAAGAAGTCAGTACACGGAGATGTCCAAATATCAAGAACGAACTTCACTAGGATCAACGTTTACATATATGGGCTCCCAGTCTTGACCGGCTCTAACGGCGTAGTTTGACAATATCTTGCAGGCGCTGGTCTTCCCGGAATTTTCCGGTCCTAGAATCAGTACGCGAGGCGGTTCGGGTTCATTCCCATCATCATCGCCAGGTGGCGGCGGCGAGCCATTCACAACACATTGGGCACGTAAGCGCATCTTCTCAAGGGCCATATGAATATTCGCATATGCAGACATCGGCGTCTCTTCTGATACATATTCCGTCGATGGTTGACCTGTGACGTGCAGATTCAACCTGTAAGCTGAAAGTCTGAGATACAAGCAGTGGTAGACTTATCTCCAGCGTGCATCCTTGCCATGTGTACACTGCTGCTTTGCACTCAAATCCGAAGAGGTAAGTTTTACCCTCGGCCAATTCTGCCCCAAAGATTTCCGCTCGTCCACGCATAAGCTGCCATGCGATGTGTCAAATGACAAAGGAAGATCTCTTCTACTTAGCCAAGACAGACCCGTATAGCCAGCGACGCGTTTGGGTCGAGCTCAAACCGATACTCGCTCTCCGCTCCGAGCACCCATTCTTTGGTGTACTGGCTGACCTGTTTTCCAGACATCTGGACCGTACTAGAGACACAGAGACCGAGCCTAAGTTATCACACAGAACGTCTACGTCTTCGTGCGTTGGCTGAGTCCGCACTTGTAACGTGTACACGATACAAGATGGGTGTAAAACGGAGAAATCGCAAGCTCGTCACCGTTGGCCGCTTCCCTGGTAGTTAACGCACGTGTGGCTCGCGTGGTGCCTTGATGGTATGGCGCTGCTACGCCGTAAGCATCACGTCCGCGCCACCATGCCATCCTCGATCGCGACAAGTAATACGCGCTGCCAATGGTGAAATCCGCGCATACGGAGATGCACTGACCGTACTATGCGTACTACACGCCCGTCCCCGCGAAATGTGCCCGGGACGTTTGAACTCTAACGTCCGTGAAAGGTGCTAAGAGACGCCGCGATGACGTTGAGTCCCAAACGACACCGAACGATCTGCCTTGGGAAGCGTTCTGCGACGATGACATCTGCAGACGTTTGCCTCGGATCTCTCGGAACGTCTCCGCACATCGTCACGGCATGAGACGGGGATATATGCAAGATGTCATTTCCTTAATATTGAGGTTGGGCTGGGCTATGTATACAGTATAGCTACTTTACAACAAGACCTCCACAATAATCACACTCTACTGCTCTCATCGGCCAACGACACATGCACATGGGTTCTAGCAA
Source organism: Peniophora sp. CONT (assembly GCA_001632445.1). NCBI lineage: Eukaryota > Fungi > Basidiomycota > Agaricomycetes > Russulales > Peniophoraceae > Peniophora > Peniophora sp. CONT. The sequence continues at coordinate 141,723 of KV424536.1, read as the reverse complement.
GCGGCCGCGAGTGCCAACATATGAGGTGGGGATAGCTGTTCGACGTGCGCGCGCCGCGCGCTCTCCCTCGATGTGGTGTTCCCACATTATAGCAACCAGACGAAGGCCTGCATCCTACATGCCATGATCGCGGGTATCCCTCCGTCAGGCAGGCGAGAGGGAATATATTCGTAGCAGAGCGGGTATACAGTGAACGGAGTGTAGAGTCGGCAACGGTCTTCGGCAGAATGACGTGTCGGCAAGCCTTGAGCTGCGTACGGATTTACGATGTCAAAAGCGGTCGACTGGAGAGGAAATGGCGAGGAAGATGTTCGCGCAAGTGTGCATTCCGATGCTGGATGGTGTTGGATGGTGGGAGTGGGAGACAAACCGAGCTTGCCGTCGTGAGCGTGCAAACTTGGAAACAACCGCCACGACTGTTCGGCGACGGCGGTCAATTCATCCAGACCACCACATTCTAAGAGCTAGCAATTGTATACACAAAACTAATCAGAAACAGCCTCGTCATCAGCATCCTGCTCTGGCTCCTCATCCTGTCTCTGCTCCGCGTCAGTGTGGGACCGTTCAGCAGAGTCTCCCTCCCCGGGATTCGCGGCCGCGCTCTGGGCGTTCTTCCGCTGTTTATTCACTTCGCGGGTTGCAGCCGTCTTCGCCTTGGTCTCTGCTCGCTTGGCTGGGCCCGTACGACGCAGGTCTGCTGCAAACTCGTCGTGCTTTGCACGGCGCTCCTCCGGTGGGTAAAACGGCACGGGTTGTGTTAAATGACGAGGAAGCACGCGGCGTAGTGCAGCAGCGTTATGGAGCGCGAATGTGTTGATGAGGTAGCGGTCGGTGGCCGCGTGATCCACGTATTGCACATCGCGCTCTACGAGTATGCGTTCTTGCGGGATATGCTGCCTGCGGGTGGAGATGGCGCACTTCCCATGCCGACAATCATGTTGTACATTAATCTTGAAGAGCACAGCCTGTGAAGTAAGGTCTAAGTCATCTTAAGAGCATCTCGGTGGTAAAGGCATACCATGGGCTTGACTTGAGCAAGAGTATGTGTTCCATAGAGGATGGGGGTGCCGAGAATACCTTCGCGAGTATTCCCGATGTTGAAGTGCTCAATCAAAAGCACGGCAGTTCCGGCCTGCTCGGGCGATGAAGAAGGTACGATGATCTGAAGCACGCGTCCACAGAGAACCGGGTCGTCTGGCTGTACCTGCTAGCGGTCGAGTTAGTACTTGCAATCCTATAACTCGTGGTCAAAACTTACATCGTCCTTGTACATCACCCACGACCCCGGGAAGACAGTTTCATGCGAGAGCGAGACAGAATGGACGCAACGTATCCAGAACTGGGACAGACCGTCGAGATGTTCGCGCCTGAGTTCATCCGCGGTGTTGTCAGCAGCCTTGCGAGTGCCCGCCAGAATCGTCGCGGATGACAGTTTCTGTCGTCGCTTCTGCGACACAAGCTTAATGGTACCTTGTTCGAAGATTGTAAGTGTGTGACGACACCACAGTCGTTATATGAATCTTACCCGGGCGCAGAGGAACAGAGAGCTTCCATCCCATCTGCCTCTGAAGATCGGGGTCATCTTGCAGGAACTCGCGCACCAGCCTTCCCGCCTGAACGGCCTCGCCATCTGTGTTTCTCCACCAGCCACCACTGACGAGATGTTTGAAGCGCTCCATAGCAATAGTCTGGTCAGCAATATCACGGCTGGGTGCCAGATGATTCGACAAAACACTGCAGGAGCGAAAGATAGAGTTGAAAGCCTCGTAGCCTTCTGTCTCGTAGATGCTGGCTGGTCCGAAACGCTTCACGCCCTCGGGAGCATGCGGGAAAACATGAAGCTTCATCTTAGTGATGAGCCTACGGGCATCATACGTGCACCAGGTATCGAGGAGGTTGTCCACGGTTATTTTGAGGTCAGCCTATTTGAGGTCAGCTTCATCTTATGACCGACGTATCGGGAGTGCATACGCAGTACGAAGACATGTCTTCGATATCTGTGAACCACAAAAGGGCGCCGAGCTCTCCTCCAGCGCGCCATATGCGTTGCATGTTCTCTGTGCACAGATCATCGAAGAGATGGAAGGGTGCGAGCTGCGCAAGAGCCTTGTAATGCCTTCCAACGATGTTGTGCTTATACTTCACCATGTACTGCGCTTTAACGGGGCCGATTGTCAGCCCGTCAATGGACGAAGATGAGAGTCGCGTTACGAAGGCAGCTTCGTGATCGGGTTTCCAGTCCTTCGTTGTCTCGTACCATGCGTACTTGTCACTGCCAATGTTCTTCGTGTGTAGCTTTTCGAGCGGCGCATCTCTATGAGGATCAACACCTATGTGAGTCAGTGAGTTCCCTTTCGAGGGTCCATACTGAGTACACGATGAAGAGCATATACATACCTGGCGCACTCAATGCAGCATTGTAATGGTCACCCGGGCGCAAGCCTCTGCGTAGTGCTGTAAGACACATGTCAGAGTCATATCAACATTCGACTGTGCAGCAGAGCTCACGAGAGTCCGCAGGAAGAGATATAAGGGAGTAATCGGGTTGCGAATACAGCCACTCAAGGGTTTCGCAAGAGATCTGGTCGCGTAGCTCATCGCGTAGAGCAGGCTTGTTAATCGGGTTCTTCTTAGAGGTGCTTTTCAACCGTGAGTCCTGGGTACGCTTGTCAGATATGCGCGCTTTCTGCAAGTCCCGAGCGTGCTCGTAGACTTGTGATAGCCAGTAATCTGCAATACGGTCAGTGATTCCTGTCTCCGTTGAGAGCTCGTCTACACGGCTCTTGTTGCCATAGCTTGCAAGCCTGTACATCTCCGTGATGGTTGCGATCGTAGAGGCGGGATTGCGTGGCTCGCCGGGCTGCAGGCAAGTTGCATGAATACCTGATAGCAAGCCAAAGGAAGCATATAAACGACTCGCGCACCACAAAATGGGCGTGGAAGCCGTCATTCGTCTCGCGCTGCTCTTCTGACCCACCCATCTGATCGAAGCGGCAGTTCTTGTATCCCTTTGGTCCAACGACTGAGGCCGTCTCTGCCTGCTGTGGGTTATCGGCAGGTAGGCCGTGAGGAAGCACACGGAAAAGTATGTCACGTCTCAGGAAGCAGTCGTAGGCCTCGTGCCATTTGTCTGGGGTCCTGCGGTGAAGTGTCAGAATGGCACACCAGCAGTTATCGTGCTTGGAGTACACATACATATCCGCAAAGGCTGCGGCGAAGAGTTCGGGGCAAGATGCATGCTGCGAGGTTGAGGAAAAGCGAATGAAGTACTGCTGGCGATTACAGTGATGGGGTAGGCTGGCATTGGCCAGGTATTCATTAGTGTGGGCGTTGTACTGCTTGGACACGTTCCCTGAGACATCATCTCCCCAGAGCCAGCAACGGATCGTGAACAGTGGTCGGCCTTTGGCTATCTCGCGCAGAGGATTCGGCATACATTGTATCCACTTGGTCGAGACGTCTAATATCGAGACTCGTTAAGCATAGATCTAGATTGAAGCCACTGAGGCTACAGGGTGAACGTACCACTGAATACGAACGCATCACTGGCGTACTGTGCTTTGAGATCGAGCCAGTTTCGATCGAGGTCGGAAGCAAGGAGGCGTACAATGACACCGTCTTGTATGATTATCTGTACATTCGAGTCAAGTTAGACTGATGTAACGATCGTACGGGTCATCTATCGCCAGCATACCTTCCCCGTGCTATCTCTACATGCAGGATGGCCATCAAAATGCGCGATTCCATCGACTGTAACCCAACGCAATGGCACCACCGCAAACTGGTCCTTCATCAGTGCCAGCTCGTTCACGTAGAAGTGACGGCTCGGGGTATTCTTCCAATCGGCCCACATCGGCGATAGGTGAGCTAAATCGGCTTCTTCAAGCCACTTAGATGCCTCCCACGTCTCTGTGACAGTGCCATTGGAAGCAATATTGGGGTACTGATGGATGTGCTTGCGGACTAAGGGATTAGACCAGTCCTGTGGTCCGTATTTAGTACAACTTGGAAGGTCTCAGGCGCAGATAAACACACAAGACCAAAGAGTACATGGGGATCAATGGTGTAGAAGTGGTTGCTCAGCGCCGACTTCTGGAGCTTGCTTGTGATACCCATCTCCTGGGCCTGGAATGTTCGGGCCTTGCGATATGATTTGTAGGAAGGTACACCGGGGACGTCAAGATGCCGCAGAATGAGAAGTAGCATCTTGATGTGGTCGCTGGATACCCGTAGATGCGGCATACTGCTGAAGAGATCGAGCATGAAAGACTGCAAGTTGCTCAATATCCAACAGAGATAAAAAGGGCCTGCGACATACAGCCTTTGAGCCGTGAGGGAACCACCCCGATGCCAGTCCTCGGCGAACTTGCTCCTCGAAATGGTCACGGGCGGTGTTGTTTTCTCCGTCATCGGCATCACCATTAGCACCGAGATCTAATCCAGGGAATGAATATGAGACTGGGACCCAGCAATTCGTCAGAAACTCACCGTCGGAAACCGCACCATTCTCTCTATCTTCGACCTCTTCGCCATCGTCTTCAAGTACACTCCCATCCGGACCAATGCGGCCCTGCTCAGTCTGGGCTAGCAGGGTATGGTCGTAAAGAAGCATCCCCTCCAGCTCACGAGACAGTTCAGCTCGAGCGTCATCCTCTGCATGTTGGGGCAGTACAGCACCGGCCGAGAAGAGGACCGGCTCGTTTGCAGTCAGATCGAACAGACCACCCTCGCGATCAGTTACATGCTGATGAGGTCCATCGCCTACAGTATGCTGTGCTGACGCCTGCGCAAAGTGAATGTCTGCTGATTCCTGGGCTGCCTCGAAGTTAGCAGCAGATGGAAGCTCGGCGGCTTCGACTTCCATTGGTGAACCAGATACGATGGCGAGGGGAAGGCTGTCTTTCAGACGCTGAAGAGATGATAAATGAACAGGGCCATTCTTGTGACCCGACATTGAATGTGGCTTGAGCATACAACGGCCGTTGTAGCGAAGCACGTAGAGCGAGCATGGAATGCATCGCCACTTCCCGTCTGGGCTGTCGCGCTCGGGTTCCTCGAAATATTCTGTCATACGTGAGGGTCAATATCGCAGCTGTGAGACACTGTCTCTACCATTCGTGTCCTTATTGCGTTGGGCAGGCATGATTATCGGAGCTAGCCTTGTACGCAGGAGACGATGACCGGAGGCGCTGACTCGAGCTCAACTCGGACTTGCACAAACAAGTGATCATGACGCGCGCGCGCATGATTCCGGCTTGTGTTAGCGCGCAGTACAAGACCACCATCGGGAACGAGATGCAGACAGCTTCGCATAAGTGTGCCTCGTACTGAGCTTATGATCATAAGAGAGCTGCCTAGTATTGTGTTGACGGGCCATTATCAAGCACTCGTTCAGATTGCCTGTGCCAGTCGCATGGTCCATCGAGCCGGAACGTTCATATGGGCTATCGAATAATGTGTCTCTATCGTACGAAGAGAAGAGAGAAGTAGTCATTGTGCACAGGTTACGACACATGAGGCCCATGAGGGACGAAGACAAGCATACATTCATCCGCCGGAGATTCAAGTTGATTGCGAGAAGCATTTAATTAAGCTTCGCGTGCCGGGGACCTCCGGGGACAGCCGGGGACCGGCGAACACTGGCCGCATGTCGATCTTGACGTCGAACCACCGTGTTTGACTGTCCTCGTCCTTCATCTTGCAAAGTGCTCGTAGTCCTTGACAGTGCGCTCAAAACCATCGGTCGAGCATTGCCTTCCCCGAATCTGGGAGTGACTTTGCTTGTTGGTCGAACAGAAAGCGGCACAGCCGTGTGCAAACTGTTCTGCAATACGCGTGACGCTTGTGTTCACCATGCTGCCAGGATCGTGTATATTACTGGAGCAGCAGAGGCATCGCAGTGTGTCTGTAAGGCCTGTGTAACCTGGATTATCGTTCGCCCTCTCGCATCTCAAGCGACCTTCGGCTGTCGGCTATATGCTCGGATCGTGGGCTACCAACGTTACAACAAATATCTGTACCGTGTTACAGAAGGTTGCTGTGTCTGACTGCTCGCCGTCGCCATGTTGTGCGGCTGTGGTCGGAATGAGGATGTGGTCGGGATGCGTGGGACGATGCTACCTCGATTGGCCGCCTGCCAGCCCGCGATGGTGGAGCGTTGGGACGGCAAGCCACCGTCAGCGCAACCTTGGCCTTGACACTCACCTTGGAACCGTGCAATATGTGTGTCCTCTGTAACGAGCTCACCTCGAGAATGTCTAATAACTTGCCCTATAGCTCGCTATGGATACAACTGACCCCTCATTCGACCGTCAGCCGACGCCGGAACCCGTTGAAGACGATGAAGAGCCCGAGCGGCCACCCTTTTTTGGCAGTCCGGCACATGGAGGTGCGGGCAACCCGGAACTTCGCCGTCGTCTCTCGCAGTTATCGTCTCCGACTCCGGCTCCCCTGGCGAAGCGCACGCGTACCATGGACCTTTCGACGTTTGCCAGAGATCAAGCTAACAAGGTTCGCCTTCCCGGAGACCTGCAAAAGCGCAGTGTAGAGTACGCTCAGGTATCGTCTCACTTGGGTTGCGATTTGTGCCACTGCTTACTCACTGCTGCAGGCCGATCAGGAAGAGCAGCCCGTACTACAGCATATCGCCACCCTCGAGCTTATCGACCGTACGCGTCGACTCGAAGAGGCACCGGGTAAGCTGGCCGTGGAGGGCTATAAGCTGAGTAAGGTTGCTAAGGTAAGGATTTGTTGTAAAATATCTTCTCTGTCGGCTCTGAGTCGCGATTGTAGACCTTTCTCATTGACCAAGGTTATGAGGTCGTCATGGACGCTTCCGCAAACAGCTACAAGGTTGATGCCACCAATAAGGCCCTCACTGTGCGTAAGAATGTGGCTTATGATGCATTGTTGTCTGATATCTCTTCGTAGGCGCGATTGGAGGCCACCAAGACGTGTAACTTCGACAACCTCATGAAGGATCCGACGGCTCGCGCAGAGATTGACAGCAACATCGGCTCGGTGGTCAGTCAGGCGAAGAATAAGATCAAGACTTTGGTATGTCGTCGCCACTCGCAGCTTATTCACGGAAGCACTTACGCGCATTACTAGCTCAACCTCAACCTGTCCAGGGATCCCGATCACCTTGGCGCTGATATATATGTTCTCTGTGTGCAGGTCAACGAGTTATCGTCTGAGCGCAAGAAGGCCAAGAAGCAACCCACGGTCCAGATGCTCGCGCGCTTCGCTTTCTTGGTATGCCCATGCTTTGCTTCACTCGTTGGAACTCTCTGATACTTCTCCATAGAGGTATTGCCACGAACGGAGTCGGGACCTCAATATCGGTGTCTACGAGCATTGGGACTTCGTCACCAAGCAGCTCGAGGATCTGCGCATGAAGAAAGGTGACGATCCCGCCGCCATCTCTGCGTGAGTATCCTGTTCGCGGTACCTCGATTCGTGCAATGCTGACGCCTTCCTTCTTGTAGGTGGCTGCGTGACAAGCTCAAGCAGGACGAAAGCACATGGGGGGCCATTGATATACAGAAGATTCATATTGACTCGAGTGCCCTGCTCGCTTGAACGCCCGATCCTGACCATGCATCTGTTCTCGTGTGTTATGCCCTCCTTCTCGCGTGATGTACTACTATTATTTTGCACCGTATACGATTGAAGCCGTTTTGGGAGGCAATTCGCAGGATCCTGCGAGAAATGCATACCAGTATTATAATTCATTGTATATCATATTATATATTTAAACAAAGGGAGGGAGCCGAACGTGTCGGGCATCGATGACGCGACGTCGGGCGCGATAACGCACGAGATTACCGAGAACGTTGTGCAACGTTACACCCCGCCTCGCACGATGCTCTCGATGAGGCCTCTGTGACGTCGGCCGCTGGGAAACGTCTCCAGGAAAGGATGGTCTTTCGTCACAAGGCGTTGTGGTGCCCTCTTTGGAACGTCATCCTCAGAACCTCCTGGAGTTCTCGCAAAATCGTTCTCAATACGTTCTGTCGGGTCGGGTGTGATAGATTGCGAACTTGTCGGAGCGCTCGCGAGGGTACCGGCACTCGGATACCTTTCGAGGCCAAGCCGGCTCACACGGCCAGTCTGGAACACATCACCTGCGGTCACATTCTGTTCTCCGAGAGGAAGTCTCCTTGCCGTATTCGCCGTGGTTGACGGGATAGACGCTTCTCCTGTTATATTACCCTAAAATATCCTCCGGACTATATACTATCATGCATCGCTTCTTTCGGCTAGGTATGCTTGAAGGTTACCAATGAAAGTGCTTAGCTTATGGCTATCATCTATTCCCGTCAGTTTTATTGTTACTGGATGCGTCAAGCCCCGCGTGTAGGCCCGCGTGCTGTTTGACGCCTCGAAGCTCTGATCTTTCCGCTGACCTTCCGTATGAAGATGGATTGCTTCTCTCACCGTAGATCATCTTCATCCCCGAAGAAGCTCGCGACCTGTGGCTGCGCGCTATGGTGCATATATACCCGGGACCTGGCACGCATGTCTGTCACCCTCCTCAGTTCAACGGCATGGACGCGAAACGACCGGAAGACTCGTACGAGGACGAGAAGTCCGGGCGTTCTGAGGGTAGCCAAAAACATGGCCGGACCTTCGACAAGGACACGGTGGATACTGCAGCCGTGCTGACGGCTGGCGCTGACTTGAATGTGGATCCCGCAGTGGCGGCGAAGTTGAGGTGCGTTCAGAGCGCCACTCGACTCGGGGAAAGGCTGACAATGCCTACAGGAGGAAAATCGATCTGCACCTTATGCCTCTGATGTGCTGTATGTAATACTCGCTGCTGTCTGTTGCCTGCGCAAAGGATACTTACGCGTCACAGTGATGTACCTGTACGTTCTCTACGCCCAAAGCGCGTCTGGCATGAGCTCAATGCAATATTTGTAGTATGACTTTTGTGGACAAGACAACGCTTGGCCAAAGCGCGACGCTAGGTATCATGTTCGTGATGTGCGCTTGCATTCCTGCCTGCATTCGTTGACAATCCGCATAGCAAGGGAGCTCATCTTGATCAGAACCAGTTTAACTGGCTAGGTGCGTTGTGCCAGTATTCTTCACACGGACTAACACTTACTCTGCACAGGCACTGTTTTCTATATCTCGTACCTTGTCTTCCAATACCCTCAGAACTGGGCCCTGCAGCGGTTCCCGGTCGCAAAATGGATGACGTACGTCCTGAGATGACACGAACGCGAAAACAACAAGCTCACAGATCTAAATAGCCTCAATGTCTTTCTATGGGCAATCATCCTACTGTGCCATGCGGCTTGCCATTCATTTGGAGGTCTTCTCGCAGTCAGACTTCTTCTCGGCATCTGCGAAGGCGCTATCACGCCTGGCTTCCTCTTGGTACGTTCATTGGCGGCGTGCGAGCCATTACAGTTGCTAAACCTGACACTCATCGATACGCAGGTAACATCCATGTTCTATACCCGTGAAGAGCAAACGCGGAGAGTTGGCTACTGGTGTAAGTGCGCTTCGATTTACTAGAAGGCTGCCACGGCTAATATCTGGCAGTCCTCATGAACGGTCTCGCTATCATCTTCTTGGGTTTTGTGGCATTTGGTCTGCTTCACACCAAGACAGCCAACTTCCTACCATGGCAATGGTACGCGACTACGTCCCGGTTCACCAACGCTACACGCTAATGTCTCTGTAACTAGGCTCATGATTGTCACTGGACTCATAACGCTCGTCATATCGGTTCTCTTCTGGTTCCTATTCCCCGACAGCCCCACCACTGCCTGGTTCTTGACTCACGAGGAGAGGATTCTGGCCGTTCAGCGCCTCCGAGTCAACCAGACGGGCGTCGAGAACAAGACGTTCAAGCGTGCTCAGTTCATCGAGGCAATCAAGGATCCCAAGACCTGGATGCTGGCACTATTCTCCGCCCTGTTCAACATCATCAACTCGGTGTGCAATGGCAACTTCGTCGACGATACTCATTCATTGATATACTTTGGTCATTAGTTGACGAACCAGCGTCAAATCATCGTGAGCCAGTTCGGCTTCACGCCGATCCAGACGACATTGATAGGTTGCGTCGACGGTCTCGTGGAGAGTGCGTATTCATAATCTTCGTTGCGTTCAGACGCTGACATATTTTTAGTCATTGTCATCGGTACGGCCGTCATCCTCGCGTCCTACTGGCGCAATGGCCGAGTCTGGACGTCCTTGATCTACTTCGGCATAGCTATACTCGGCTCGGTCCTTGTGACGACGCTCTCTAGCCACAAGAAAGTCGGCCTGCTCTTCTCTTATTGGCTGTCCAGTACGTGATCACTCTTCATCTATGGAGCCCATGACTGAGAACAGTGCCCACAGTCAGCGCGTTTGCGCCCTTCACCATCTTCTTGGCTTGGGTGAACGTCATTACGGCTGGCCACACGAAGAGTGAGTACGCACAACGTTCGTCCTTTTTCCAAGCTGACTCGACCGCGCAGAAACGACGACCAACGCTATCGTCCTCGCAGCATACGGTCTAGGTAACGCAGTCGGCCCTCAAATGTGGAAGGCCCGCTACCAGCCTCGGTACGTCGGGAACTTACAGCGGCTCGCCACATATATCTGACATCGATACTAGGAATGATGTGCCATGGGGTGTACTGGCGGGGTCCATGTTCATATGCAGTCTGATCATGCTCGCCACTCGCCAATATCTCGTCCGCGAGAACCGCTTGCGCGCCGCTTCGATAACTTCTCAGGACGATCTCCAAGATGCGTATATCCGCGAAGAGAATGCAGAGGGAATAACGGAAACACGGCACGTCGACAAGGCGTTCCTCGACCTCACAGACAGGGAGAACAAAGAGTTCATCTATGTTTTATAAGTGATTGAAAGTGATTCTAGCCTGTGATGGATAATGCGTGATGATACATAGTGTATAGCTAGACGACAATGAGATAGAGATACGATACATCGAAAGCGATAAATCAGAGCTACAGCTTATAAGAAAGAAGCCAACTTGACAGGTTTGCGTACAGCAGCCGAGTTGCCCTCCTTGAACCGGTATGATACGCGGTACGGTCTCTCGGCCATTGGTATAGCAGTGACGCCATGCTGCGCCTTGGATGAAGGTTTGCTCTTGGGCTTCACCACGATCGGACGGCCAAAGAAGTCGACAGGAGGTTTATCCGCGATATCGACCGCAGCCTCCTTGCTCGCAGAGACCTTTGTGCGCTTGGCGGGGCGCGCGTTGGTGAGAGTGCCCTCGCCGGCTTCTGCGTCGTCAGGCGCATCGTCGCGATCGTCCTCTTCTTCGTGAGCATGCATCTTACTCTTCCCGAAGAACGTGGACGGCTTGGACTTTGTACGCTCAACCGCGTCTGCTTGCCTTGCAATGAGTTGGGCGTCGATCTATGCTAGGAGGTCAGAACATAAGCAGCGAACGATGGATGTTGCACGTACTTCGGCCGCGACAAGATGCCGCACAGCATATCGGGAGACACCAATGTCTGCGGCGCGTTTGCCGTCGTACGTGACGAAGATGTCGACAGGTCTGCGAACGGCGTCAGCATCGAAGATTCCATGACGCAGGCTGAAGTGCTTACGGGTCCAGACGATAGACTAGTTGCCCGTCATCTTCCTTCTCCTGAACGAACCGCAACTCGAGCGAGGCCATGATATCGACGAGGCGCGACAAAATGGCCTTCTCCTCCGGCCGAATGACCTGGCTGTTGACCTACTTCTCGTTAGAAAGCACTCAACCGCATTATCAGAGTCTGAACTCACTGGTCGCAAAGGCGGCGAGATGATCCTGTTGAGATAAGGCGCGAACTCGAGCCGCAAAATATCCCCGCTAACAAGATCGCGATACGCCCCATCCCTCCTTGACCCGCCTGACCTAACAGCGTGCGCAACATTTGCATAAATCTCCTCGCTCGCCTTGGTCTTCTGCCACGCCTCCCAATCTGCCTTCGGCCTCTCCACTCGCACGCCCCCTCTCTCCTGAAAGAGCTGATAGAACGGTACGAGCGAGTATGCCAGGTACGGCATCAACGCGTATTCGCGCTCCGTACGCATCTCCCCTGAGAGCGTGTCGTACGCTAACAACCACCTATGGGCTTTCGCATATCGCGCGAATGTAGCATCGTGCTGGTGCGTCTTGGCATAGTGCTCAAATGCACCGAGCGCGACTCGATCCATCGCGCCGCAACCCTCGAGAGCGCGGGCTAAGCGCTCAACGTACTTCTCCTGCTCGCGCTCGCCCATACCCAAGTCCATCACGCGTTTCTTGCTCAGAGGTGCAAAAAGGTCGTTCAACACCGCGACGTAACCCGCCTCGGCTTCCTTCAGCCCCGCAGCGGCGGAACGAACTTGTGCCTCGGACACCGCGCGCGAGCCGGCTTTGGCCTTGAGCATCTGTAGCGTATTGAGGCATCCACGCATATCGCCCTGCGCGAAACCGACGAGTGCGCCTAGAGCCCTGGTATCGGCGTGCAGTGCTTCGGCCGCACATATATCGCGGAGACGCTTGACGAGGAGCAAGTCCGTCGGACGCGAGAACTTGACGATGCGTGCTATGGGACGAAGTTTGGATAGGGCGGGTGCGTAAAGGTCGTTGCAGATGCAGATGATGGGGCGCAAAAGGGGTCGTTTGCCTTGGTTGTCTTTCTTGCCGCGTCCTTTGGCTTTGGCGGGCTTTTCCAGGGCGAGTTGGATGAGCTTGTAAACGAAGCCCGCGCCCTGAACATGATATCAGCGCATATTCCGAGAATGTATTCGAGAGTATTCTTACGTTGTCACCACCGCCTGTTGCGCCGTCTATCTCGTCGATAACTACGAGCGTTGGCTTGGTGCTGTTAACGTTCGACCCAGCTTCTACCGCAGGCCGTATGCGCTCATCAACAACTGCTCCCGAGCGTGCATCGCTGGAAAGCAAACCTCAGTCCTCTGAACCTCTCTCGGCACGCACAAACTTACCTAGCATTGATCTCAAACACGCCATAACCCGCCTGCTTCGCCACAACATGCGCCAGCGTCGTCTTTCCCAACCCCGGCGGGCCCCACAGCAACAACATCTTCTCCTGTGGCCTACCGAACTCGTCCTCCGGCACCTCGAACCCAGCACCCTGCGTCTCTCCCTCCCTCGCACGTTTCTTATTCCGCACCTTGGCCTTACTGCTTCGGCCGAAGACGCATTTGTCCCATTCTTTGACCCAGGCCAAGACGTCGCGGTGTACGCGCTCATCGCCGAGGAGCTCGGTGTAGCGTTGGGGGCGGTAACGGTCGACCCAGAGGGATGTGCCTTGGTCGGCGTCTTGGGATGTGGATGCGGTTTCGGGTTCTGCTGCCAACTTGCGAGCGGCGGAGACGGAGAGTTCGTCGAGTAGCCGGTGTAATGGCACGTCGAGAAGGTTGGTCATCTGCGATGAGGAAGCAGGTCGCTATGAAGACATTGTTATTAGCCTTGCGGTTCGGGTATGCATCTTGAAGTGACGCACGGAGGCATATGGCGAAGACGCCTGCTTGCGTCTTATGAAAAGCGGTTTGCCGTCGTAAGTGTGGGCGCGAACTGATGAGCGGGGAAGAGGGACGGGTGGAGCTCGGACGGGAATCGGTGCAGGTCGAGCGTACGGACGTAGAAGGTCGGATATATCTGGCAGCTGGGACTGTGTCTGGGTAGGAGGGTCTATTGGCATAGAGCTATTGCTGCTTCCACTGGGCCTGAGGCCAGCACTACCCAATAAACCATTCGACTGTAATGAGAAGTCGTCCTCGTCCTGGGTTGCATCCGCTGCGATATATTCAGCTATGGCTTCTGAGTATGATACAACTGCACGTACGGGGTAAGTTAAGTTGCGCTGCCAACTCGTCTTGAGAAGCAAGATCAGGCTCTACCAGCCCTCCCAGCCAGCCGTTTGACATCATTGTGTCAGGCTCCGTCTCTGCTTCGCGCTCTTTCTCAGAATGCATCGACTCAAAGAGTGCTGTGCACGCACCTTGCGATTCTGTTTGCGTACTATCTTCGGTGACAGTCATATGCTCCTCAGGTAGGGCCTGAGGCTTTGAGAAAGACAGCAGCCCGTTGGACCGCATGGGCGAGCCATCATCCATCCGCTGTGGACTGGGCGGTGGTGGTGTGCGGCGAGGTGACGTCGGCCTGGACGGCCCAGCAACAGGTTGCAGCTGAGGCGTAGTGCGGGTAGCAGCCGTCTTTACAGGGGATTGATGAGCATCAGGTGCGGGAGGCGGGGTATTGGTCGCGTCCACCAGTGGTTGAGTGCTCGGTGTTCCAGATGCGAAGGCGGCGAGATTCAACGGCTTCATGCCGCCGCCCAGTAGCCCATTCGGCTTGAGCGTGAGGTCTTCAGCTTCCATGTCGTCAAGCGTTACTCGACAGTAGCGGCGGAGATCAAGAACTAGATTAGTAGATGGAGGTGTATGCGAACCACACAAGCGCGTCGCGACGCGTCGAATTCCGGAATGATCAACGCGGTCATGTGCTTTATACGTATTTCCTGCAATATTTTCACAAGTTTATTTCTGGGTCACAACGCTTTTTCCATTTCACACTGAACACATCGCTCCAGTAAGAGAATAGCTTTTGATATTAAACGCGCAACATAACCACAAAGCACGACAAGAATCTATGCTACTCGCTTTTGCCCCAGCCCAATCCGACACGCAGATGCAAGACGCTTACGCCGAGCCCTCAAGCTCCTTGGCGAGCTGCTGAGCCTTGGCCTGGACGTCCTCGATCGTGCCCGCCATGTAGAACGCAGACTCGGGGAGCGAGTCGTGCTTGCCGGACAGGATCTCCTTGAACGAGCGAACGGTGTCCTTGAGCGAGACGAGCTTGCCCTCGTAACCGGTGAAGATCTGCGCGACCTGGAAAGGCTGGCTCATGAAGCGCTGGATCTTACGCGCGCGCTCGACGGTCAGCTTGTCCTCCTCCGACAGCTCGTCCATACCGAGAATGGCGATGATGTCCTGCAGCGACTTGTAGTCCTGGAGGATCTTCTGGACGGCGGTCGCGATGTCGTAGTGCTCCTGGCCGACGATACGGGGGTCGAGCATACGCGACTTGGAGTCGAGAGGGTCGACGGCGGGGTAGATACCGAGCTCGGCAATGCCACGCGACAACACAGTCGTGGCGTCCAAGTGGGCGAAGGTCGTGGCGGGAGCCGGATCAGTCAAATCATCGGCGGGCACGTAGACGGCCTGCACGGAAGTGATGGAACCCTTCTTCGTGGTGGTGATACGCTCCTGCCTGGAAGATACGTCAATGAACTGTTCAATGACCACGTTGGAAGGAAGTCAACGAACATGGCACCCATGTCCGTCGACAGCGTGGGCTGGTAACCGACGGCAGACGGGATACGACCGAGCAGGGCAGACACCTCCGAACCGGCCTGGGTGAAGCGGAAAATGTTGTCGATGAAGAGCAGCACGTCCTGGCCCTCCTCGTCACGGAAGTACTCGGCGATGGTGAGGCCGGTAAGAGCGACACGGGCACGGGCACCAGGGGGCTCGTTCATCTGACCGAAGACGAGAGCGACCTTGGAGTCGCCGTCGAGGTTGATGACACCGGTCTCGATCATCTCGTGGTACAAGTCGTTACCCTCACGGGTACGCTCGCCGACACCTGCGGAGAAGACGTCAGCGTGAGAACTTTCCCGACGCGCGGCGGGAGGAGCCGGAATGCGAAATGGACGTACCGCAGAAGATGGAGAAACCACCGTGGGCCTTTGCGACGTTGTTGATGAGCTCCTGGATGAGCACCGTCTTGCCGACACCAGCACCTCCGAAGAGACCAATCTTTCCGCCACGGGCGTACGGGGCGAGAAGGTCGACGACCTTGATACCGGTCTCGAGAACCTCGGCCGTGGTGGACTGGTCGACGAACGGAGGGGGCTCAGCGTGGATGGGGCTGAGCTTGTTGCCCTTGATGGGACCGCGCTCGTCAATGGGCTCGCCAATGACGTTCATGATACGGCCAAGAGTGTCGCGGCCGACGGGAATACGGATGGGCGCGCCGGTGTCGATGACCTTCTGGCCACGAACGAGACCCTCGGTACCGTCCATGGCAATGGTGCGGACCGAGTTCTCACCCAGGTGGGAGGCGACCTCGAGGACGAGGCGACCGCCCTGGAAGTCCTGGACCTCGAGGGCGTTGAGGATGGGCGGGAGGTCGTCAGTCTCGAACTGGACGTCGACGACGGCACCAATGACCGTCTTGACCGAACCAATGATCGCCTTGGACTCGGTCGCGTAAGAACGAGCTGAGGACGCGACGTGACGTGACGTGGTAGGTGTCGGTTTTGAGGAAGAGGTTCAGACACGTCAGTGAGAGCTTTGATACATTTGCAAACGCGAACACTAACCGGGCTGGGACGCCTGTGCGCGCGCCGGGCGAGCAGCAGAGGTAGTCTGGCCAGCAGCAGCAGCCAGGCGGGTCGCAGCCGCCGCCGACGAGAAGAGGGCGGCGTTGCGGACCGCCGTCTTTGCGGCAGCAGCGGCGCGGGGGAGACGGGTAACGCCACGGGAGGTGAGCATCGTGACTTGCTCGACGGCGAAGAGACTGAGTGGGGGTTGAGGAAGAGAACGACAACGAACGACAACCGTCCAAGAAATACACCCCCGCGGTTTGTCCCGATTCCCACGACCCCCTTATTCGTCGCGCATTTCCTCGCACATCCGACCGTTGGCTCCCGACCATCATGCGCCGTTCCAATCCTCAAGCGGTTGCTCAACTGCTAGTAATGTCATTAGGAGCTTCCTATACACGAGAGAGCACTTGCCGTGTTGACGCGCGTTGACCGTGGTACTGCTACTAACTTATCTCGCCTGGTCACGGTGACCTGTCTCGTACGAGACCCGGTCAAACCGAATGCTCTACTACAAGTCGTTTCTATGCTCCTACCTCCTGTACACGTATGGTAGTACCTCTCAGCGCAGCCGTATTGCCGGTGTATGCCCTGGAGCGCATGATCTTGCGTCAACGAGCGCAGCCCTCTGTGCCTCCCAATATCCTTGTACCGATACGTGTTGTAAGGTTGTCGTCCCGACTTGCTTTGTAAATGTCTACACCAATCCGCGTGCCCTCAATACGGACCTATGTCACCAATGACCATTCACATAGTGCTTAGGAGGAGTCACAGTATTACAGCACAACCTCCCTCTTTCAATCTTAATCCGTCGCCCGTATCTTATATGAATATAATATTTATTTGGTCGCACTGAATACTGCAGTATGCAATGTTGAATCTACACGTACGAAGTAACTCGCGTGGAAATGCCAGAGGCCATTCATCGAGCATCAAACGTATCTCGGCAAACGCCATTGCGTGAAGCTCTCTCCGCTACCACCACCACCACTATAGCGCTCGAAATAGACCGGGTCTCTCAATGCTTAAAAAATCCATTACGATCCAAGATCTCCACGATGACATCCTAGTCTACGTATTTGAAGCCTTAGCGCTCACCGATCCTCCTCATGCACTGGGTGTAAACTATCGACCTGATGCGATGTCGACGATCTCGGGCTCTCTCTATAGCCTGAGGAGAAGAAAGAAGCCTACGAGTAGGCGCGCGAACATCCACCAATACCATCTGGGCTGGATCTATGCCACCCACGTCTGCCGAAGATGGCGTACTATCCTCTTATCCCTGTCGTCACTTTGGGCAGGCATTGTTTGCCATTTGCCACACGTCTTTGATCTGCTTCTAGATCGCGCAAGAGACGCATCCTTGAACTTTGATGTACGCCAACTGGAGGGTATCGACCTGGTGGTTCTCTTTCCGATCATCGACTACGCGCTGGAAAATATTGATAGAGCTCGCACCTTAAACTGCCCGTTTTTCCGTCAACAATGCGAAAAAGCTCGAGACTCGCTATCGGGCAGAGTGCTCCCGAACATAGTATGCCTCGATATCTCTCGCCCTCACCCACGAGTGCAGCACCGGTTTCTATATGAGGAAGATGACGGGCTCATTGCAGGCGACATCCTTCGCATCGACGCACCCAACTTGAGAACGGCCACCTTGTCTGAGATACGCTGTTACTTCACCTCGCCGTTTCTACGCTCTCTTCAGTATCTGGAGTGCGGCGACGATATTGACTTACACGGATACTTATTCGAGGTTCTGAGAAGCGTCCCCATGCTCGAATCCTTGCGATGTAAGATTGGTGCGGAGTCCGCTGGGTCTCAGAGCGCATCGCCCGCAACGCATGAAGTCATAGGACTCCCGCACCTGAAATACATCTGTGCGTGGAGTACGTGGAGTCGAGATCAGACACAAGGAGAAGCGTACAGAGATGCCGCCGACTTCTTTCGTCACATATCCATCCCACCAACGTGCGACTTTCATTACAAGGAGTCTTCTCGTCCTTCCAATATTGGCGGCTGGCGCACACCATTTGATACCTGTGGGCACCGCTTACGCCAGCTCCCCTACAACGCTGTTTCCATCCAAGCCTCCGACATGTGGGAGACGTGTGCATACCATGTAAACGTTTTCTTCACCCATGAGTGCAACAAACCGTTCGGCCACTTCGTCGCACCGTATACGGGAAGCTATGCATGCTGTACCGAGCGCATACCGGGAAGAAGTGGCGGTAGGTTCCTCGCTCCTGGAGTACGTCTGGGAGTAGAAGAGCCCTATGATCCCGAGGATCTCGCAATAGGCGGACACAATCGATGGTCCTTCCCTACTGTCCTTCCTGGAATCATCTCGTACCTGCGACACGACATGATCACGCATCTGGCCCTCAACAGAATTGAGTACAGTTTTGGGAGTCAGGATGCGGACCGGTCCCTAGTCGTCGCGCTACAACCCTTTACAGCAGTGACCATGCTGTCCGTCATTGCAGCGGGAAATGATATACTGCGAGCGCTCGCTAAAGGCGGCATAGAAGGGGAACAACTCGTTCTCCCTGCGCTGCGCGACTTGACGGTTGCGTTGGAGGTCGACTATGGTACGGATCTTGAAAAAACCTGGGATGCGCAACATTGCATTGCGTGGTGGGAGCCAATACTCGCATTTCTTGAACAGCGACAGCGCGACAATGTACCTATCTGTGCACTGAGACTCACCGGCTGGTGGGAGCACGAATCGGTGCGTCAGCGGGCGGAGGCCGAGGATAACGAGCGTATGCAGAGCGCACGCGAGCTGGTGGAGAAACTTATCGATGGCCGCATTACGGAGGACGTCAGTCACAACATATGAGACTGGGGTGTATACTGGTTATTATACAATGACATGTAATCCTATATAATAAAGA